>OZ019947.1:1862888-2462888 GCA_963970385.1 Theonella swinhoei
GTGTGTGTGTGCGTGTGTATGTGCGTGTGTGCGTGTGCACATGTGTGTGTGTGTGTGTGTGTGTGTGTGTGTGTGTGTGTGTGTGTGTGTGTGTGTGTGTGTGTGTGTGTGCAAAGCAATACAAACATAAGGACAGCTGTTAGCGGTTATATATACATATATACACATGTAGCTCATGCTTGCATGTGTAACTGCTCTGTGGTGGCATCTACATGTACACCAAACAATAGCACACTAGCCAAGAAGCAATAGAAAGAAAAGAGAAAAACCTCACATCAACACACCAAACAATGGCTACACACAAGATATATGTACAACACACAACTTACATAGGCTGATGTATATACCATACAGACAACCCTGAGCAGTTGTGGTGTCAATATTCCTTGTCCATCACAAACCACACAGGAACATGTACACGAAAACACGATACCTGGTGGGGCCACGAAATGACTCACATGATCTCTTGCATATTATCTCTAGGTGTTGGTTACAAAAAGGTCTTTATCAAAGATATGTTGTATTGAGACTAACTTGATTAAAAATTGAGATACGTATTTTGAAGATTAAAATTGTGTTAATGACGTGAGAGTTGGTACATGGTGAGGGGTAGGTACCTGTGGAGGAGAGAGGGGGGGGGGAGAGGGAGAGAGAGGGAGGGAAAGAGGGAGAGGGGGAGAGAGAGGGAGGGAGGGAGGGAGGGAGGAAGAGGGGTAGAGAAGGAGAGATGGAGAGGGAGAGAGAGAGGGATTGGAGAGAGAATTTAATGCTTAGCATGTGATTACATCATACAGTTAAGACGTCACAGCAAAAGATGAAGACCAAAGAGAGAGACACTCACTACAACACGTACAACAGCCAAAGGTTTAGAAATTAGGACTCTGACCATGTAGAGTCATGTATTGTCAGTACATTATGTACATGTTGTATATGTAATGTGCATGCAAATGTACACGTCCATTGTATGAAGGGATACGCACATTATTATTTTTTAAACCCTATTATTCTATTCCCAAATTCTTTTTCTTTTCCCATTATTCTTTTATTATTCACCTATGTATGTATTATTCTTTCATTATTTCCACAAAATCCATCATTCAACTGCTACAACCTCTCATAGCCTCTTCTACATAACCACAGAGATGGAAACACAGTGTTCAGCTAGTCTCGTCCCCAGACCCTTTCCGATGTATTTCGCAATACGCATGCGCGTACAAATGGGCGGAGGGAAAGAAAGGGTCTGGGGACAAGGCTTACCTGCCGACGGATCCTGGATGGAATGCGGCGGTGGGTGTCAAATATGCAATTATGCACAAGTAGACCTGTATACACATAAAGTGTAGTTCAGAGATGGCTAATTTCAGAGAGAGGCTGTAGAGGCAGCTATTTTGTCGAGTTGTACTACCATAGGCATACTGAGGAGTAGCGAACTTGAAGGACAAACAGAAAGAAGCTATAATGTCCTTCGTGCTAGGTAACGACGTCCTAGTCATCCTGCCAACCGGGTATGGAAAGTCATTGTGCTATACACTGAGCTGTATCGTCGGCGAACATAAGTGTATGATCAGTTTTAGGCAGTAGTATGCCGGAAGGTGCGCATTAATTGGAGATCGCAACCAGCACGACTTCCGTTAGTTTTGCATTAGCTAAAAGTATGTGCAGAGCACAAAGAGAGTTACATTTACTTGGTAGTCATAATTGTGCAAGGGTTGTGCACTTTACAAGTGCATTTCATTACATGTTGGTTTACAGGCCTTGCACGACTCTTCCTTCCGCATGCTTTGCACTCCATGCCTCGCAAGTTCATACGATACTGCAGCTAGGTAAACTCTGTACGTATGCTCATTAAGATAATTAGCGTTGATAGTTTACCCACAAATTAAATAGTTTACAGTCCAGGATCCGTCGGCAGGTAAGCCTTGTCCCCAGACCCTTTCTTTCCCTCCGCCTATTTGTACGCGCATGTGTATTGCGAAATACACCGAAAAGGGTCTGGGGACGAGACTAGTGTTCAGCATTCAAACAAAACATCATTTCTTACCCAAAGATGCCTGTTTGCCTGATAAGTCATTTATGCAAAAAAACCACTCTCAAGGCTACAGCTATAACTATACATGCTCGGTAAAATCAACAGGCAGGTGTCACATGACCTAATTTTTGCCTATTATTCTTTTTTATAAAAGCTTACCTATTATTCCGAAAGAAATTCCCAAATAATGTGTGCATCCCTAATTGACCAGCAGTTCTGTGTGTATAGAAAGAGATGTATTTGTACATATATGTGTGGGGGATACCCAGTGATACTACAAAGATTGTGGGCCTCTGGTATTTGATGACATGAGAGGACAAGGCACTAGTGATGTGGTACTGTTAGTGGACTGGTGGTAATTGGAGTAATTACTGGCAGACTTAGTCCTGGTTAGGCCTGTCCCAATTATTCGAGAATAATTTTGGGAATAATAGGTGCCTGCTAGAATACAAGAATTATTCCAGCCTAATAGGGCTTCAAAACTTTGCAAAGGTCAATAAGGTCAACGGTTCCAATAGAAGCCGAGCTTTTTGCTTGTTCAACCAAGTTAGGGAGCTGCTGAAAGGTTTTTTTCTCTCCTCCAAAACTCTTTTTCACAACTTACTATAATAGAACCTCATTTTTTGCAATATAATCCTTCAGCTTTCCTGAATTTTTATGAGAATAATTGAGAATAATGGGGTCAATTCTTAGGAATAATAGGAGAATGCTTTGGGAAATTCTGAATAGAATAATAGGCAGAAAAAATAGAATAATTGGGACAGGCCTAGTCCTGGTGGGGTGAGGGGTGTGTGTGTGTGTGTGTGTGTGTGCGTGTGTGTGTGTGTGTGTGTGTGTGTTTGTGTGTGTGTGTGTGTGTGTGTGTGTGTGTGTGTGTGTGTGTTTGTGTGTGTGTGTGTGTGTGTGTGTGTGTGTGTGTGCACGTGCGTGAGCGTGTGCATGTGTGTGTGTGTGTGTGTGTGTGTGTGTGCATGTGACATCCATGTACCAGCTAGTGGTGGTTACATCAGGTCTAATAGGGAAAAGGCTTGGTACATTGACCAGCCAAGACTATATTACATGTACTACATGTAGCCACGTGGTAATTTTGATAACAAAACACATTCTAACAACAATTAGTGTCCAACTCACAAGTTACCAGTACATGTACATGTATAGAGACACAAATTCCAGTGACCTACATACCACCTAGACTGCTGGTAATGGGAAGTGGAGGTACATGATACATGTACAGTATTCCCCCATGGAAGTCTCCTGTTGTCATGACTGTGCTAGTAATATACATGATGTACACTACCTTCACTGGATTATTTCATGAACGGAGACATGAATGTCACTACATGTATAGATACACCACTACCTCTGATACATGGCCACAGCTGCCATTAATGGATGATATCACGTGACAGGTGAAGGGACTGGCTAACTAGGCTAGTCAGACACACAGCTGGCCTACCACCCACCTCCATATCTAAATACACACACAGCTACATACACTAAGACAGCGTGTACAGGTATTAGTGTACATGTATATGGAAACACATGTGCATAGCACACCAGCAAGAGAAATTTAAGGTGTAGAAAGAGGAAAAAGGAAGTTTCCAACACCCCACCCCAAACAAACACCCAAATGCACACATCAAACACAACACACAAAGTAGCAGGACACCAGATGCCCAGCCTTGAGAACTGGGGCGGTGGGTTAAAAATCTTTCATGGCGCCAACTCTCCCCACACACCCAGTGTCCAAAGTCACACAACACACACTAACAAGAACACACAAAGAATACAGTTACACACATATGTACATGTAACAGCACCCAGGCTTAGAAAAATAGGTGTTTTTAAACTACAAAAATACAAAATAGAAAATACAAAATACTGAAATAGAAATCTGTACAAATAACAGCACTATGCTTAGAAAATTATATGCTTAGTATTTAGGCTTAGAAAAATAATTACATTACATATAATCTATATGCAGGAGTTTATGTAGTCCACCTTATTAAACTTTCAAGCAGCAGAAAATGGCTCTCTGTTGTATTTTATGTTATTTAAGAGCTACTGTTAGGATAGACATGGTGACTACAGTTATGTACATGACAACCACAAACTCACAAACCATGAACCACAAGGATAAAAGACTAAGGTTTTCTGCAGTTGGTTATATGGAGACTCAGGATCACTGGCAAGCACATTTCTTCTTGTACAAAATGTATGTGTTTATGTATGCTACATTTGTACTTCATTAACACCTCTGCATGTACATGTTCACGTCCATGTACCTACCCCACCTGGTACGTACAGTGTGAGAGGTGACTAAACCAGACAGTCTCCAGTGCTCCTACCATACACATACTTACAAACACACGGAGACAGAGACCCACCACAGGTCTAGAATGACTACTGACTCACGTGGTCTCTTGTCCGTCTCTCTAGGTGTTGGTTACGATACCCTCGGGATAGGTTTCTCCACGTCACGACTCTGGTGTTTTCTCACTGAGTTAGCTAGACTTGAGGTACACTCGTCACTACATAGCAATACTCAATCTACATCACTGTTAATTAACTCAGATGAATGTAATTATAAGTGAAGAAGGGTGTGGCTTACTTCCTGTCAACAAAATATGGAGTACGAGCCCTCAGTTAGGTACCATCATGCTGCTATTGCCACCGGACACTCTATGGTGGTTTTGGCTGGCTATGACGGTAGTGGTGGTCCTTCCATTGACTCATCGGTCGTGGAGCGTTTCAACGCTACGTCGACTACTTGGAATCAGCCTCACCACCTCCTCAACCAAGCTCTTCCTGATGACTATAGTAATATGGGCGTTACTTCGGACGGGGAAAAGTTATACATGTTTGGTGGTTACGTTGGAAGACAGCGCTGCAACGCACTGTATAAAATTGACCTCTTTTCGTTTGAGTGTAGGGAGCTCGTCCCTGCTACCTCTGCAACGTCTCCTACGGCGAGGTCGGCTTGTGGCTTAGTCTATTGGAACCGAAGGCTCGTCGTGCATGGTGGAGCTAACGCTGGTGGTACTCCAACTGATGAGCTGTTTGTGTTTGACCTCAACACAAGTGAGGCAGTAACTATTACCATGTAGACACAATGAGTTATGATCTGGCTCTTTAGAAATACATCCCTCTTGCCACCATCTCCCTACTTCCCATGTCCCATTAGTGGTTTACCAATTCCCTGAGTGATCCCTCACCCTACTGGCCTCAACCTAACTGAGAAATCCCCTATTGCAACAGCACTACATACAGAAAGGATTGTGGCAGTACTGGTGGCAGTCCCTCTGTTGTATTGGTGTAACAGATATGGAACATGACCCTAGCATACATGTATTGTGAGATAGAGGTATAAGCAGGGATACAGCCATCCATCAGAAATTGTTAGGTACAAAGTACATGTATATCTGTGCTGGCCTGTACTACAGCTCAGGTTATGTATTGTGTGGCCCACCAAATTGTCCTTTGTTACTGTGGTGATGAAAGTGAGAAGTATGGCATTAGAATGAGGTGATGAATACAGCTAGCTTACCAGCAACTACTCCAGTGACTGGAGTCTGGTCTATTTGTATTGTTGAGGATCCACCATGACAAGCCTACCATCATTCTCTGCAGTACTAGTGCAGTCTTGAAGTCCCGCCCACTTCATTCCATAGCCATCAAAACTTTGGTTTAAATAATTGTTGGGATTTTCATCAACCAATACATTAGATTACAGGTTTACTAAATCCTGTAGTGAATGTCCTACACTGTACACAGGTGTGCTCACTCTAAATACATGTAAATCAGACACTAAACTCTCAGGACATTAGTAGTGCCCTTGCTATACTGGGGACATTGCAGTATACAACCTGTGGCCCTCCAGTTTACTAAGTAGTGTAGATCCCCAGACTCAGCATCTGTATATCTAGTATATGTGTGGTTGTAATAATCATTATAGCCCTTTGCTAGGTGGTTGCTAAGATTATTGTAGTGGAATAAATCCTCCAGGAAGTGTGAGGGTGACAATATCTGGTGTGAAGGTGTCAATATCTTGTGTGAAGGTGTCAATATCTAATATAGGCCCAGTAATATTCACTGAGTCATGATGTCATATTCAATGTGTTCATTGAAAACGGAAGTTTCAGATTGACGCAGAGCAGGTCTACTGCGAAGTTGGGCTTAGGCAGGGATAGTTTGAGCCTTTACAAGGTGTTCCACAATTCACAGGTAGAACTTCAGGGGAGCGGGAGCCTTAGCAGCTCCTTTGTCTTTTTCCAAAACTATGGGGGGACTAACGCGGCCCTTCGTCCACCTCGTCGCTAAAAGTTGACTCAGTCCACGACTCCATTCCTATGATCTTCCGCTTCTCTAGTACACATACGCTTAGCTAGCCACCATTCAAACTGAGCAAGCTTACGCAAACCATGTATGGCATCATGACGTCAAGAACCACCTAGCAACCGGCTATAAATGAATTATAGCACCCCTGGTCAGGATGTTGCAGTTTATAAGCACTCCTCCTCAGGCGCTACGCGCCCTCGGATGTCGTGCTTATAAACCAGCAACATCCCTCCCAGAGGTGCTATAACTTATACTTCAACCAGTGTTAAGTAGAGTCTCTATGTGTCATTGGACATTGTTCAGGACACAAGTGTACAAGAGGAGTTGGTGTATATTGTAACTCAGAAATGATGATGGTTCCTGACTCCATTCATACCTAAGAGTGTACAGCCACTCTCTGTCTTTCCAACCTTGCTCCCATTCTCCCTCCACTTGTCACTCTGTGTCTCTTTCCTTACAGACATGTGGACTGCACAGGACACCACTGGAGAAAAACCACTTGCATTATGGGGTCACACATTCTCATTGGTTTCTGCTAACAAAGGTGTTATCTTTGGAGGATATGGTGGGGGTAACTGGCACAATGATGCTTATGTCCTGGACATGGATACATGGGTATGAGTGTCATATTCATATACATGTACATGTATATTCATACATGTATAGCAGCTCATGTGCTCCTGGTAGATCTAGCCTTGATCCCAGTTGTATGTAGAGTATATACATGTACCTCTGTGTACAAGTATAGCTGTACAGTATATGTACAGTGTACATGTACATGTAAATTAGCTAATAGTTGTAACCACACTCTTGTAGTGTCCAGTGCAGATATTGACTATGACTTATCCAGTCACTAGACATGTAGGTATTAGCTGTGGCTTAGCAATAGTTCTCAATATCATTTCAACAGTTGTTTTATTACTGTGTTTTGGTACTGTAGCCAGGACTATGTAGACTGATATAAATATAGACTCTGTAGATGAGTAGTCTGGTTCCTAACCTTTGACTGAGTGTTTATAGGATCATAATGTCAGTGATTGTCCTGAAATAGAGCTGTTTTGTTGGTTGAGGTGGTTACCAGCACAGTGATAGGTTTGTACATGTAACATGTGCAGGGGTGTAACTAGGATTGAATCTTAGGGGAGACAGAAATTGGATATTTTGCCTTATTAATTAATTAATGCATGCACATACAGCCACTTTTAAGTAATTGAGCAACATAGTACACAGCAGGTAGTAGATGACACTAGCTTGTGTAAATGTACATCCCTACTACTGTCCAGATAGTGTCTATTGCCTTCCACTAGCCCTGTTGTCACTGCTCGCATTTTCCAGACTTCCGGTGCCTACTAGCAAAGTTAGTCTCCTTCTTTTGCCCACAAATCTTCCCTATACTTCTTGTTACACGTGTTTCAGTAGTGCTCACGTTTTTCCAAGATTAGGATTCATGCACATGTGGCACTGAGGGTTCTTCACTTTAGTGCATTCATTAACTATTCATTAATCTACATACCCATGTGTGCACATATAACCACTTTTAATACGTACTTGTATAATTGAGCAAATAGGTTAAGTACATAGTACACAGCAGGTAGTAGATGACACTTTAGATGGGTGAACACACATGCCTGTGCCAGCTGCTACCCACTAGCCCTATTGCCACCACTCGTTATTTCCACACTTCCAGCCTCAATGCTAGCTAGTTAAGCCCCTGATGTGTTAGAGTCTCATAATATTGAGCCACAATTATTATGTACTTGTGTATTGAGACTTTGGTGATTAGCATGTACAGCAGTTCATGTACATGTATAGCTATCATTATATGTGTACAGTAAACCATCCACTAAAGAGAATGTCTATGTACACTGTACATATACCATGTACATGTACACACTCCACATACAAATGGATCATGTAACTGTTGTCATGAGACATGTACATGTAACCTGTAGCTGTGGCCTATCTGTTATGTCTACAATAGTATAGCAGAGCCTTTGTAATATTGAATGTAGCAGTGAGTTCTGTCCATTATACAAAGGTACCTTAAGATGACAATTATTTACAGGTATATTTTTTGCAGATTTTGATTCCGTGCATTTTACTGGTATCAAATTTTGCTATTGCTAGCCACCCTCGGCCCATATGCATGCGCAGAGAAGGCAAATATGTGTTGGCTTACCTCGACCAGAGTCTTCCCGTTAGTACCTACATGAACACATCAGAAGTTAGAAGAAGGGCGTTTTATGGGATCTACCTAGCCTCCCATGTACCACGTTGCCACCATAGTCTCTGCATGTTCGATCACGTGTAATAATGTGTGCAAAAAAATAGTCACCTTAAGGTATGTAGACTGACATACCTGTAGATGAGTAGTGTAGGGTCATACCCTTCTCTTGGTGGAGAAAGGGGAAATGGAGGAGGAGAAACAGGGAGGAGAGAGAAGGGTCTGGGGAACACTACATGTACATGTAGAGGTAGAAGTGTATTTGAGGGTGGAATACTGTCACATCCAATGAAGTTGTATACTGTCACCTCCAAGTGGGCATGAATCCATCTTCTTGTTAGACACTATAGTTCAATGTATGATGTAGCATCTAATATGGTTTGATTATAGCAAGTACCCAATGATAACCATAGGACACTTCCTACTCTTATCTCTCCTCCCCTATTGTTTTCTAAAATGGTAAATATAAGCATCAAAAATCAAGCGATAATTTCTCACATAGTTAACCTGCATACTACAATATACCTACTATCTCTTCTTCCCTTTTGATACTGTAATGGCACAGTTACTTATTTCTCACCTACTTAGCCTGCATACTATTGCCTACGTACACACTACCTACAATACTCTCCCCAACAAAACATGAGTATTATCTCTACTCAACTGCTACTGTCTGTACTTGTAGTCTATACGTACTGTATATGTGGATATAGTAGTGATCCAGCTGCTTTTTGATATCCAGCATTACATGGGGGAGGTGAGAGAGTTACCCCCTCGTATTTTGGAATTAATTGTCGAGCATAGCGAGCCTTTTAGTGATGTGAACAGTATATGTAACCCATACTGTACATACATAATACCATATGTGCTGCGTGCACACTCTCCCACTCGCCTCAAATGCTTAGGATTTCACATGTTAGTAATAATGTAATAGGTATTGTACATATGTATGTAACATGCCTCCCCCCCCAAACATAAAATCCTGTATGAACTGCTGATATATCACACAGTACGGTAGTACTGTGTATATAGGGATTGCTATGGTCTATCCCCATTGAAAACCATATATAAGGATATTCTTCATTTTCACTTTCAATTTGAAGTTGATTCCACTTTTAATGGTATCAAGGTGAAGAATGCGTGAAAAATAACCATGAAACAAAAATTGGTTAATCTGTGATGTAAGATATGCGTAATATCAAAAAAGTGCTATTCACATTTTTGCCCATGTTCTTCATCTTCTTCTTCTTATTATTATTATTATTATTCTTCTTCTTCTTGAAGAAGCGTAACTCAATAACCATAAAGTCAATGAAGTTGAATCTTTGCATGTGGAAATGTATCATTACGTACTGGGGAATAGAGGTATAATTTTTTCGTTAACCCTTGTAGTTTATGTACTACTGATTGTTATTCTTCATCTTCTTCTTCTTCTTATTATTATTATTCTTCTTCTTCTTCTTGAAGAAGCGTAACTCAATAACCATAAAGTCA
This sequence comes from Theonella swinhoei, assembly GCA_963970385.1. NCBI lineage: Eukaryota > Metazoa > Porifera > Demospongiae > Tetractinellida > Theonellidae > Theonella > Theonella swinhoei. Next base: position 1,872,974 of record OZ019947.1, read on the forward strand.
ATGAAGTTGAATCTTTGCATGTGGAAATGTATCATTACGTACTGGGGAATAGAGGTATAATTTTGTTAACCCTTGTAGTTTATGTACTACTGATCGTTATCTCTCCCAGCAATGTATTATGAATGAGGATAACTAATGATCAAAACTCAGCAACCATGGTAACTATCAAGCTGAAAGTTAGCATGTGTAGAGATATCATCGCTAATAGCAACGTGACAAAAGCATATTTTATTAACCCTTGTGATTCTTGTAATAATGATGTTAACACTCCTCACAATGCAATACATGTACATATATATAGCGATTACGTAATTCATTTTGAATGTACGTGCATAGTACACGTATATAGTTAGCTTGCGTCATACAAGAAAACGATTACGTCATGAGACAAGACTCATTAATGACGTCATTTACTCCAGCCGCTCATGCGCAAAAGCTTAGCAACTAGCGCGTAACAACTAGGCACGGAGTGAACTGGCTGATAGAGAACGTGTTGACGATTTGTAAAGCAACTAGCACTTAGTACTACATAAGCAAAACAGAGATGTGTTGAAGATTCTTGTGGTACTCTCACCGTCAGAACACTGCACACGCGTACAGTGTGTTGGCTCTGCCTCTACGTATGTACCTCGGTAAGCTTATATCATAGATACCATATAGTATCTATGCTTATATACCGGGCCGTCTGCTGGAGAAACGGCACGCTATTCTACCACGATACTATATACCACCAAGCCAAAGCGCTGGTGACTGATAGTACTTTGCTAGCAGGTTTGCTTATACTTTTATAGTTCTGTAGTTACCAAAGTGTATGCAGCTGCTGCTTGCAACCAAACCACGCCCCTCAGTACTAATCACGTATTTATACAGCAGCTCAATACTTGGTCAGATGTTTATGGATATGGAGAGCACATGCTAGGGGAATTATTGCTTACAATTGTAAAAAAATGATTAGAGACAAGTAAATAAAAAATTTAGGAAATTTGAAGTGTATATAGGGATTGCATAAAAATGAACAGAGACAAGATTGGGACACAGACATGCTATATACATCAATGTACTAAAAGGTATGTTGATGTACATAGCATGTCTGTGTCCCAATCTTGTCTCTGTTCATTTTTATGCAATCCCTATATACACTTCAAATTTCCTAAATTTTTTATTTACTTGTATATATATCAGCAGTTCATAGTATAATATAGAACTTTCTATCCCCAGAGATTACAGTGTGTACACACATCATTACTCCCTTGTTGAATGTCTTAATATGGTGTACTGTCCTTGTACCACATTTTCTCACAGCACTGGAGTAAAGTCAAGACCAGTGGGAAGAAACCACCTGCCAGGTACTACCATGCTACCTGTGTCCTCACAGGACACCATATACACCTGGCAGTGGTCGGGGGAAGGGGAGGGACTACACTCTCTGATATGTGGCTCCTGGACATGACAAGTGGATCATGGAGTGAGGTAATACATTATATGTATGTGTCAGTTGTCCCACTATCATGGTGTGAGGTATTAGCTTTGTTACTTCTATGAAGGCAGTGTGTAGATTATATAAAATTGATTGCCTTTATAGCTGCATCCTGTCTTGTGAAATGTCCTGATTTTAGGGGATATAAATTACACAGTGTGACATTGGGGCAGCAAAAGGTGTCCAGTTTATTGAGGTGACCTCATTTCATGTGATCCTGATTAGAGAGAGCATAGCAACCAAAGCTACTCAATCAGAGCATGTAATGTTCATGTATATACATGTACATGGACATACATATTGTACAAGTATACGTTACCACTTACAGTATACGTTAACCACTCACAGCAGTGTGATTGAGTAGACAGAAAGTGTATTGGCATATCCCACTATACATTGTGATATTTGCCAACTTTATAAGGCCCGATTTCTGTGGTGAAATTTCTGATTTAACATGTGATTTCTGATTTGTTTGACTCCATGTGGGGCGGTTGTATGCTAATGACTGTGGCAGCTTGTAATATTCATGTTCACATACATACATGTATAGTGTATACCTGACAACCTTACCTTTGTCTACATTATGACACAGAAGAGCTTATAACTGTCTGAAGTGTCTTCATTTCTGATAAACATGTCATATGAGGTAGCAAAAGGTGTCCTGTTTATTAAGGTGTCCTTATTTCAGGGGTTCTAGTTAGAGAGGTTCCACTGTATACCAAAACAGAGCCTGTAATGTCCACATATGTACACCTGACTACTTTACCTTACGGTGTTTTTGCGCATGGCTACCTCCGAGCCTCTACCTCAGAGACCCACGCGCAAGTCTCGGAGACTGCGAGGACAGGAGCCGCAGCAGGCCACTCCGGAGAAAGTGGTCGGGAGTGTCACCACGCCCTCCTTCGGGGGGCTTTCCCCTTGCGGGGACCACACACCTACATCTCCAAGTTACCCTCTGTAGACTATGAAGTGTGCGTCAATTAGAGATATTGCCCACAACATGCTAACCTCATGGAGGGTGACAATGTACTAACACATTTTTAACCTTTGGAGAGCCACGGTTACGGTACTTGGTTTGTGTGTCTGTGTGTGTGTCTGTCTGACACACATTGTCTCAGTTTAGGTCACACTTCCCCCTTTGGTTACACATAATTAGAATGTGTTTTATTAGCGTATACACTTCAAGGATTGCCGCATGTGCATGACACATACACGCCAAAGTTTTAGGACATCAATGCTGTTCATATGTATAGTGTCACATCAGTGGTAAGGGAATGTGTGATTGCTTCTCATCTAGCTGTGTAAGCTGTAGATCACCAATACTGGCATACCATACTGACTGATTGGTGTATACATAGTCAGACATATCTGTGTATGGACCGTGGTATGAGGGAAGATGTTCCGGTGTGCTCTTAGTATGGGTAATATCATGGAGTGTATCCTATCTCACATTGGTAGAGTTGTATTTTGTAGAGATTGTGAATGTACATGTACATGTATGTATATCATATCTATGGACATGTATACATTCCTTAGGCAGCAGTACAGTTACACATTATAAATGTTTTTCCATCATCCTACAGGTAACTCTGCCAGCTGAGATCACTCTACGATGGGGACATTCTGCAGTGGTGTTCGGTGTGGGTGACCTCCGAGTAGTTGTCCTCTTTGGAGGTTACTATATAAATGTTATCTCAGAGACTACACTGCTATTGATGTGTAAGTGATCATAACTAACAACATACTAAAGCTATTTAGATTTGCAGAATTATCCAATCAGATTGCAGAACACTAGGATCCTTATTTTCCATAGAGTCCTAGTTCCTAGGAGTCTATAGTTGGCCTCTGGCTTACATGAATTACACCAGTCACGTGCAGCTTAGTCTCCAATTTACACGTGGCTGTACAACTGTATCTAAGATCTACAAAGCGACGTGCGTCGGTTTGAATCTTGTTGTCCAATGAATTTACAGCACGCAAATCTATACACGTTAGACGTGGCACATCTAACCTGTATATATTCATCAAGGGTATACTTCACTAGATGATTTTATTTTCAGACCAATATATATAGGTACATGTACAGTGATGTACAGTGTACACTGTCACATGACTTACATGTACATGACTACAATAACAATAGTCCAATGACATGTACCTGATGTATGTATGTACAGTGAATATTGTGTTACATGTATGCACCATTAGACTACTCATTGCTATACTTGATAGTTTGACATTCCTTTTCTCTCTCCCTCAGCTCAGAGAAAAGGGTCATGGGTGGTGGAGAGAGTGGTAGGTCCAGCAGAACTGAGGGCACCAGATCACACTCTGAGAGAGCAGATGAGCAGACTACAAGTCATAGGTATGCAGAGTTAGTGTTCATGTGTAGTTGAATGCTCAGAGGATTTTTGTTCATGGCCTATTTCAGAGTTCACCTCTTTATGAGGTTGAGATGCTTTGGTTCCTTTTCCCTGATTTGTATGTGTCATTCAGCCTAGCCGGCTATGAAACATTACTTTAGCAAACCTGTTCACCTCATTTATGTTCACATACTTTTGAATGCTCTTGGGCCACTTTTTACCTTTAACTCATTGGGGCCGAAGTTAATTTATTACGCAGACTTCCGCGTATGACGCAATACACGCATTCAACGCAAATGAACTTCCGGTAGCGTTCCGTGATGCCCGTTAGCTAAGTGACTAACTTTCTGTCTCAGGTACACGATTATTTAGCATGCTAATGGTCCCTAGAGTCTTACTTATGAACTACAGTAGGCAGAGGCATGGCAAAATACCTTGTACGAACTTTGCACGCAGCTGCTTTGTACCGCTTCATATAGCGACGCTCAAACAGATGGTAAGAGCTCTCTGTACCTTTGTTTCTGTTCTAGAGACACTACAAGCCGAGTAAGCCTGTATACATGGGTCCTGGAAGCTTTCATCGAAGCTTTCTTCGTGGCAATGTAGCTCCGTATTATAAACGGAAGTCCGGTTAGTTACCACTATCACTTCCTGAAAAGGGCAAAGTTCTTAACCTATTTATCCATTGTCAGTAAAGTAATATTGACTAGAAAAGCTAACACAAGCGGTAGTTAGAAACGCACAGTGTTCCTAAGAGGTAAGTCGAGAAAGCTGTGGTTGTACGCAATGCGGATAGCGCGTTATTGATGTAAATGACACGAATTCGTGCTCTCGGCCCCTCAGAGTTAAGTACTGTAATGTATCTCAATTAGTATCTTACTTTGAGGAATCATTGAGGTCTCATGTGGTAACACTATTGATACCTCTGCCCACCTATTTGACCCTACATGTAGTATATCTACTTCCTCACTTGTAATTCATACAACTCAAGCTTCTGATCCATATACATGTATACATGTACATGTATGTGTACATATACGTATGTACTTATGTATGCGTGCCATAGATCCTAGCTCACAGTACTTTTTACTCTCTTCAATTTATATCCCTGAAATTTGCTTTACACATTTTGATGAATACAGTAGAACCTTGGTTATCCCAACACCTCTGGGCTTAATGAAATTTCCAGTGTTTGGATAAGTGAATTTGTTCAGATAAGTGAATTTACATGCCTGTTCGTATTTGCGTGGTTATAGCGTGTAGGATGGCAGTTTCAACCAGTGTGATACTAGGCCATCATGTTTACAAGGCTATGGACTCCCTAAGCAGCGACAGACAGCATTTTCCAACAACACATGCCGTTGCCTATGATGCGCAAGCTGTAGTATTGCATATAACTTCTTCTAATTAAGCGAATTTACTTGTCAGCACCTGTTCGGATAATCGAGAGTTCGGATAATCGCGGTTGGGATAACCGAGGTTCTACTGTATATTAAGAACACAAAACTATACAGTATGCACATGTACATGTATATACATGTATATATATATATATACACCTTCCTCCTTCAGAACCCATCAGTGATGAAAGGGCTCAGCAGCTCATCGATAAGGCCCTAGATTCTGGCAGTCTGGAGATGAGGAACATTATTTCAATTCTCACCGGCCTTATGGGGTCAGGTAAGACCTGGCTCCTGAGTCGTCTCTTTCATCAGCTACCTCCAGGCCTCTACACCAGCACAGGTGTCGCAGAGCAGTCATTTCGAGGCTTGCTCCACCACATTGGTAATCTGTCTATGGATACATGGCGAGAGTTCTTACCTGAGAACATTCTCGAGTTTCTTTCCTTTCGTTTTCGCGAGGAATTGCCTCCAGCTAATATCTCGGCCCTTGCTGCACAATTCACTACTGCTGCTCTCTCTGAATCTGCAACAACTGATTTGCCACCCCTTCCCACTCCATCCACTCCCTCCACCTCTGCTGTAACACCTCCTCTTGCCTTGCCTCTTCAACCTCGACCTTCATCCCCTCCCAAACCAAGCAGCACTAGTCAGTCGATGGTGAGGCTAGTCAAGGCTCCAAAAGGCTCTCCAATTCTCTCCATGCTGGAGCTAATTCACATGATTGACACAGGTGGCCAGCCAGAGTACATGGAGATGATGCCACACTTGATTCACAACTGTCACCTGGCAGTGCTGGTCCTGAACCTCATGTTTGGCCTGGATGACTATCCCCCAATACAACTCCACGAGAAAGGCATTGCCTACAACAAAGCATTGCCATCCCAGTTCACCAATAGGCAGGTGATACAGAAGCTTGCTTCCACTCTGCAAGCCAAGAGGTTCTCACGCAAGAAAGGTCAGTGCTTCCGACTCCTTGTGGTGGCTACACACAAAGACTGTGTGAAAGGTGACCTTGCAGCCAGGGTAAAGGCTATAGAGCAAGCACTGAAGGATATTCTACTGCCGTCATGCAAGGGTGAGCTGATTGTCTTTTCTGCCAACCAGATTGCATTTGTCCTGAATCTAAAGGATCCAGATAGTGATGACATCAAGTCACTTCAGCTTCTTCGAGAAAAAATTGGTGCCAGTGAGGTGGGAGAGATTGTAGAGGTGCCGGGATCCTTTCTGATTTTCGAGCAAGACCTGCTGAAGTTTGCAGAGCAAGTTGGGAGGGATATCTTGAGCATTGACGAGTGCTTGCAGGTCGGAGCAAAGCTGAAAATGAATAGCGAGGTGGTGGGGGCTGCATTGATCTTCTTTCATCGCCAGATCACCTTCCTCTACTTCCGAAATGTCCTGCCACATCTTGTCTTCACCAAGCCTCAAGTCCCAGTGGATTTCATCAATGCAGTCGTCCAGTTCAGTTACAAGGTGACTTCTGGTATCTTGAAAGGGTATCCTGCCAATCTTGCCTCTTCCCTGAGAGATGGCATCATCACAGAAGAAATTCTAGGCCACGAGCTTCTCTCAAAGTGCTTCATTCCCAACCTGTATGAGCCACATCATGCAATTGAAATGCTGCTTCACAATTTCAATATCGCTCCACTCAGCCGTGAGCCACAGCTGAAAGAGAGAATGATTTCACCAACATTGCAGAAACCCTCTGAAGGAGAGAGAGAAGAGTATCTTATGATGAGTCTACTAACTCCAATCCCCAACAGTGACCTCACAGACCATATCCCCCAAACTTCTGAGGTTTCCCCACTGGTTGTAAGGTTCAGCCAGGACTGCGTCCCCCTCAGCTGCTTCAGTAGCACCATCTCCTGTCTTCTATCCATGTACAACTGGAGGTTGTGTAGAAAAGGGAATGACTCACCACAATGCCTAGCTCACAATATTGTCTCCCTTTATGACCCCCAACTGCCTGTTCAGGTCACTCTTCTTGATGCAGGAAACCATCTTCAGATTCATATTGACGCTCTAAAAGGAATAGAGCCTGACATGATTCCTGAAATATGTTTTCACTTTCAGGAGGCAGTGTTTGCAGCTATCACTAATGTGTTTGACAGCATGCAACTTAGCGAGATCACTGTAGCTCCTGCCTTCCTGTGTACCTGCCAGAATGTGTCGGAGACTCATGCGGCTTTGGCTTACCAATTTCATTCCAAGTGGTTCCTGCGTTGCTGTAAGACGGGGAACAGTGAAGGAGCAGCTCAGAAACAGCAAACTGTGTGGCTGGAGTCTGACATGGTTGAGAAGGACCGGCCTTCACTTCCAAAGTTGTTGCTACTCAATTTACCCGAGAAAGTTGGAGTTTACTACAGGGAATTTGGTACCATTCTCCTCAACGACAAGGATGGTAGCAAAGTTGATGTTCTTGAACACGATTTCAAAAAGTCAAATCGAATAACTCTGAAAATTCTTCAGGAATGGGTTTTGGGAAAGGGATTGCTAGTCACGTGGAAAGCTCTCATCCAAACTCTTCGCGATTGCAACCTTAATGCTCTGGCCGACCAGATACAGAAGAAAGAAGTTCAACTGTGATGATGGTACTTTTCAGTGTTCATGGACTTATTTGCATGAATGTGCATGTATCCTTGCTACTTTTATTGAGTAACTGTGTTGCATATGTAATAATAATAATTGTTGAGGCATACAGTAGTCTCTGTTCTTCTTTCACATGCATTCACGTTTTCATACTTTAAAACTTTGGTTGTTGTATATAGTCATCCTTAATATGGTACACTCATACACACACACCTCACATACCTTTATGTACAGAGCATCCTTCAATAGACATGTACACTTTCCATAGTTTTTTACCAAGTAGTGTTTACCTCTTGTTTCCTATCACTCTATAAACATTATTCAGTATTGTAGTTACCATATTGTTCTTTTGGGTCTGAGCTTATTTGCTGTAGAAATTCCAAAAAAGTATTTTCTATTCAAAGTAGTGAGTGCATGCGCAGCTGCAGTTTTCATAGACATACTGCAAGGGCATTATGTGCTGATGTGTCAGCTAGTGCAACAAGAATGATCTTGTGGGATGTGTTCTTTAAATTTTGGAAAAGATTTTATTTCTACTCTCACTGTCAGCCAGTATCTCATCTCTGCAGTGAAGAGAGAAGAGAGAGTATCTCATGATGAATCTTGAACCTGCCATTCCTGACAAAGATCTCTGTAAGTACATCCCAAAATCATCTGATATTGCTCCACTGCTAGTAAAGTTCACCAATGACTGTGTCCCCCTCAGCTGCTTCGAATTCAGTAGCACAATCTCATGCCTTCTGTCCATGTATGACTGGAGGTTGTGTAGGTCAGAAGGTGGATCTCCTGATTGCCTGGCCCACAACGTTGTGTCTCTGTACAGTCCGAATTTGCCAGTCCAGATTGTCCTACTTGATGATGCAAACCATGTCGAGATACACATTCATACGTACAAAGAAGAAAAAACTGCTTCCTGACATCTGCACCGAAGTTTGTGACACAGTATTAACAGCCATTCGTGATGTGTTTGACACCATGCAGCTCACTGGGATAGATGTGACCCCTGCCTTCCTGTGTCCCTGCAGCACTGTCTCTGAGTCCCATTCTGCCTCTGTGTATACATTTCGCTCTGAGTTGTTCCTGCGCTGTTCTAAGACTGGGGCTAGTGACTGGGAAGCTGAAGGAAAATATATCATGTGGCTTAATACAGCAGAGAAAGACATGCCATCACTAGACAAGCCATCACCAGACAAGCCATCACTAGGCACATCCTCACTACTAAACCTCTTGCCAATGAAATTCCATGAGAGAGTTGGTGCAAATTATGTAGAGTTTGGTACTTACCTTCTGAATGATGAGACTGGATGTCGAGTGGATGCTCTAGAAATAGAGTGCTTGGGGAAACCAGATCATATAGCATTGAAGATCCTTCAGGACTGGGTGAGGGGAAAGGGTATTGAGCGATCGTGGATAGCTCTCATCGAAACATTATGTAAATGCAAACTATCTGTTCTCCCAGAGCAGGTGGAGAAGCAAATACAGTGATCAATGCATAAATATTTATTGTCTATCTACTCATAACCTTTAATACTGCTATTTTACAAGAGTAAGAACACCACACTAAGATGTAATGTAAGAAACTTATTCTTTTAATGTATTTTATTCACCTCTTTTCTACATGTTGTTCACAGAGTAGCATTTTGATTTGCATGCATTGTACCTGTACATGTATATAATTGTGTGCATGATCATAGTTTTGTAGTCACCTCCAATCCCCTTACCCGAGTGTCTTATACCATTTCTCTTTTTCTACTGTATTGTTTGGTCATTCATTTTTAGCATTACCACACTCATTATAATACATAGCAACACTTCACATACCTACATGTACCAAATTAATGTATATTTACTGTGTCATTTGTATCATACATTTTTTCTATATGTAGAAATTGCAATACTTATGTCGTATTCTCAACTGAACAAACAAGTTCAGTGTTGACATCTGTGAATGACGAAACTGGCAAATGATCTGCTGATATTAGACGTAATATATTATGCAACATTTTCACCTGTTCTTTTTTCATCTCATGTGTGTATATACACACCACTATTTAATTTTTGATAGACATGCATACTTTATAAACATATGGACATAATTTGTGTGCATTACAATATAGTTTAATTTGTACTCACCTCCAATTTGCTTACCCCAGCATCCTGTAGCATTTCTCATATACATATTTTTGTACTGTATTGTTTGGTCGTTTTTAGTATGTATATAGTAGCACACACAATTACATACATAGCTAGCTACCCTTCACTTACCAAGTATCCATTATTTCTATGTACATTTTGTACATGTTTTTACTATTGCTGTAGAAACTGTAATACTTATGTCTTATTATTCTCAACTGAACAAAGAAGCGCATCATCTATAGCTGTGAATGACAAAACTGGCAAATGATCTGCTGATATATGCAAGTGTAAATCAATTTCATTTACATAATAATAATAGGATGGAAATGCCAAAACTATATAGAAGTCTTGAAATGATAGGGACTGATTGCATATAATATACAACAAAAATCACTCCATGTTATAAGTGGCTGAGTTTCTCCCAATAATTGGCTTATATATTCTTTTCAAGGCCATTCTGCTCATTGTACTACAGCTTGCTAAAGGGAAGCATACACCAACAAGGTTCTATCTATCTACTGGTGGGTGAGGGGGAGGAAGCTTCCTCCCTAAATGTCCCAGCTTCCCCTCTGACACTTCAGTTAGTAATGTAAAGTGTAAAAATAGAAAGTTGGCTCATTGAAGTTTGTATGTACTTTTACAATTTATGTTTGCATCATTGTTTCCCTCATATTAAGACTACAGAGGAGGGAGAGATGAGAGGATGATAATACAGTGTAAGTTGTCCAACATATATATAATACATACAGACTACCAGGCAGATGGAAGGACTATGTAGTTTCTTACTAGTGAAGGAAACACATTATACATGCCATACAAATGTAGAGGATAGTGTAATAATATAATTTATAGTCCAGTCTCTTGTCTAACTTGCCATACTCTTATGTTGATCTAGTTATAACTGCATTACAGTAGTGTACATGTTAGGGGTGAATAAACAATTCTTTTTTTCAGCCTATTATTCTATTCTTTTATGCTTGTATTTCTACCTATTATTCTTTTAAGTACACCTCAATTATTCTAAAAAAAAACATTAATTTCACAAAAAGATGATTGAATATGAATCATGGTTTGTTATATTGTAGTGTATATATATATATAGACTTCTAATAATGCTTCTTGAAGATGACCAAATGCTTTCATCAAAAGTGAAAGTATGATTTCTCTGGGCTACTACTGTAGTACACGCCATTTTTTCACCACGTACTGTTTCAACTGTGCATGTGTGGATAGGACCACGCCTACTTATTGCAAAATACTGCCTATTATTCTCGGAATTATTCTTTTGTACACCTATTATTCTCAAAATTATGCCGGAATAATTTATCTAGCCCTAGTACATGTGTAGCCTGCATGCACCTTATGATTTATATACTGACTTGGGCATTACCATTTAGTGTTATGTTACGAAGGGCCCGAGGCTTTCTAAATGGCGTAGTTCCCGACGACGAGTGCGTCTAACTATTTTAGACTACAGCGGAGAAACTGATTGGACAATAACCATTCAAATCGTTAGCAACAAGCGTAATAGATCCCGGTACTAGGGGCCAGCGGCCAACTATAGATCCCGCTAACAAGGTGACTATGAAAAATAGATCCCGCGTTTCTTGCAACCTGATTGGTCGATAAGTTACCGTAGTCTAAATAATAGTTAGACGCCAAGTCCGGGAAAACTAATTTAGAGCGTGCTAACTCCAAGACAACGATAGTTTGAATTTAACAGAAGCCGTGTAGAATTAACTATTGCCACCAGACTAGTTAAGATATTCAGTACTTATTGTATATATGTATACATCCATATGACTTACCATATGCCCATGTGTTCCTTCATCACTTGCTTCCAGGTCTTCGTCACTAGCTTCCATATCAATGCAGAGGCAGAGACAGCATGTCAAAACTGGGGGGGGGGGGGCTCAGCGTTCATGAAGTGGTGGGGTTGTTACATTCATTCTGAATACATCCGGCATAGGCTATTACATTCTTCATGACAACCTCCAATTTTGGGGGGGCTCAGCCCCCCCTTATCAAAAAGTGGGGGGGCTCAAGCCCCCCCCTGCCCCCCCAGGTTCTCTGCCCCTGCAATGGACTCCAACGTACCTGTGAGCTCGATGTGACGAGCACTTCTATTGTGTTTATGAAGCCTGGACTCAAATGCAAACCTGACATTGCATTGTTTACAGTAAAAATATCCGTCTGTGTATATAAAATGCATTTGAATGAAAATATTCTTAATGCAAACTTGAGTTTCATCTGCCTTATTCAATTCATTCGACGACGCGAACAACGTCGCCCGCAAATTTGCGCATGCGTACACTTGCGCTGCGCCGTGCGCAAAAGCGCGAAAACTTAAAAATGTCGTCAAGTGGAAAATGAATCCCAGAATAGTAAGTGGTTCTGCTGGTCTTCCAGGAAGTTCTGCACCTGCATTGCATTCAAGAGCTATACCATACTCCAGACCTCCAGACCTGGAGTTAGTGGTTCTGAAATTAGTACCACCAAACAATGAGCTAGAACTAGTATTGAGAGGGTTGCGGGAGATGAAAAAAGGACAACAGGAAATAAATACAGGAATTAAAAAGCTTCAAGATGCAATTAAAACCATCAGTGATGAATTAGAAAAAATGTAGGAGAGAAGTTTCAGCATACGTGGGAGTCAGGACATCCAAGTGGGTATATATGATATAATTATAGCACATTAGCTTGATAGATGAATTTAGTAGCTGCTACTATTAACTCAGATACCTCTCAACATCGAAATAGCGAAGGCATTTGGAGAGAGTATAGAGAGAATCCCAGAGAACAGAGTTATTTCTGTGAGATTACATCCCTGCAGTGAATATAAGTATAGCTATATACATGTTTTGTATGGTAACAGAGGTCTAGGGAGAAACCATACATCAAGTCGACACAAATATTCCATTGCCAAGACATACATTATGTCGAGGTTGACCGAACTTAGATGTGAGGAAAGACGAAGGGTATGAAGTGTTGTACAATAATTATAACAACAGTTTAATTCACTCTAATTATATAGGTGCTTCGCCACAAACCACACGAGAGGTTCTGTAATATGACATGTGAGGAGTTTGCTAATGCTTTTGGCGAAACTGTAAAAATGCCGGACGAAAGTAAACACATGTATTCTGGAAACCTTGCCATTCTTGTAAGATATATAATTACAGTTCTTGTTGATCGGTTTATCGATGGAGATATTATAATGACCTATATTGTTTTCGTCTGCAGAGAAAATTCTGCATGGACGTAGGGAGGGACTGTGAAAAGAACACATATGCTACTTTTAGAAAATGGTTGAACAGCTCATACGAAGGTGGCATTGTCAGCCCTGATGACAAAGAGGCAGCCATTACCTATGTTGATGACAGGATTTCCCATGATCAGTGGCAGGATGAGAGACCGGCACTTGATGACGATGAGACAGAGATAGGAGATGTAGAGGAGTGATATCTGGGATGCATGCATCACACTATAGCTATATAGTAGTTGCTATTATTCATTACTCGATCATCCATAATTAGACATGTACCGATGGTAAATAATGTAATTGTAAAGATATAATTATAATGTTGATAGTCATGTATTTTATTGTCGAAGTTCTGCAGAATACTAGCCTGCTTATCTGTTCCATTCATAGAGCTGTATGGTGGTAGAAACATTTGTGAAACTTGGAGCACAGCAATTGCAAGCTATATAGATACCTCATGGAAAATGGTTACATATTTGAGTCACTTCCCTGGCCATGGACAGTGGACCACAAATACTGATTAATATATCAGTGGCACGGTACTTATAACTCCATTCCTCAGTCCCTCCAGGCTTAGTCGAGAATTCCCGCCCAGATATGCATGATCTGTATGGAAATATTGACAAAGTGGAACTAGCTAGCTAGACACTACACATGCATACAATGGAAAATCACCCAATCACTTTCAGTCTCGGGTACATGTCCATCACTACCGCCAGATGTATTGCCACATTTCTCTCGATAAAACCTAACTGCTGTTCACCTAGGAACACTGAAATAGCGTTGGGGTCTTTGTCATTTGTTAGCTCTCCGACTAAGTTGACTTTGGCAAGGGAATGTAATTTTTTTCTGGCAGTATAAAATCTTAATATTGCACTCGAACGAGGGTATTTCTTTGTAATGTGCCATAGACTCCATACTAATAGCCACGACTGGTAAAACACCCGAGCCAGCATCAGCGTTTCCAAGGAGCGGGGCTTTGCCGCAAATACCAGTCTCGATTCAGCACTGATGCAGCCTTCATGCTCGATTCGTGCAAGTACTCACCGCTTATCCCTTAGATACACAGGTCTATTTCTCCTCCAGCCTGAATCAGTATATTCTTTCGGGCTCGAATCGACTTTATCTCGAATCGATATCGACAATCGATATCGATTCGTTGGCTACGCCCATCGCGGCGATCGAATCGCTGTCTATTCCGATATGGATTCCAGCCCGAGGAGACCTCAGGCCGGAATCGATCCCGAAGGTTTTTGGTTGTGTATCCGCCGTCGCAGCAAAGCCAAGGTTTGGTATCCGTCTACCAACGTTGGAACAGTAACTACACGCGAGTCTTATTGACCACGCCTCTGCCCTAAGGTACTCGACACGCGGGCTAGCTTAATTTGACATTTAGCAGGTAGAGTACAGTTAGACCTTCTCTTTTGCTGTTTCGCTTTCCGTTCGTTATCATAGTTGCGTGTATTCTCTTCTTTTCAACCCGTCTTAGTCTTGGCGAATTGCCTGCGGCACTTAAAATTCACGGACTGTGTCTTCTACGGAAAATAGACACGCACTTGACCAATCAGATTGCAGAATTTAAAACAGCTAAGCTCTAAAACTAGCTAGTGAGGTATGTGCTCCTACTTCTCTCATGATTGTAATATGTACATGTAGTAAAACAATTTGTGGTTTCAACTTATAGTCTCCATAACAGTCTTGGTAAGTTTAGGTGGCAGCCGTTCAGTTCCAAAAAACAGCTGACAGTTATTCTAAAAGTATTCATCATAATTTGGTCAGATCATACACATGCAACATATTGTGAATCCAACAATGTTGTCTCCTGAGACTATAGTGGGAGAGAGAGGGAGAGAATGAGAGAGAGGGAGAGAGGGAGAGGGAGAGAGTGAGAAGGAAAGTCAGGATATTAGTCTCTATCATTCTGTACTGCCATCAAACTGAAATTTATCTGTAGTTTAGAGAGAGGAGGACAAAAGGAGAGGAGGGAGGGAGAGAGGGAGAGTGGGAGGAAGGGAGAAAATATGGTAGGGAGAGAGGAGGAAGGGAGAGAGGAAAGGAGAGAGACAAATAATGCAGTACACAATCATGTACTCACATCACATGATAAAATGCACATGGTTATATATATTTCTGACTCTAAGGACATGTCATGTGTGTTCATGTGTGGTGTATGTGTGTGTTGGTCAATACTGGGTGGACTGTCTGGTATGTTGGTAGGTAATAGGCTTGAGGTGATCATGGTCCACAACTTACCCATTATTGGGGTCTGTACTTCATTCAACTTATGTTCAAATCAGACATACATGGAGAGGGGTCTACAGTCAGTAGAGGGAGGGAACAGAGAGAGAGGGTAGAGGAGAGTGAGAGGGAGGGAGGATAGATAGAAGGAGGGAGGTATGAGGAAGAGTGGTATTACATACAATGTGTACACTAACCACAGGAACCTTCCTGCACAAATACGGGAAACATACGGCATCAAAATGACAATCAAAACTGCGTGTGCACACCGTATATGTCTGTAGTGGGACCACTTCTAAAATGGGAAGTCAGTTTTTGAATTGGTCCCAACACAGACATATATGGTGTGTGCACACAGTTTTGATGGTGTGAACACGGACATCTCAATGCTGTCTGTTTGTCATATTTGTGCAGGAAGGTTCCTGTGAACTGTCTCCACAGATGTCTACATACATGACATATATGGCAGTAGAGTATGATGTGGTGTGTGAAATGCTGTTAGTGATGTGATGTGACTGGAGGTAGTGCAGTAGGGGAGGAGGTGACAGGAGTACATACATGTATGTCATCACAGTGTGGACAAACTGTGTACCCAACACAGTACAGAGGGTGGGGTCACTGGTACATGTTAAATACCACTACAGGACTAGTCACGTCCCCAGCTGTATAATTACACAGTTATCCTAATGTGGATACCTACGTATGTGCTCTTGCTGCAGTAGACAGTGTACATGTACGTGTCTGAGGTAACTTGTTAAGCTATAAGGTCAAAGTACATGTGGCACCCTCCGCATAAGAGTGTTATATCAAACAAGTTTCCTCATGTACAGTAGATACACAAAGAAACCAAATATTAAGGCTGTACTACCCTACCTTACTACACACATACACCCTACACTATCAAACCACATGCACACTCTCTACTACACTATCCAGAGGAGGTTGTGTATGAATATTAATTGATCACGTGTGCCATAGAGTTATGTGTACACTCAAGCAACCCACTCAACCCACTGAGTCAGCAGTTACAGCATTTTAGAGTTAAATCAGTGAACTGAAGCCAGCAGCTGCAGATCTTGAGATCTCAAGTGTTTGCCATTTGTTGATTCTGATGTAATCAACAATCTAAAGCATGAGCTTCCTACATACATAGCTGCTGTTGAGGATGTATCAGACTCCATTAACCCTTATTGTCCACCACCTTGGTTTGCCGGACTGGTGGCTGCCCCCTGTTTAATGACGGGAAGGCTCTTGTGATAATATCCTATTATCACCTACTGTACACCAATGTGGGATCTGTTGGGGCTCCATGACATACACACACATGTACATGTTTGTGTTCATGATGTGTGAGCTTAGGACACTTGCAGGAGAGTTGGCTGGCCACAAAAGATCTTTAACCCACTGTCCCAGTTCTCAAGGCTGGGTGTCCAGGTGTCCTATGGTTTGTGTATATGTATGTGTATATGTTGTGTGTATGTGTGTGGGGGGGGTGGGGGGTCCATGTTACTGGGTTGGGTTCCTTTCTTCCTCTTCATTCTTTCTGTACACTATCTGCTAGTGTGCTATATACATGTATTTTCATGTACATTTTACACGTACAATGCAGGGAGAGAAAACAGGGGGGCCGGAGGGGGGGCTCGGGCACCCCTTCTTTTAATAGTGGGGGGCTGACCCCCCACTTAGTCGCGCAAATTGCCGTTTACACACACTTCCACGCATGCGCATTGTGAAGATTTTACAACGCAAGAACCTTTCATTATACACACATCAAGTCCACATACATGTACATGTAATTCACAATCCACTACAGGTACATGTAGGTACATGTACCTTATGCACAATACAGTATGCTATACATGTACAGTGTCAAGTACACTTGTAGTAATGGAGACATGTCACATACAACTGTAACATAGAGGGGAACAATTGGAATAATGCCAGTACCCTATTTGTTGGATGGTAATTGGATTAAAGTCACCAACTACAGTAGTTACAGCTACATGTATCATGTGTACATAATTTTAGCAATGTGTACGTAAGTTAGCAATAATATCAATGCATGAGTTGAATGCCATCCCCAACAAAATAGTTACAAGTTACAAAGATTGGGACTCTAAAGTGCTGTAACTGCTGACTCAGCAGGTTGAAGTGGGTTGTGTGGTGTACACGTAACTCTATGGCTCACGTCATGCAATTAATAATCAGGCAAAACCTCCTCTGGGGAGAGATAGTGATCAGGGGTTAACCAATATTATATTTCGTGGGACTGAAGGGGTTAACTGACTACTTCTCTACATCGACAACTTACTGGGTGTCCATCTTGGGAGAGGAAGACTGAAGATGGGCGGCCATTTCCTCTGTCACTGTGGGAGTCTTCCGACCTGATACGAGGAGGGACGGTTGGTTGCTTGGGAGGTAAGTTCCTTGTGGAGAGAGGCTGATGATAGGAGGGGCAGTGGGGTAACGATAGTGGAAATAATGTGATGTGTGTGTGTGGGGAGGGGGGGGGGGGGGGTGTATGTACAAAACAATACAAATGCAGGACAGCTGTTGGAGGTTTTATCTACATATAGTTAGTCAGTTGAGAGTGGGAATATTGTGATGTGTGTGTGTGTGTGTGTGTGTGTGTGTGTGTGTGTGTGTGTGTGTGTGTGTGTGTGTGTGTGTGTGTGTGTGTGTGTGTGCATGTGTGTGGTGTGTGTGCATGTGTGTGTGTGTGTGTGTATACAAAAGGTTCTACACAATACAACATAAGACAGCTGTTGGAGGTTATATCTACATATACACATGTAGCTCATGCCTGCATGTGTAACTGCTCTGTGATGGCATGTATACATGTACATGGAAAAACATGTGTAGAGCACCACTAGCCAAGTAGCAATAGAAAGGAACCCAGAAACCTCACCCCAACAGACCAAACCAAACAATAGAAAGAAAAGAAACAAACTTCACATCAACAATAGCTACACACAAGACATACAACACACAAAATACATAGACTCATGTACCATATAGACAACCCTGAGCAGTTGTGGTGTCAATATTCATTGTCCATCACAAACCACACAGGAGATATCATGTACATGGAAATACATGTACATAGCACACTAGCCATGTTAGAAGTAGGAAGAAAACAAAGGCAACCCAGACACACAGTACACACAGTACAGAGACCAGACAAACAAGACATATATCTCACCAACCATACAAAAATAGGAAAAACCTTACAAATAGAACAATATGTAGCACACAGAAGTAGTTGCCCTCACCTGTCGTTGAGAGGAATACAGCATGTCGCTTCTCTGGAGGGTTCCCTGAATACTGTCGTCACTGGCAGACTGCGACATTCCTGACTTAGTCCGATTCTCTCTTGTAAAGTCTGAATTCTTACTCACTGAAACTCTACTTCTGATGTTCTCCTCTAACTGAGAGGCAAGATGATGTGCTGTAGTTTGACCATACGACTGGATCTTCATTGCTGCAGGTTTGGTGGGGATTGTGGTGCCGGGGAGAGCATGTTGAGGGGTCGCGCTGAATGTCCGCGGGGGGATGGATGTGGGGGGCTGGGATGGAGGAATTGGAGAAGACGTATTCAGTATTTGGTGACTTCGATTATCCTCCACATCTTCAGTTTCAGTATCGTTCCTAGATCTGATACAGAGGCTTTGATTTTTCAGCAGGTGACTTTGACATGGGAGGAAGGAGAGAACATTTGACTTCAGAAGAAACTGCAGTTAGGATACATCCATATATATATATAATCATGTATGGACATGTGTATACTTGGACTACGGTACATACATGTACGTATACACATCACAAATCTATGTACACATGCTGAACACAGGTACAGTATATACTCACATTTAGACTACGGTAACTTTAAATCAACCAATCAGATTGCGTAGAGCGTGGAAAATAAATCCCATATTTTCCACGCTACGTGGAGTATATTGAGACTTGAGGCTATGGCAACACACGCGCGCGTGCGCTGCACGTGTAAAGTGACATTACATGTACAGTGCAAAGTTTATTTGTAGCAGGGGTGCAGCAGGTTATAAAGAATAGGTATATACAGTAAATACGGAGAGCCAGTTTGTCCCAGTCAGAGTCGGAGTCGAGGATCGGCTCTTCGCTTCTAGTAGAAGCTGTTGACATTGCCACTGTCACTGTCATCCTTCCCGAAGCTACCTCAGTAGTTCATCTGGGCATTTGATGATCAAGCGTCTCTGTTTTACTTCAAACTCTTCCGTTACTGTAGACGCTAGTTACTAAGCGTGTAGCCAATCTATAGTCTAAACCGGTTGACGCGTTTGCGTGAATTGCGTCTCTGAAGCTAACTGTTGCTAGGTATAGACGCTAGTTGTTAAGTGTGTAGCCAATCAGAAATTCGCTGTAGTCTAAACCGGTTAGACGCACTCATCATCGGGAAATAAGGGATTTAGAAAGCCTCGGGCCCTTAGTAGCATCCTCGCTACGCTCGGACGCTACAGCTCAGAGCCCTTGGCTTTCTAAATCCCGTATTTCCCTCAACTCGGCGTCTAACCTATATGTATACATGTGGAATCTACATGTGCATGTACATATATGTGACTATAACTATGCTCACCATTTGGTTGATGTCTCTGTTCATCCAACTCCTCAATGTCCCCATTAGGGAGTTCAACTGGTCTGTTCAGTGATGACTTGTTGGAAGTATATATTGGAAACAGACGAGATGCTCTTGGTGGCCAGACAATGTGAGGGGCCGTTAGGGGGTGGGCCATTAGGGGGTCTATTAGGGGGGAGGAGTTATGTTGCATTGGGGGGAGGAGTTATGTTGCGTTGGGACCAAGTTGAGTAAAAATTGAGATAATGTATTCTGAAGATTAAAATTGTGTTAATGACGTGGGAGTTGGTACATGGTGAGGGGTAGGTACATGTACCTGTGGAGGAGAGAGAGAGGGGGAGGGAGGGGGAAAGGGAGGGAGAGAGGGAGAGGGGGAGAGAGAGGGAGGGAGGAGGGAGGAACAGGGGTAGAGAGCGAGAGATGGAGAGGGGGAGAGAGAGGGATTGGAGAGAGAATTTAATGCTTAGCATGTGATTACATCATACAGTTAGGACGTCACAGCAAAAGATGAAGACCAGAGAGAGGGACACTCACTACAACACATACAACAGCCAAAGGTTTAGAAATTAGGACTCTGACCATGTAGAGTCATGTATTGTCAGTACATTATGTACATGTTGTATATGTAATGTGCATGCAAATGTACACGTCCATTGTATGTAACCTATGGAGACCAGCAGTTCTGTGTGTATAGAAAGAGGTGGATTTGTACATGTATGTGTGGGGGATACCCAGTGATACTACAAAGATTGTGGGCCTCTGGTATTTGATGACATGAGAGGACAAGGCACTAGTGATGTGGTACTGTTAGTGGACTGGTGGTAATTGGAGGAATTACTGACAGACTTAGTCCTGGTGGGCTGAGGGGGAGGGTGTGTGTGTGTGTGTGTGTGTGTGTGTGTGTGTGTGTGTGTGTGTGTGTGTGTGTGTGTGTGTGTGTGTGTGTGTGTGTGTGTGTGTGTGTGTGTGTACATGTGACATCCATGTACCAGCTAGTGGTGGTTACATCAGGTATAATAGGGGAAAGGCTTGGTACATTGACTAGCCAAGACTATATTACATGTACTACATGTAGCCACGTGGTAATTTTGATAACAAAACACATTCTAACAACAATTAGTGTCCAACTCACAAGTTACCAGTACATGTACATGTATATAGACACAAATTCCAGTGACCTACATACCACCTAGACTGCTGGTAATGGGAAGTGGAGGTACATGATACATGTACAGTATTCCCCCATGGAAGTCTCCTGTTGTCATGACTGTACTAGTAATATACATGATGTACACTATCTTCACTGGATTATTTCATGGATGGAGACATGAATGTCACTACATGTATAGATACACCACTACCTCTGATACATGGCCACAGCTGCCATTAATGGATGGTATCACGTGACAGGTGAAGGGACTGGCTAACTAGGCTAGTCAGACACACAGCTGGCCTACCACCCACCTCCATATCTAAATACACACACAGCTACATGTACATACACTAAGACAGCGTGTACAGGTACTATATATACGATAGGTTTCTCCACGTCACGACTCTGGTGTTTTCTCACTGAGTTAGCTAGACTTGAGGTACACTCAGTCACTACATAGCAATACTCAATCTACATCCCATATGACCACTGTTAATTAACTCAGAGGAATGTAGATTCCAATGTAAAAGTGAAGAAGGGTGGGGCTTACTTCCTGTCCATTATGGAGTCCGAGCCCTCAGCTAGGTGGTTTCATGCAGCCCTTTCCACAGGGCAGAATATGCTGGTTTTGGCTGGCGATGGTGGTCGTCGTTCTTCCGTTGACTCATCGATCGTGGAGAGTTTCAATGTTTCCTTATCGTCCTGGCAGCCCCAGCGCCACCTTCTTAACCAGACTCTTCCCGATGGTTACTGTCGTATGGCCGCTACCTCGGATGGGGAGAATGTTTATATGTTCGCTGGTAGAAGTGGATCACGTCAGCTCTGCAATAAAATCTTTGAAATAAATACGGTGACTTTGGAGTGCAGTGAGCTCCTACCTGCTACCCCAGTCTGTCCCACACCGAAGGAGTTCAGTACATTAATCTATTGGAACGAACCCTCGTTTCCTACGGTGGAGACACTAGTGGCTTTGGTATTGCATCAAATGAGCTGTTTGTGTTTGACTTCAACACAAGTGAGGCAGTAACTATTACCATGTAGACACAATGAGTTATGATCTGGCTCTTTAGAAATACATCCCTCTTGCCACCATCTCCCTACTTCCCATGTCCCATTAGTGGTGTACCAATTCCCTGAGGGATCCCTCCCCCTACTGGCCCCCAACCTAACTGGGGAATCCCCTATTGTAATACACTACATACATAAAGGATTGTGGCAGAACTGGTGGCAGTCCCTCTGTTGTACAGCATATTGCAACGGAAGCCTGTAAACCATACACTGTTTCTAAGTGTCATTAGTACATATATGGCTTCAATGTACTTGAGTGTGTGTGCCATCTATCTACTAATGACACTTAGAAACAGTGTGTGGTTTACAGGCTCCTGTTGCAATGGTTCTGAAATATGCTGTATTGGTGTAACAGATATGGAACATGACCCTAGCATACATGTATTGTGAGATAGAGGTTTAAGCAGGGATACAGCTCTCCATCAGAAATTGTTAGGTACAAAGTATATATATATCTGTGCTGGCCTGTACTACAGCTCAGGTTATGTATTGTGTGGCCCACCAAATTGTCCTTTGTTATTGTGGTATATGTGTCATTGGACATTGTTCAGGACACAAGTGTACAAGAGGAGTTGGTGTATATTGTAACTCAGGAATGATGATGGTTCCTGACTCCATTCATACCTAAGAGTGTACCGTCACTCTCTGTCATTCCAATCTTGCTCCCTCTCTCCCTCCACTTGTCACTCTGTGTCTCTTTCCTTACAGACACGTGGACTGCACAGGACACAACTGGAGAAAAACCACCTGCATTGTACGGCCACACATTCTCCTTAGTTCCCCCTAACAAGGGAGTAGTCTTTGGAGGAGATGATGGGGATTACTTCCACAATGATACTTATGTCCTGGACATGGATACATGGGTATGAGTGTCATATTCATATACATGTACATGTATATTCATACATGTATAGCAGCTCATGTGCTCCTGGTAGATCTAGCCCTGATCCCAGTTGTATGTAGAGTATATACATGTACCTCTGTGTACAAGTAGTACAGTGTACATGTACATGTAAATTACATTGTAGCTAATAGTTGTAACCACACTCTTGTAGTGTCCAGTGCAGATATTGACTATGACTTATCCAGTCACTAGGCATGTAGGTATCAGCAGTGGCTTAGCAATAGTTCTCAATATCATTTCAACAGTTGTTTTATTGCTGTGTTTTGGTACTGTAGCCAGGACTATGTAGACTGATATAAATATAGACTCTGTAGATGAGTAGTCTGGTCCCTAACCCTTGACTGAGTGTTTATAGGATCATAATGTCAGTGATTGTCCTGAAATAGAGCTGTTTTGTTGGTTGATATTATGGTGGAGGTTACCAGCACAGTGATAGGTTTGTACATGTAACATGTGCAGGGGTGTAACTAGGATTGAATCTTAGGGGAGACAGAAATTGGATATTTTGCCTTATTAATTAATGCATGTACATACAGCCACTTTTAAGTAATTGAGCAACATAGTACACAGCAGGTAGTAGATGACACTAGCTTGTGTGAATGTACATCCCTGCTACTGTCCAGCTAGTGTCTATTGCTTGCCTGCTGCCTTCCACTAGCCCTGTTGTCACTGCTCGCATTTTCCACACTTCCGGTGCCTACTAGCAAAGTTAGTCTCTGTCTTTTGCCTACAAATCTTCCCTATACTTCTTGTTACACGTCTTTCAGTAGTGCTTTTTTTTTCCAAGATTAGGATTCACTCACGTGTGGTTCTGAGGGTTCTGCACTTTAGTGCATTCATTAATTATTCATTAATCTACATACCCATGTGTGCACATATAACCACTTTTAATACTTGTATAATTGAGCAAATAGGTTAAGTACATAGTACACAGCAGGTAGTAGATGACACTTTAGATTGGGTGAACACACATGCCTGTGCTGTCCAGCTAGTATCCATTGCTCGCCAGCTGCCACCACTAGCCCTATTGCCACCACTCGTTATTTCCACACTTCCAGCCTCAATGCTAGCTAGTTATGGCCCTGATGTGTTAGAGTCTCATAATATTGAGCCACAATTATTATGTACTTGTGTATTGAGACTTTGGTGATTATCATGTACAGCAGTTCATGTACATGTATAGCTATCATTATATGTACATGTACACTGTACAGTAAACCATCCACTAAAGATAATGTCTATGTACACTGTACATATACCATGTACATGTACACACTCCACATACAACTGGATCATGTAACTGTTGTCAGGAGACATGTACATGTAGCCTGTAGCTGTGGCCTATCTGTTATGTCTACAATAGTATAGCAGAGCCTTTGTAATATTGAATGTAGCAGTGAGTTCTGTCCATTATACAAAGGTACCTTAAGGTGACAATTATTTAAAGGTACATTTTTTGGCAGATTTAGGATTCTGTGCATTTTACTGGTATCAAATTTTGCTATTGCTAGCCACACTCGGCCCGCATGTGCAGAGAGGGCAAATATGCGTTGGCTTACCTCGACCAGACTCTTCCCGTTAGTACCTCCATGAACACATCAGAAGTTACAAGAAGGGCATTTTATGGGATCTACTTAGCCTCCCTTGGACCACGTCGCTGCCATAGTCCCTGCATGTTCGACCGCGTGTAATAATGTGTGCAAAAAATAGTATGTAGACTGACATACCTGTAGATGGGTAGTGTAGGGTCATACCCTTCTCTTGGTGGAGAAAGGGAAATGGGGGAGGAGAAACAGGGAGGAGAGAGAAGGGTCTGGGGAACACTACATGTACATGTAGAGGTAGAAGTGTATTTGAGGGTGGAATACTGCCACATCCAATGAAGTTGTATACTGTCACCTCCAAGTGGGCATGAATCTATATTCTTGTTAGACACTATAGTTCAATGTATGATGTAGCATCTAATATGGTTTGATTATAGCAAGTACCCAATGGTAACCATAGGACACTTACATGTAAAAGAGAGAAACCTTTCCTACTCTTATCTTCCTCCCCTTTGTTTTCATGGTGGAAGAGGTACTGTAATGGAATCATTTATTTCCCACGTAGTTAGCCCTAGCCCCTAGCCCTAGCCCTAGCCACTATTGCCTACATACACACTACTTACAATACTCTCCCCAAAAAAACAAGAGTATTAGCTCTACTCAACTGCTACTGTCTGTACTTGTAGTCTATACTTACTGTGTATGTGGCACTACCGCCAGAAGAGGTTGACACATGGGGAGGCTCATTAATATTCATTAGTTAGATGTACTATGGAGATAACCAGGTGCGTTGGCGAGCCAACTTTGTCACCAATTTGTCCTTGCACGTAAAATTAGAATCGCGTATAACATTACGGTATGTAGGCGGCGAGTAGGTCCGCTCGCCAATGCTATTACTGTGCGACGAACGGGACCCACAGAGACGTTACAGTACATGCTGCTAATAATTAACTCATTATACATAGAGTGACTCGTATCTAGCTATTTACATGACAGCAAAGAAGCATGCGGTGGCTCATTGTTGCCGATTTAATTATTTTCGGTGGAGGCGTGGCTCACAAATGGTGGGGCGGCCTTAGCCGCCCCTGCCGCCCCAGTTCCGGCGGTCCTGTGTGGTACAGTAGTGATTCAGCTGCTGTTTGATATGCAGCATTTCATAAGGGGGGAGAGCCTCAGTTACTCGTATTTTGGAATTAATTGTCGAGTGTATCGAGCCCTCCTAGTGATGTGAACGGTATATATAACCCACTCTGTACATACCGTAATGCCGTACATGCTCCTAATTTTATGTGTGCACTTTCCCGCTCGCTAACAAGGCTTAGCATTTCACTAGTTAGTAATAATGTAATTGGGATTGTACATAACCACTAAGACACCTCCCCCCCAAAATATAAAATCCTCTAAGTAGCAAGTACCCAATGGTAACCATAGGACACTTACCTATAAGAGAGAGCTTACAGTGTGTACACACATCATTACTCCCTTGTTGAATGTCTTAATATGGTGTACTGTCCTTGTACCACATTTTCTCATAGCACTGGAGTAAAGTCAACACCAGTGGGAAGAAACCACCTTTCAGGTACTGCCATACTACCTGTGTCCTCACAGGACACCATGTAAACCTGGCTGTGATCGGGGGATATGGATACGCTAGTGGCAAAGTGACTGTACTCTCTGATATGTGGCTCCTGGACATGACAAATGGATCATGGAGTGAGGTAATACATTATATGTATGTGTCAGTTGTCCCACTATCGTGGTGTGAGGTATTAGCTTTGTTACTTCTATGAAGGCAGTGTGTAGATTATAACTCATCAAGAAATTGATTGCCTTTATAGCTGCATCCTGACTTGTGAAATGTCCTGATTTTAGGGGATATAAATTACACAGTGTGATATTGGGGCAGCAAAAGGTGTCCAGTTTATTGAGATGACCTCATTTCATGTGGTCCTGATTAGAGAGTGCATACCAACCAAAGCTACTCAATCAGAGCATACATGTACATGGACATACATATTGTACACCACTTTACAGTTACAGTGTACATTAACCCCTCACAACAGTGTGATTGACTAGGCAGAAAGTGTATTGGCATATCCTACTATACATTGAGAGGTATACTAAATGTGATATTTGCCAACTTTATAAGGCCCAATTTCTGTGGTGAAATTTCTGATTTAACATGTGATATCTTACTCCATACTACCTACATCTCCAAGTTACCCTCTGTAGACTATGAAGTGTGTGTCAATTAGAGATATTGCCCACAACATGCTAACCTCATGGAGGGAATTTTAGATTATCTGACAATGTAGAAATTAACTAACACATTTTAACCCTCGGAGAGCCAGGGTTACGGTACTTGGTTTGTGTGTCTGTCTGTGTGTCTGTCTGACACACATTGTCTCAGTTTAAGTCACATTTCCCCTAATTAGAATGTGTCTTAATAGTGTGTGCACTTTCAAGGATTGGCGCATGCACGCTTTATATACACACCGAGGGTTTAGCACTTCAGTGCTGTTCATATGTATAGTGTCACATCAGTGGCAAGAGAATGTGTGATTGCTTCTCATCTAGCTGTGTAAGCTGTAGATCACCAATACTGGTATACCATACTGACTGATTGGTGTATACATAGTCAGACATATCTGTGTATGGACCGTGGTATGGGGGAAGATGTTCAGGTGTGCTCTTAGTATGGGTATTATCATGGAGTGTATCCTATCTCACATTGGTAGAGTTGTGTTTTGTAGAGATTGTGAATGTACATATACATGTATGTATATCATATCTATGGACATGTATACATTCCTTAGGCTGCAGTACAGTTACACATTAGAAATGTTTTCCATCATCCTACAGGTAACTCTGCCAGCTGAGATCACTCCACGAGAGGGACATTCTGCAGTGGTGTTGGGTTTGGGGGAACAATTCAGAGTAATCGTCCTCTTTGGTGGAACAAAAGATCCAGGAAATTATATTTCAGAGACAACACTGCTGTTATTGTGTAAGTGATCATAACTAACCATATATACAACTAAAAGTGTATATCTCACTACATGACATTGGGATACAGACCATACTAATAGTGTCGAGGTAATGGATTGTGGTGTTCATCCATTCTACCCCATCCTACCTTATCATACCCTATCATACCTCATAATACATTCTTCCACGTCCGACCGCACCACACATACAGTAGTTACAATAATATCACTGTCACATGACTTACATGAACATGACTACAATAACAATAGTCCAATGACATGTACCTGATGTATGTATGTACAGTGAATATTGTGTTACATGTAAATTTACATGCAGCATTAGACTACTCAATGCCATACTTGATAGTTTGACATTCCATTTCTCTATCCCTCAGCTCAGAGAAAAGGGTCGTGGGTGGTGGAGAGAGTGGTAGGTCCAGCAGAACTGAGGGCACCAGATCACACTCTGAAAGAGCAGATGAGCAGACTACAAGTCATAGGTATGTAGAGTTAGTGTTCATGTGTAGTTCAATGCTCAGAGGATTTTTGTTCATGGCCTAATTCATAGTTCACCTCTTTCTGAGGTTGAGATGCTTTGGTTCCTTTGCCCTGATTTGTATGTGTCATTCAGCCTAGCCAGCTATGAAACATTACTTTACCAAAGCTGTTCACTTCATTTATGTTCACATACTTTTGAATGCTCTTGGGCCACTTTCTACCTTCAAGTACTGTAATGTGTCTCAGTTAGTATTTCACTTTGAGGAATCATTGAGGTTTCATGTGGTAACACTATTGATACCTCTGTCCACCTATTTGACCCTACATGTAGTATATCTACTTCCTCACTTGTAATTCATACAACTCAAGCTTCTGATCCATATACATGTATACATGTACATGTATGTGTACATATACGTATGTACTTATGTATGCATGGCATAGATCCTAGTTCACAGTACCTTTTACTCTCTTCAATTTATATCCCTGAAATTTGCTTTACACATTTTGATGAATACAGTAGAACCTCGGTTATCCAAACACCTCTGGGCTTAATGAAATTTCCAGTGTTTGGATAAGTGAATTTGTTTGGATAAGTGAATTTACATGCCTGTTCGCATTTGCATAGTTATAGTGTGTAGGATGGCAGTTTCGACCAGTGTGATACGAGGCCATCATGTTTACAAGGCTATATGGACTCCCTAAGCAGCGACAGACAGCATTTCCCAACAACACATGCCGTTGCCTACGGTGCGCAAGCTGTAGTATTGCGTATAACTTCTTCTAATTAAGCGAATTTACTTGTCAGTGCCTGTTCGGATAATCGAGAGTTCGGATAATCGCGGTTCGGATAACTGAGGTTCTACTGTATATTAAGAACACAAAACTATATAGTATGCACATGTACATGTATATGTATATATATGTACATATACACCTTCCTCCATCAGAACCCCTCAGTGATGAAAGAGCTCAGGAGCTCATCGATAAGGCCCTAGAGTCTGGAAGTCTGGAGATGAGGAACATTATTTCAATTCTCACCGGCCTTATGGGGTCAGGTAAGACCTGGCTCCTGAGTCGTCTCTTTCATCAGCTACCTCCAGGCCTCTACACCAGCACAGGTATTGCAGAGCAGTCATTTCGAGGCTTGCTCCACCACATCGGTAATCTGTCTATGGAGACATGGCGAGAGTTCTTACCTGAGAACATTCTCGAGTTTCTTTCCTATCGTTTTCGCGAGGAATTGCCTCCAGCTAATATCTCAGCCCTTGCTGCACAATTCACTACTGCTGCTCTCTCTGAATCTGCAACAATTGACTTGCCACCTCTTCCCACTCCATCCACTCCCTCCACCTCTGCTTTAACACCTCCTACCTTGCCTCTTCAGCCTAGACCTTCATCCCCTCCCAAACCAAGCAGCACTAGTCAGTCGATGGTGAGGCTAGTCAAGGCTCCAAAGAGCTCTCCAATTCTCTCCATGCTGGAGCTAATTCACATGATCAACACAGGTGGCCAGCCAGAGTACATGGAGATGATGCCACACTTGATTCACAGCTGTCACCTGGCAGTGCTGGTTCTGAATCTGGTGTTTGGCCTGGATGACTATCCCCCAATACAACTCCATGAGAAAGGCATTCCCTACAAGAAAGCATTGCCATCCCAGTTCACCAATAGGCAGTCTAAGGCAGATGATACAGAAGCTTGCTTCCACTCTGCAAGCCAAGAGGTTCTCGCGCAAGAAAGGTCAGTGCTTCCGACTCCTTGTGGTGGCTACACACAAAGACTGTGTGAAAGGCGACCTTGCAATCAGGCTGGAGGCTATAGAGCAAGCACTGAAGGATATTCTACTGCCGTCATGCAAGGGTGAGCTGATTGTCTTTTCTGCCAACCAGATTGCATTTGTCCTGAATCTAAAGGATCCAGATAGTGATGACATCAAGTCACTTCAGCTTCTTTGAGAAAAAATTGGTGCCAGTGAGGTGGGAGAGATTGTAGAGGTACCGGGATCCTTTCTGATTTTCGAGCAAGACCTGCTGAAGTTTGCAGAGCAAGTTGGGAGGGATATCTTGAGCATTAACGAGTGCTTGCTGGTCGGAGCAAAGCTGAAAATGAACAGCGAGGTGGTGGGAGCTGCATTAATCTTCTTTCATCGCCAGATTACTTTCCTCTATTTCCAAAATGTCCTGCCACATCTTGTCTTCACCAAGCCTCAAGTCCCAATTGATTTCATCAATGCAGTCGTCCAGTTCAGTTACAAGGTGACTTCTGGTATCTTGAAAGGGTATCCTGCCAATCTTGCCTCTTCCCTGAGAGATGGCATCATCACAGAAGAAATTCTAGGCCATGAACTTCTCTCAAAGTGCTTCATTCCCAACCTGTATGAGCCACATCATGCAATTGAAATGCTGCTTCACAATTTCAATATCGCTCCACTCAGCCATGAGCCACAGTCGAAGGAAGGAACAATTCAACCCAAAATCCCAATTCCCTCCAAAAGAGAGAAGAGAGAGTATCTCATGATGAGTCTAGTACCTGCCATTCCTGACAAAGATCTCTCTAAGCATATCCCCAAATCTTCAGAAATTACTCCACTTCTAGTAAAGTTCACCAATGACTGTGTCCCCCTCAGCTGCTTCAGTAGCACAGTCTCATGCCTGCTGTCTGCATACAATTGGAGATTGTGTAGATCCAAAGATGAATCTCCAGAGTGTCTCTCCCACAATGTGGTGTCCCTGTACACTCCAGGTTTGCCTATCCAGATAGTCCTAGTTGATGTAGCGAGCCATCTCGAGATCCACGTTCATGTAGAAATGGATGTCGACCAACATATCCTATCCAAAGTGTGCTTTCAAGTTCGTGAAGCTGTATTTGCTGCTGTCACTGATGTGTTTGAAGTCATGCAACTCGCTGAGATTGATATCTCCCCTGCCTTCCTGTGCCCTTGTTGCCAAGACACTGAAACACACTCAGCTTCTTTTGCACAGTTTGAAACTAAGTGTTTCTTGCAGTGTTCCAAAAGTGGGAAGAGTGTAAGTGCTCAGAGAAAACATGCCATATGGTTTGGGGCTACAGTCACCGAAAAAAAAGAACTTACTTTACCCAAACTCTTGCAACTCAAAATTCACAAAAGGATCGGAGCCAATTATATGGATTTTGGCATCTTCCTTCTCAATGATGATGATGGCAGTCAAATGGATAGTATTGAAATGGAATGCCAGGGAAGACCAGAACGAATCGCACGGAAAATCCTTCAGGAATGGGTTTTGGGAAGGGGAAAACCACTGACATGGCAAACTCTTGTGGAGACACTTCGTGACTGTGAACTGAATGTTCTTGCTGATCAGATACGGGAAGACAAACTTTTGTGAATGTGGTACTATTATTGACACATGCTACCCTTATACCCACTGTCGTTACAACTAATACACGTCTACAAGCAACACATATCATTTCTTTATAGATATCTATTTGTCCTTTGTAATATTGTGACATTAAGCTACCTTTATTTCTATGTACTTTTTGTAAAGTTTGTATCATACATTTTTCTTTATATTGCTGTACAAGTTGATCTTATTCTCAACCGGACAAAGAAGCGCATGCAGTGCAGGGGCGTAGCCAGGATTTGAATAATGGGCCGGGGCCGGGGCCGGGGCCGGGGGGGGGGGGGCTCAGCGATCAAGTGGCGCGCGCGCGAGGCGCGCCGAAAAAGGTTTTTAGCCATGCCCCCATTTTGAACCGATCGGCGACCGCTCTCTGTAGCGCGCGCGCACTATCAGTTTCGTAGCTACTACGCAGGAACTATACATGTACTGTAGGGCTGTAGCGAGTGACACTGTAGTCTCCGAAAATTATATAGCTACTGGGGCTCATCTCGAGCTAGACGAACCTGCTAGCCTTTTGAACTTTTTAATGTCGGCGTCTCTGTATATGATGCAGTTGCAACGAAACGAGCGCTAGCATATAAGGTAAATTTATGTTTGTCATGCTTGTCAGGCCAAGCGATGATATAATAGAGTCTAAGGTAGTCACTGGGCCCATTTTGAAATTACAAAGGGGGGCTGGAGCCCCCTGAGCCCAATGCTAGCTACGCCCCTGCACTGTCTGTGAATGATGAATTTGAAGCTGACAAGTGATCTATTAATATCAGATATGCTTATATTACGCAACTGTATAAAATCATCATCAATATCATGGTGGAAAATATATTTTCTTGGGTTTGAGCGCAGCGAATTAGACAGAAAATATGCTCCCATTTTTCGCATATAGTGCGCATGCATGGTTGGGTATGCAGGATATATAAGTGGGATGTGTAGGATGCTTCAGCATCTCTTGCAAATAGCTGTACAGCAGGATCAGGAAGTGTTTCTTTTAGGTATATAAGGGCATGGACATGGCTTCCAGGATGGCGAGTATAGGTGTGATCTGTGTCTTATGTAGGCAGTGTTGGTGGAAATCATTTTGTTGTTAATTTTGCTGTTGTGCCTCTATGACTCCCTTTGCGAGTATCTCTTTCTGTGCAGGTTGGATATAGAAGTGTCAGTTGCAGATCTGAGAAAGAAGTGATGCTGTATGGGGAATCTGAACATAATGCATTGTGCATGTTGTGTTTGGTTGTTGTACGGTAGTGGTTTTGTTCAACACTCAGAATGTTTTCCCTGAAGACAAGGTTTTTTGTTGAGTGTGGTTTTCCCCTCAGCATTTTTAGAAAATGATCTAAATAACATTTTGGTGTATGGTTAGTTATATACTGCATTTGTATTAAATTGTGGCTTTTGTGTTATTTCTTTTTGTTGTTTGTATATGGTTGTACATTGTCTTTCTGCTAGCAGCTCTTGCAAGTTGCCTGGTCACCCTAAGAAAGGGTTGTATGCATACACATGGAGGTGTTAAATGGGAGGGTATATAACTACATAGAAACAAGGAGGTATATATCTGACATGCAACAGTAATCACTTGTGTAACTCCATAAAATAGTAGGGAGCTCAGGGGGTGGCCTGAGGTAAAATTACATCTGTTATTCTTTCATGACATCATCATTTGCCATCATATATTGTAAAATATGATCCTGGAATTTTTGCCAATATTCTGGCATGTATATACATGTGTTGCCTACCATTGGTATTGGAATATGTCATGCTGTTGTAATCAAAATGATGTGCTAGCTATTGCATTAACCACAAAATTAATAATGACATGGACTAATATAACATAGCTATATACACCATGCAGCTAGCAATGGGTACATACAACCACATACATTTTTACTGATCCTGCTACCTCTTATTGGAACACTGTATATAGTTTCCACAAACTGCATCTTCTAGTTTGGTTTGCTCCAAATTTGCAAAACTTTCATGCATAAGTCACAGCAAAAGATTTTTTAAAAATATTTCATTTGCATATAATTTCACAAAGACCAATTATTGTTGTGTATAGTTACACTAGATATGAGTGTCTGAATACATTCCCATAGCCTCTCTTCCTGCTGTGTAGTATCAATTTGCAATTGTAATCTCATAACCAGACCAGCTTGGGTCATGGTACAGGAACTATGTACCTTGTTTCAAAACAAGATTGTCTTTATTATGACATGAAAGAGATTCTTGACTTGACACCAAAAGATAACTCACAAATAGCACTAGAAACAGCCATCTTTGTATGCGACACAAATAACAGTCATATGTATACATATAAATTACAAACGAATACTGTTTGATAATATTTACAGTGGTATACAATTACCCAAATCTGGGTAATGTTTGAGCATGGATACCAGGCTCTCTTTTTTCATACACCAACAAGCTTAAGGTTCTATCTACTGCAGCTGGTGGGAGAGGGGGAAGCTTTCTCAGTTGTGCATAATAGAAAGTTGACTCTTTGAAGCATGTAGTACTTTTATCATTTTGCTCCTACATATTAAGACTAGAGAGGAGGGAGAGAGGAAACAGTGTAGGTTGTCCCCTGCACCAAGCTGGTGTGTGTCTCCAACATAGTCTACTAGGTAGAGGGAAGGACAATGAAGTTACTAGTTAAGGGAACACACGTACATGGCCTCACAAAATGTAGAAGATGGTGTAGTATAACTTGCCATACTCTCAGTTATAACTGAATGTGATTATAATGTTGCCTGCACTGCATGATCTACTGACTTGTGTGTATTACCATATATAGTGTTATGTTACAGTAACCTGATATCCCCAGTGTACACTGCTGCTGGGTACACACTCACTGTGGAGATAACTGGCAGATGATATGGCAGATTAGCATGCAGTTCATTTATCAGAGGACACAATTAGTTTGGTATGATATATACACTAGTGGCCTTATCTTTCTTCTCAGTTATATGTTTGTGATATGGATGTATGTTGTAGTCCGCTATAGCTACCTGAACTACGAACACTAAGTCACTCACTCACCACTTATTGTGCATGCATCCTTAACATTCCACGTGGTTGTTGAGTTATATAGCCATTATTTCACTCACTAACTGTGCATGCATGCTGATGGTATGCAAGTTACTACAATGTAGTGTAACATCAACAAAGTAAGTTCAGTTCAAAAGACAAACTGACAATTGTTTTCAAATTAGAAGTATACATCATTATTTGGTGAGACCATGAAAACAAAACCTTGTATACATAACATATTGTGAGTCTAACAATGTTCTGTCTCCTGAGATTATAGTGGGAGAGGGAGAGGGAGAGAGAGAGGGAGAGAAAGAGGGAGAGAGAGACGGAGAGAGGGGGAGAGGGAAAGAGCTAGAGGAGAGAGGGATATCATTCTTTACTGCCATCAAGTTCTGCCAAACCACAAATCATCTGTAGAGAGAGGAGGACAAAGAGGAGAGGAGGGAGAGAGGGAGGGAGGGAGGGTGGAAGGGAGTGACAAAACAATACTTCCATCACAAGATAAGATCTCAGATATATACTGTATACAATGTACATGGCTATCTTTCTGACTCTAAGGACATGTCATGTGTTCATGTGTGGTGTATGTGTGTGTTGGTCAATACTGGGTGGACTGTCTGGTATGTTGGTAGGAAATAGGCTTGAGGTGATCATGGTCCACAACTTACCCATTATTGTGGTCTGTACTTCATTCTTCAAGTTATGTTCAAATCAGGTGTACATGGAGAGGGTTCTACAGTCAGTAGAGGGAGAAGGAGATTGAGGGAACAGAGGGAGAGAGGGAGGGGAGAGGGGAGGGAAGAAAGGCAGAGAGAGAGAGAGAGGGAGAGGGAGGGAGGATAGAGAGAAAGGAAGGTATGGAAGGAGGTACGGAGGGAGGTATGGAGGGAGAGTGGTATTCCATACATGTGTACACTAACTGTCTCCACAGAAGTCTACATACATGACATATATGGCAGTAGAGCATGATGTGGTGTGTGAAATTCTGTTAGTGATGTGATGTGACTGGAGGTAGTGCAGTAGGGGAGGATGTGACAGGAGTACATACATGTATGTCATCACAGTGTGGACACACTGTGTACACAACACAGTACAGTGGGTGGTGTGTACAACCTGACTACCTGCTACTGGTCAATGGACATGTATTGGATGACATGACAACATAAGGTATTACTGGTGTGTAGTACTAGTTGGAGAGACAAACTGGACTGACTGGATGTTATATCTACAGATGAGGGAGGTACATAGAACCAAAAGCCAGAAATAGTCTACTGGAACTCCATGATAGGTGTGTGAGGGAGGATGGGGCTACTGGGAGAGAGGGAGAGAGGGAGAGAGAGGGGGAGAGAGGGGGAAAGGGAGAGACAGACGGATTGGAGAGAGAATTTAATGCTTAGCATGTGATTACATCATACAGTTAAGACGTCACAGCAAAAGATGAAGACCAAAGAGAGAGACACTCACTACAACACATACAACAGCCAAAGGTTTAGAAATTAGGACTCTGACCATGTAGAGTCATGTATTGTCAGTACATTATGTACACGTTGTACATGTATATGTAATGTGCATGCAAATGTACACGTCCATTGTACGTAACCTATGGAGACCAGCAGTTCTGTGTGTATAGAAAGAGGTGGATTTGTACATGTACATTATATGTGTGGGTGATACCCAGTGATACTACAAAGATTGTGGGCCTCTGGTATTTGATGACATGAGAGGACAAGGCACTAGTGATGTGGTACTGTTAGTGGACTGGTGGTAATTGGAGGAATTACTGGCAGACTTAGTCCTGGTGGGCTGAGGGGGAGGGGTGTGTGTGTGTGTGTGTGTGTGCGTGCGTGCGTGCGTGCGTGCGTGCGTGCGTGCGTGCGTGCGTGCGTGCGTGCGTGCGTGTGTGTGTGTGCCTGTGACATCCATGTACCAGGTAGTGGTGGTTACATCAGGTCTAATAGGGAAAAGGCTTGGTACATTGACTAGCCAAGACTACATGTATATTACATGTACTACATGTAGCCACGTGGTAATTTTGATAACAAAACACATTCTAACGACAATTAGTGTCCAACTCACAAGTTACCAGTACATGTACATGTATATAGACACAAATTCCAGTGACCTACATACCACCTAGACTGCTGGTAATGGGAAGTGGAGGTACATGATACATGTACAGTATTCCCCCATGGAAGTCTCCTGTTGTCATGACTGTACTAGTAATATACATGATGTACACTATCTTCACTGGATTATTTCATGAATGGAGACATGAATGTCACTACATGTATAGATACACCACTACCTCTGATACATGGCCACAGCTGCCATTAATGGATGATATCACGTGACAGGTGAAGGGACTGGCTAACTAGGCTAGTCAGACACACAGCTGGCCTACCACCCACCTCCATATCTAAATACACACACAGCTACATACACTAAGACAGCGTGTACAGGTACTAGTGTACATGTACATGTTCACGTCCATGTACCTACCCCACCTGGTACGTACAGTGTGAGAGGTGACTAAACCAGACAGTCTCCAGTGCTCCTACCATACACATACTTACAAACACACGTCTCATGGGAGACAGAGACCCACCACAGGTCTAGAATGACTACTGACTCACGTGGTCTCTTGTCCGTCTCTCTAGGTGTTGGTTACGATACCCTCGGGATAGGCTTCTCCACGTCACGACTCTGGTGTTTTCTCACTGAGTTAGCTAGACTTGAGGTACACTCAGTCACTACATAGCAATACTCAATCTACATCCCATATGACCACTGTTAATTAACTCTGAGGAATGTAATTATAAGTGAAGATGGGTGGGGCTTACTTCCTGTCAACAAGTATGGAGTACGAGCCCTCAGCTAGGTACCGTCATGCTGCTATTGCCACGGGACAGACTATGCTGGTTTTGGCTGGTGATGGTGGTGGTCGTTCTTCCGTTGACTCATCGTTCGTGGAGAATTTCAACGTTTCCTTATCGTCCTGGCAGCCCCAGCGCCACCTTCTTAACCAGACTCTTCCCGATGGTTACAGTCATATGGCCGCTACCTCGGATGGAGAGAACGTTTATATGTTCGCTGGTAGCAGTGGGTCAGGTCAGCCCTACAATAAAATATTTCAAGTTGATGCGCTTACTTTGGAGTGCAGTGAGCTCCTACCTGCTACCCCCGTCTGTCCCACACCGAGGACGAGCAGTACGTTAATCTATTGGAACCGAACTCTCGTTTCCTACGGTGGATACGCTGGTGGTACTGCATCAAATGAGCTGTTTGTGTTTGACCTCAACACAAGTGAGGCAGTAACTATTATCATGTAGCTAGACACAATAAGTTATGATCTGGCTCTTTAGAAATACATCCCTCTTGCCACCATCTCCCTACTTCCCATGTCCTATTAGTGGTGTACCAATTCCCTGAGGGATCCCTCCCCCTACTGGCCCCAACCTAACTGGGGAATCCCCTATTGTAATAGCACTATATATACAGAAAGGATTGTGTCAGTACTGGTGGCAGTCCCTCTGTTGTATTGGTGTAACAGATATGGAACATGACCCTAGCATACATGTATTGTGAGATAGAGGTTTAAGCAGGGATACAGCTCTCCATCAGAAATTGTTAGGTACAAAGTATATCTGTGCTGGCCTGTACTACAGCTCAGGTTATGTATTGTGTGGCCCACCAAATTGTCCTTTGTTATTGTGGTGATGAAAGTGAGAAGTATGGCATTAGACTGAGGTGATGAATACAGCTAGCTTACCAGCAACTATTCCAGTGACTGGCATCTGGTCTATTTGTATTGTTGAGGATCCTCCATGAGAAGCCTACCATCATCCACTAGTGCAGTCTTGAGGTCCCGCCCACTTCATTCCATAGCCATCAAAACTTTGGTTTAAATAATTGTTGGAGTGAACGAGATTTTCATCAACCAATACATTAGATTACAGGTTCTCTAAATCCTGTAGTAAATGTCCTACACTGTACACAGGTGTGCTCACTCTAAATACATGTAAATCAGACACTAAACCCTCGGGACATTAGTAGTGCCCTTGCTATACTGGGGACACTGCAGTGTACAACCTGTGGCCCTCCAGTTTACTAAGTAGTGTAGATGATCCCCAGACTCAGCATCTAAATTAACTGTATATCTAGTATATGTGTGGTTGTAATAATCATTCAACCAGTGTTAAGTACAGTCTCTATGTGTCATTGGACATTGTTCAGGACACAAGTGTACAAGAGGAGTTGGTGTATATTGTAACTCAGGAATGATGATGGTTCCTGACTCCATTCATACCTAAGAGTGTACAGTCACTCTCTGTCTTTCCAATCTTGCTCCCTCTCTCCCTCCACTTGTCACTCTGTGTCTCTTTCCTTACAGACATGTGGACTGCACAGGACACAACTGGAGAAAAACCACCTGCATTGTACGGTCACACATTCTCCTTAGTTCCCCCTAACAAGGGAGTAGTCTTTGGAGGATATAGTGGTGGGAGTAACTTCCACAATGATACTTATGTCCTGGACATGGATACATGGGTATGAGTGTCATATTCATATACATGTACATGTATATTCATACATGTATAGCAGCTCATGTGCTCCTGGTAGATCTAGCCCTGATCCCAGTTGTATGTAGAGTATATACATGTACCTCTGTGTACAAGTATATCTGTACAGTATATGTACAGTGTACATGTACATGTAAATTACCTAATAGT
Organism: Theonella swinhoei; assembly: GCA_963970385.1. Classification (NCBI taxonomy): domain Eukaryota; kingdom Metazoa; phylum Porifera; class Demospongiae; order Tetractinellida; family Theonellidae; genus Theonella; species Theonella swinhoei. The sequence goes on from OZ019947.1 coordinate 1,912,342, forward strand.
TGTAACCACACTCTTGTAGTGTCCAGTGCAGATATTGACTATGACTTATCCAGTCACTAGGCATGTAGGTATTAGCTGTGGCTTAGCAATAGTTCTCAATATCATTTCAACAGTTGTTTTATTACAGTGTTTTGGTACTGTAGCCAGGACTATGTAGACTGATATAAATATAGACTCTGTAGATGAGTAGTCTGGTCCCTAACCCTTGACTGAGTGTTTATAGGATCATAATGTCAGTGATTGTCCTGAAATAGAACTGTTTTGTTGGTTGATATTATGGTGGAGGTTACCAGCACAGTGATAGGTTTGTACATGTAACATGTGCAGGGGTGTAACTAGGATTGAATCTTCGGAGAGACAGAAATTGGGTATTTTGCCTTATTAATTAATGCATGCACATACAGCCACTTTTAAGTAATTGAGCAACATAGTACACAGCAGGTAGTAGATGACACTAGCTTGTGTGAATGTACATCCCTGCTACTGTCCAGCTAGTGTCTTTTGCTTGCCTGCTACCTTCCACTAGCCCTGTTGTCACTGCTCGCACTTCCGGTGCCTACTAGCAAAGTTAGTCTCCATCTTTTGCCCACAAATCTTCAGTATACTTCTTGTCACATGTGTTTCAGTAGTGCTTGCATTTTTTCCAAGATTAGGATTCATGCATGCATGGTGCTGAGGGTTCTGCACTTTAGTGCATTCATTAATTATTCCATACTCATGTGTGCACATATAACCACTTTTAATACATGTATAATTGAGCAAATAGGTTAAGTACATAGTACACAGCAGGTAGTAGATGACACTTTAGATTGGGTGAACACACATGCCTATGCTGTCCAGCTAGTGTCTATTGCTCTCCAGCTGCCACCCACTAGCCCTATTGCCACCACACGTTATTTCCACACTTCCAACCTCAATGCTAGCTAGTTATGCCCCTGATGTGTTAGAGTCTCATAATATTGAGCCACAATTATTATGTACTTGTGTATTGAGACTTTGGTGATTAGCATGTACAGCAGTTCATGTACATGTATAGCTATCATTATATGTACATGTACACTGTACAGTAAACCATCCACTAAAGAGAATATCTATGTACACTGTACATATACCATGTACATGTACACACTCCACATACAACTGGATCATGTAACTGTTGTCATGAGACATGTACTTGTAGCCTGTAGCTGTGGCCTATCTGTTATGTCTACAATAGTATAGCAGAGCCTTTGTAATATTGAATGTAGCAGTGAGTTCTGTCCATTATACAAAGGTACCTTAAGGTGACAATTATTTACAGGTACATTTTTTTGGAAGATTTAAGATTCTGTACATTTTACTGGTATCAAATTTTGCTATTGCTAGCCACCCTCGGCCCACATGCGCAGAGAGGGCAAAAATGCGTTGGCTTACCTCGACCAGACTCTTCCGGTTAGTACCTCCATGAACACATCAGAAGTTACAAGAAGGGCGTTTTATGAGATGTACTTATCCTCCCTTGGACCACGTCGCTGCCATAGTCCCTGCATGTTCAATCGCGTGTAATAATGTGTGCAAAAAATATAGTAACCTTAAGGTATGTAGACTGGCATACCTTTAGATGAGTAGTGTAGGGTCATACCCTTCTCTTGGTGGAGAAAGGGGAAATGGGTGAGGAGAAACAGGGAGGAGAGAGAAGTGTGTGGGGAACACTACATGTACATGTAGAGGTAGAAGTGTATTTGAGGGTGGAATACTGCCACATCCAATGAAGTTGTATACTGTCACCTCCAAGTGGGCATGAATCTATATTCTTGTTAAACACTATAGTTTAATGTATGATGTAACATCTAATATGGTTTGATTATAACAAGTACCCAATGGTAACCATAGGACACTTACATGTGTAGGACACCTTTCCTATTCTTATCTCCCCCTCCCCCTTTTGTTTTCATGATGAAAGAGATACTGTAATGGAAATCAGGCAATTATTTCTCACCTAGTTAGCCTGCATACTATTGCCTACATACATACTACTTACAATACTCTCCCCAACAAAACAAGACTATTAGCTCTACTCAACTGTCTATATTTGCAGTCAATACTTACTGTGTATGTGGTATAGAGCTGCTGTTTGATATCCAGCATTTCATGTGGCCTCGTATTTTGGAATTGTTGAGCATAGTCAGCCCTCCTAGTGATGTGAACAGTATATGTAACCCACACTGTACATACCATAATGCCATACGTGCTTCTAATTTTGCGTGCACACTCTCCCGTTCACCAACAATGCTTACCATTTCACTAGTTAGTAATAATGTAATAGGTATTGTACATGTTAATGCAACCACTAAGATGCCTCCACCCCCAAACATAAATCCTGTATGAACTGCTGATATATATTTAACTGAATTGGTACTTTCTATCCCTATAAGAGAGAGCTTACAGTGTGTACACACATCATTAATTCCTTGTTGAATGTCTTAATATGGTGTACTGTCCTTGTACCACATTTTCTCATAGCACTGGAGTAAAGTCAAGACCAGTGGGAAGAAACCACCTGCCAGATGCTACCATGCTACCTGTGTCCTCACAGGACACCATATATACCTGGCAGTGATCGGGGGATTGGGTAGTGGATTGACTATACTCGATATGTGGCTCCTGGACATGACAAATGGATCATGGAGTGAGGTAATACACTATATGTATGTGTCAGTTGTCCCACTATCGTGGTGTGAGGTATTAGCTTTGTTACTTCTATGAAGGCAGTGTGTAGATTATAACTCATCAAGAAATTGATTGCCTTTATAGCTGCATCCTGACTTGTGAAATGTCCTGATTTTAGGGGATATAAATTACACAGTGTGACATTGGGGCAGCAAAAGGTGTCCAGTTTATTGAGGTGACCTCATTTCATGTGGTCCTGATTAGAGAGTGCATAGCAACCAAAGCTACTCAATCAGAGCATGTATTGTTCATATGTATATACATGTACATGGACATACATATTGTGTGATTGACTAGACAGAAAGTGTATTGGCATATCCTACTATACATTGAGAGGTATACTAAAATTGATATTTGCCAACTTTATAAGGCCCAATGTCTGTGGTGAAATTTCTGATGCGATTTCTTACTTTGTTTGACTCCATGTGGGGCCTACGATATTTCCACCATGTCAGACCTAACGTACTTATAAGATTAACAGAAATATCCACTAGCTTTACATCCACCTTCTCCGTGTTACAAAGTGATGATTTCAAGTATACTGCCAACATGCTGCACTGATTTCCAGTTGTATGCTAATGACTGTGGGGGCATTAATTAACTTCCTGTCACATTCCAGCTGCCAGATTTTCGTGGTTTGTAGCAGTGTTCAGTTGTAAAGTAGGGTAGGGTAAGGTAGCACTACACTAGGGTAGGGGGTAAGGTAGGATAGGGTAGCTGTGGTGACATGTTGAGATCCATACTGTATATCTTGTTTCACCTCAGTAAACCTCTGTAATCTAGAATCAGTGGTACTGAAGATAGTGCCCTGGTTAGTAGTGTCCTGTTGTAATGTACACAAACCTGGTACATATTTAGGGCAGCATAAGGCGTCCTGTTTATTAAGGTGTCCTGATTTCATCAGGTCCTAGCTGATTTAGACTGTACACCTACATGTAAGCAGCCTGTAATGTTCATGTTCACATACATACATGTATAGTGTATACCTGACAACCTTACCTTATCCATTCCACCTGTCTACATTATGTCTACATTATGACACAAAAGAGCTTATAACTGTCTGAAGTGTCTTCATTTCTGACAAACATGTCATATGAGGTAGCAAAAGGTGTCCTGTTAGTAAGGTGTCCTTATTTCAGGGGTTCTTGTTAGAGAGGTTCCACTGTATACCAAAACAGAGCCTGTAATGTCCACATATGTACACCTGACCATTCTACCTTGTACATTTCAGCTGCCTACAAGTCTCCATTGTCAGAACTAGCCTTGTCCTTGGGTATGAATTATGAAGCCAAGAAGGAGGGGAATTTCCTTTTTGTTGCATTTGTGTACTCATGTCCATGTACATTGTGGTTTACATGAAGGTGGGATATAATTGGTGAACAGAGCAAGCCCTCCTAGTCATGTCAACTGGCTATGTTTGTGGTAGGTGATGTACATACCGGAATGTTTTACATGCTTCTAATTGTGCGTGTGCACTCAACAATGCGTAGCATTCCACTAGTGATAATATCTACATGTACATGACCACACTTGCCTATATAACACTAAATTGGAAAAGTACACTATGTACCGACAGCAATTTCATTGCCAAACTGTTTATTCCTTGAGTCACGTGATTTCACATGTAATGGTTCACATCTCCCACTAGATCCATTCTCCCTACATCTCCAAGTTACCCTCTGTAGACTATGAAGTGTATGTCAATTAGAGATATTGCCCACAACATGCTAACCTCATAGAGGGAATTTTAGATTATCTGACAATGTAGAAATTAACTAACACATATTTAACCCTCAGAGAGTGAGAGTTACAGTACTTGGTTTGTGTGTCTGTCTGTGTGTCTGTCTGACACACATTGTCTCAGTTTAAGTCATATTTCTCCTAATTAGAATGCGTTTTAATAGCGCGTGCACTTTCAAGGATTGGCACATGCACGCTTTATATACATACCGAGGGTTTAGTACTTCAGTGCTGTTCATATGTATAGTGTTACATCAGTGGCAAGAGAATGTGTGATTGCTTCTCATCTAGCTGTGTAAGCTGTAGATCACCAATACTGGTATACCATACTGACTGATTGGTGTATACATAGTCAGACATACCTGTGTATGGACCGTGGTATGAGGGAAGATGTTCAGGTGTGCTCTTAGTATGGGTATTATCATCCTATCTCACATTGGTAGAGTAGTGTTTTGTAGAGATTGTGAATGTACATGTATACACGTATCAGGGCCATAGCAAGCACTTTTAAAGTGGTCCGGTAAATGGGCATGGTCTAAGCCCCACCTCTAAACCACACCTCCCACAGCAATTAACACTAGCACATGGGACAGTCAGCTGTTGATTGTTCATCTGATTGCTGCATCCAGCGCTCGTTATTGATCACCTGCACATGCACAGGCGTGAAAGTAACCATTGAAACTTGTCTGACCAAAAGTCGACCAGCCGGATCGCTTACTACGGCCATGTATATTCTATGGACATGTATATATTCCTTAGGCTGCAGTACAGTTACACATAAGAAATGCTATTTCCATCATCCTACAGGTAACTCTGCCAGCTAAGATCACTCCACGATATGGACATTCTGCAGTGGTCATTGGATTAGGTCCTGAGTTTCGAGTGGTGGTCTTGTTTGGTGGAAATAATATTTCCAGCCATCTTATTTCAGAGACTACATTGCTGTTGTTGTGTAAGTGATACACATACATATACTAAAAGTATTTCACAAGGGTATTCCTCACTACATGCATGACATTGTGATGCAGACCAATATTGCAGTCGTAGGTACATGTACATTACTTACAATAATATGTACATGTACATTACTACAATAACAATAGTCCAATGACATGTACCTGATGTACGTATGTATGTACAGTGAATATTGTGTTACATGTAAATTTACATGCAGCATTAGACTACTCAATGCCATACTTGATAGTTTGACATTCCTTTTCTCTCTCTCTCAGCTCAGAGAAAAGGGTCGTGGGTGGTGGAGAGAGTGGTAGGTCCAGCAGAACTGAGGGCACCAGATCACACTCTGAGAGAGCAGATGAGCAGACTACAAGTCATAGGTATGTAGAGTTAGTGTTTACGTTTGGACTCTACTGACTGTGTGTAACAACTGCATGGACTGAAATGGCTTAGGTATATTTGGCGAGTGGGAATGAGCCAACCTAGTCGTGTCAACCGGCCAATTTTTCTATATACATGTGTATATTTATAACATGTGTGTGTGACTCACACTGTCTGTTTTTACCTCTCCCCACGTATAAATTGCTTTACTTTATATGGACCACCTGGGGATGCCCGCACGCTACACGCAGATGTAAAGCCGGCTGATTTTAAGGTCAAAGGCTTTTCTATGGACTGCCGCTTGTTCTCTTGTACTTAGCTTTTCTAAGCTACGATCAATGGAGCAACGCTCTACCATTACTACAACCAACATTACAATGCCAGTAAGGCAGTGTCTCGCTTCAGAGACAGCCGAAGAGAGCTTGCAGAAGGCCAAGAACCAGAACACACATTTCTCAATGTCACAGCAACAGAGGCCGACACTAGAGATGCCAGAAGAGAGTCCTGTCTGCTCTAATGTAGAATTAGCCCATTCCCTTCTTCACATGTGTAATGGCATTTGCCAAAAAAGTATTATATGCTGTCTGACAATGACCAATTGCTAAATTCAAGCATGGTTATCTGACACAGTTGGGTCACTCTTGCTGGCCATTAACACTAAGCTTTCAACTAGTATCAAATATGTAGTGTTCCCCTAAACTCAGAGCTACTGGTGGTATCTTTATTTACAGTATATTGGACATGTTACATGTTACTTACGATATACATGTATAGGTGTACATGTACACTGTGCAGTAGAATTACTACACAAGCTCAGAGTATTTTTATTCATGCCCTATTTCAGAGTTAACCCGTTATTAGGTTTATATGCTTTGGTTGAGATACTTTGGTTGCTTTGCCATGATTTGTATGTGTTATTCAGCCCAGCCAGCTAAGCTACCTTGGTTGCTTCGTTGTATTGCCTATGTGAGAGAGAGTGATCATGGTTTTAAATCTCACCCAAAGACAGCCATTTTCTTTTAAATGACTGCTTCAGATCAGAGGAGGTTGGAAATGGTGTAATTAGCGAACACGAGATGTGGGTGTGGTCTGAATTTATACATGGTGTTTGCCATTCACATTGGATGGGGACTGTAGCTAAAGAACTTCGCAGAATTGATCTCTGAGACTTGAAAGAGATTGGTAGAACAGCAAGAATGAAGCATTCACGTTGAGTCCACATCCGTCCACCCTTCAGAATTTGTAAGCGAGAAAGTTGCTTGTGCTTCTCTCTACGGAACAGTAACGATCACTTGAAACCCTTGTCAGGAACTACTTCGACAGTATGAACCACTGCTAGGACTAATAAAGCTTTTCAGCTTGCTAGGGAAAACTAGAATTGAGCCTTTACCTGTTATTGGGGGTGGAGCATAACTATGGTAATTGCATTCTTCATACCTCTTGGTACCTCTGCCCACCTGTTTGACCCTACATGTAGTACATCTACTCCCTCATTTGTAATTCATACAACTCAAGGTTCTGATCCATAAACATGTATACATGTACATGTATGTGTACATATACATACGTACTTATGTATGCATGGCATAGATCCTAGCTCACAGTACTTTTTACTGTCTTCAATTTATATCCCTGAAATTTGCTTTACACATTTTGATGAATAAATTCCCTGAAATTGAATATATTAAGAACACAAAACTATATAATGTGTACATGTACATGTATATATATCTACATATATACACCTTCCTCCATCAGAACCCATCAGTGATGAAAGGGCTCAGGAGCTCATTGATAAGGCCCTAGAGTCTGGCAGTCTGGAGATGAGGAACATTATTTCAATTCTCACTGGCCTAATGGGGTCAGGTAAGACCTGGCTCCTAAGTCGTCTCTTTCATCAGCTACCTCCAGGCCTCTACACCAGCACGGGTATCGCAGAGCAGTCATTTCGAGGCTTGCTCCACCACATCGGTAATCTGTCTATGGAGACATGGCGAGAGTTCTTACCTGAGAACATTCTCGAGTTTCTTTCCTATCGTTTTCGCGAGGAATTACCTCCAGCTAATATCTCGGCCCTTGCTGCACAATTCACTACTGATGCTCTCTCTGAATCTGCAACAATTGACTTGCCACCTCTTCCCACTCCATCTACTTTCTCCACTTCTGCAGTAACACCTCTTCAGCCTAGACCTTCATCCCCTCCCAAACCAAGCAGCGCTAGTCAGTCGATGGTGAGGCTAGTCAAGGCTCCAAAAGGCTCTCCAATTCTCTCCATGCTGGAGCTAATTCACATGATCGACACAGGTGGCCAGCCAGAGTACATGGAGATAATGCCACACTTGATTTACAGCTGTCACCTGGCAGTGCTGGTCTTGAATCTGGTGTTTGGCCTGGATGACTATCCCCCAATACAGCTCCACGACAAAGGCATTGCCTACAAGAAAGCATTGCCATCCCAGTTCACAAATAGACAGGTGATACAGAAGCTTGCTTCCACTCTGCAAGCCAAGAGGTTCTCGCGCAAGAAAGGTCAGTGCTTCCGACTCCTTGTGGTGGCTACACACAAAGACTGTGTGAAAGGTGACCTTGCAGCCAGGCTAGAGGCTATAGAGCAAGCACTGAAGGATATTCTACTGCCGTCATGCAAGGGTGAGCTGATTGTCTTTTCTGCCAAGCAGATTGCATTTGTCCTGAATCTAAAGGATCCAGATAGTGATGACATCAAGTCACTTCAGCTTCTTCGAGAAAAAATTGGTGCCAGTGAGGTGGGAGAGATTGTAGAGGTGCCGGGATCCTTTCTGATTTTCGAGCAAGACCTGCTGAAGTTTGCGGAGCAAGTTGGGAGGGATATCTTGAGCATTGAGGAGTGCTTGCAGGTTGGAGCAAAGCTGAAAATGAACGGCGAGGTGGTGGGAGCTGCACTGATCTTCTTTCATCGCCAGATCAGCTTCCTCTACTTCCGAAATGTCCTGCCACATCTTGTCTTCACCAAGCCTCAAGTCCCAGTGGATTTCATCAACGCAGTTGTCCAGTTTAGTTACAAGGTGACTTCTGGTATCTTGAAAGGGTATCCTGCCAATCTTGCCTCTTCCCTGAGAGATGGCATCATCACAGAAGAAATTCTAGGCCACGAGCTTCTCTCAAAGTGCTTCATTCCTGACCTGTATGAGCCACATCATGCAATTGAAATGCTGTTTCACAATTTCAATATCGCTCCACTCAGCCACGAGTCACAGTCAAAGGAAGGAACTATTCAACCCAAAATCCCAATTCCCTCCAAAAGAGAGAAGAGAGAGTATCTCATGATGAGTCTGGTATCTGCCATGCCTGACAAAGATATCTCTAAGCACATTCCAAAATCCTCTGAGATTGCTCCACTGCTAGTAAAGTTCACCAATGACTGTGTCCCCCTCAGCTGCTTCAGTAGCACAATCTCATGCCTGCTGTCCATGTATGACTGGAGGTTGTGTAGGTCAGAAGGTGGATCTCCTGATTGCCTGGCCCACAATGTGGTGTCTCTGTACAGTCCGAATTTGCCAGTCCAGATTGTCCTACGTGATGCTGCAAACCATGTTGAGATACACATTTATACAAATAAGAAAAAATTTCTTCCTGACATCTGCACCGAAGTTCGTGACACAGTATTAGCAGCCATTCGTGATGTGTTTGACACCATGCAGCTCACTGGGATAGATGTGACCCCTGCCTTCCTGTGTCCCTGCAGCACTGTCTCTGAGTCCCATTCTGCCTCTGTGTATACATTTCGCTCTGAGTTGTTCCTGCGCTGTTCTAAGACTGGGGTCAGTGACTGTGAAGCTGAAGGAAAACATATCATATGGCTTAATACAGCAGAGAAAGACATGCCATCACAAGACAAGCCATCACGAGACAAGCCATCACAGGACAAGCCATCACAGGACAAGCCGTCACTAGACAAGCCATCACGAGACAAGCCATCACGAGACAAGCCATCACAGGACAAGCCATCACAGGACAAGTCATCACTAGACAAGCCATCACCAGACAAGCCATCACTAGACAAGCCATCACCACACAAGCCATCACCAGACAAGCCATCACTATACAAGCCATCACTAGGCAAACCCTCACTACTAAACCTCTTGCCAATGAAAATCCATGAGAGAGTTGGTGCAAATTATATAGAGTTTGGTACTTACCTTCTGAATGATGGGACTGGATGTCGAGTGGATGCTCTAGAAATAGAGTGCTTGGGGAAACCACATCGTATAGCGTTGAAGATCCTTCAGGACTGGGTGAGGGGAAAGGGTATTGAGCGATCGTGGGTAGCTCTCATCGAAACATTACGTAAATGCGAGCTTTTTCTTCTCGCTGAGCAGGTGGAGAAGCAAATACAGTGATCAATCCATGACTATTTAATGTCTATCTACTCATAGCCCTTAATACACAAGAATAAGAGTAAGACATAATGTAACTTATTCTACTATATATTTAATGTATTTTATTCACCTCTTATCTACATGTTGTTCACAGAGCAGTATTTTCATTTGCATGCATTGTACATGTACATGTATACAATTGTGTGTATGATCATAGTTTTATAGTCACCTCCAATCACTGTCCTATACCATTTTCTCTTTTTCTACTGTATCCTTTGGTCATTCATTTTTTAGTATTACCACACTCATTATAATACATAGCAACACTTCACATCCCTACATGTACCTATATATTCATTTTGTCGTTTGTATCATACACTTTTTCTATATACAATATTGCTGTAGAAATTACAATACTCATGTCTTATTCTCAACTGAACAAACAAGTGCAGTGTCGACATCTGTGAATGACGAAACTGGCAAAAAATCTGCTGATATTAGACGTAATATATTATGCAAGATTTTCACCTGTTCTTTTTTCATCTCATGTGTGTGTGTACACACCATCATTTGATATGCATGTATACTTTATACACATGTGAATATAATTTTGTGAGGAGTTTTAATTTGTACTCACCTCCAATTCACTTAGCCCAGCATCCTGTAGCATTTCTCATATACATATTTTTGTACTGTATTGTTTGGTCATTTTTAGTACATAGTAAGCACACACATTACATACATAGCTACCCTTTACTTACACCTACATGTACCAAGTATCCTTTATTTCTATGTAGATTTTGTAAAATATACATTTTCCTATGTACAATATTGCTGTAGAAATTGTAATACATATGTCTTATTTCTCAACTGAACAAACAAGCGCAGTGTCTGTAAATAACAAAACTGGCAGATGATCTGCTGATATATTGTTATGTAAATCAATTTCATTTACATAATAAAAATAATAGGATGGAAATGCCAAAACTATATAGAAATCTATTACTGGAAATGATGGGGAAACATAATTAAGTTCTATCTACTGGTGAGGATCAGAGGGAGGAGTCTAAGGCTATATTACTGCTGGCGCCAGTGCTATAATGTCACTTTGTCATGTGTGAGGATTGAGGAACTCCATTTGGAGATTCAACTCTGTTTATCACAGATGTTCTGGTATGGAATAATGACCATATCAAGCAGTGGGTATGTGACATTGTGAGTGGGAAACTTGAGAAACTTGTTCTAGCTCTTCAAATACCACTCAGTAGCTTTGAGGTGGGTATGTCTCCCTCCCTCCCATCCTCTCTCACCTCCCTCTCCCTTTCCCTCTTCCACTCTCTCTCTCTCTTTGCCTTCTCACCTCCTCCTCCCCTCCCTTTCTTCTTCCCCCCTTTCCCTCCCCTCTCACCAGTTTCATATTCTCTTCTCCTTGCCCACAGCTCAGGTAACAGTCCTCTGGAACAGACACTCATTCCATGACATCATCCAATAACTATGTATTGCAGTATTGAAGTTTATAAAATATGCCATGTATACATAATAATGCCACATGTAGGTGTATGTATACATGAAATTATATGGACATATTATGAGGTATTACCAGATTCATTTAACATCTAACTTTTTTTGAAAACTTATAACAGAAATTTAATATGCAATGTATATATACAATTCCATGCAGTAATGCCACATGTAAATGTAATTATCTGAGATTCATCTAACATGTGAATTATACTACAGCAGAGTTCACTTTATATATATTTCAATCAGTTCAATTGCAAAGTTGGTGGGATTCATAATGGGATCAAAGTTACAGATTGAAACACTGATTGGAGTGTTCATAATATCAGGCAGATGTCGTATGAAATATGGACTGTCAAACCTGGAACAACAATCTCCTGATGATGAACATCGCCAGCCTCATCCCAAAGTACTTCATTGTGGAAGAAGTGGTTGTTATATTTAGTTCCTGGATTGTCTTCCTCAATCAGAGACTCACAAAAGTAATGTTCACCAAAAATATCTGGACCACCATCACAGGGACACCGGTTCAATTGCAAGGAGGGGTCAACTTGGGATTGGGTTATTCCAGCAGAAAATGTCCAAATGGCTCCTAGGTTCACATAGATATAACTACTGAAAAGTCCAAGAGCAGTTCCAAATTGGTATGCCTTAATACGGCCACAAACTTTGCTGTATTCTAAGTTAGCAGTCTCTGAAAAGGTAACAGTTCTACATCCAGGAAAACCTGAGATTGGCCTTCCACATGTGTATGGTCTCTCACTATACATTGTTTGCTGCCACTCAGGTGGACAGGGAGTGTCAGGGTCTCTGAAGTCACGATAGATGGCTAATCCAGCCAGATTCTCCACAGGGATGATTGAATTACTCCAGTATATTGGCTGCTGATTTTTTGTCTTTAACTAATTTCGTGAATCGTGATGTTGGGAAGCTGTTTTTCAGTTTGTTGGCTGTGTTCCTCCAGACATGGTCCAATTTCACTTGACAAGTGCAGCAGTTCAGAACTAGCACTCTTGAGGACAGCAACATCTTCTTTGAGAGAGTCAAAACCACAATTAAGAGTGCTCACATCTTTTTGAATATCTTCAACTTTCCAATTGAGGCTACTAGACGTGGTAGTCAGCTTATCCAGTAACTGTTTAGCATAGACAAGCAAACTATTCACTGCAAATGGTTAAAGAAGTAATTATTAGATGTAATACAATGTATAGTATACCATCTTCAGTGTTTCCATATGAAGACTGAAGTTGTAGAGCGAAGAACATGAATAAAACAAATATGTGACGTTGCATCTCCATTGCTTGACAGCTTCCTGTAGCAATATATCAAACTATCTACAGTGCTCTGTATACCAGATTTATCAGTCCAGTTACTTCTTAAGAAATGAGCAGATTTTCAAACTTTTATAAATGTCTTTAGTGCAGGTGTTGATATGAGGAATGGTAATCCTACCATATTTGAAGTACCAAGTTAGATAGGATGTGTTATGTTAGCAATTTCTAAGCCATTAACACTCTCACATGAAGAACCTCAGTTCCAATGAAAGATGGTACTACCAAGTACTAGACGTGTTAATATGCAGAATGACCAGTGCACTAGCAACTAAGATATCAGGAGATGAATGTCAACTAAAGATACCACAAAATTAATGCATAACTATAAATATGCCGTTTTCTTAAGGAGGCGTGCAGAGTTGCTTGACGCTAGCGCGATATAGACTTTATGCGCGCGCGTTTGTCAATAATATTTTGAAGTACTAGCAACCAAGACACTAAGACATGATACCACAAAATTAATACGTAACTAAGAAGTAATCTGACTGTCCGACCACGTGTACGCCAACCACATCTTGCTGTCAACACTGGTGTCATCACGTCAGCCCACGACTTAGTAGCATGTAGTTTGTGTTACCATTTCTGGTGTCTCTGTGGGTATTACTTCCACTTCTCCACAGCCGTGCACTTGGTCGGAAGAATGTGCCAGCCTCCTTCCCGGTCACGGTATATTTTATCGCCCCATTTTTTATCCGGCCGGATAGTACATGTAGCTATAATTCTATCCGCCCGGATAATTTTTCCTAGGATATTTCATCCGCGGTCAGGATATTTTATCCCCTAAGGCTAGTAGTTAAATACGACTTCAATCGTCGTGTCAGTGGGCTGTGTAGCACTCTACCCCACCGTTATAGATTTCTGGAAGGGCAAAGATGCATGGCATTGCGCTATCATGATAAGGTAGAGTCTATACACTGACTTCAGCCAGGGTTTGACGGTGTAGCCGCTAGATCGGCCCTTGGTAGATCTACATGACTGTGGGTACGTTTTTCTCCTCGTGATCACAGTGAGATGGTATAACCTCTTAATATTTGACAGGTTGGTGTTTTTGATGCCAACAATTCTCAACTGCTAGGTGGATTCACGTGGCTACGCATGTGGGTGACACTTCTAAGTTCACAGCGTTTGCTTGTAAAAGGACTATAGCTAGGTCAAAAAGATCCTAGCAATTGCTTGGTGAATATGCAAGAGATAGAACTTCTTTTCATGGATATCTCAATTCTCTTTTGCTACGTAAGTATACTGTGCTCAGGCCAAAAAGTTCGAATGTTGGTAGTTTCGTCCGAAGTTTGCGGTCTTCGGACGGTGAATTAGTGCTTTCTCATTCCGACTGTAGAACTCGTATGAAAGCGAATTCTTGGAATTGTTGAGGGTCTATATCTATCAATATATTATTGATGGCATCATAGATAATATAGCAGGAGATATATGCTATAGTATCTATGACGGTATCTACACACGATCTAGTCCTTTAGTAACGTTGAAATAAGCGAGAGATCCGTCTATACATGATATTTGGTCGCTTACCCTACAGCACACACAAAATTTGTTGTCTTTCAAAATGCAGACTGTCGTGGCTTCGAGTTTCGCTTCAAAATTTTACACTATTATATCAAATGGTATTCAGCATTCAACTTAGCCATAGATTTTTTTTGAGTCCAAAAGTCTTCCTCAGAACAAAGTTAGTCGATGCCAATGGCAGGCAGACACCTTGTGACATAGCTATATCATCACTCCATACTTAGACCTGATAAAACAAGAAGTGTTCCTTCAGTTGGAATCAAAATACTTCCCAAAACGCCAAATTTGGGAACATTATCACTTAGCTACTGTATCCTCTGGAAATTAATGGACTTGGACTTATGTAGTTCAGAATGTAGCATCAATAAAGTGTAGACACTATTTTGTAGTTTATGCTACTGATATTTTAGTATGATATTATAAAAGTGTTTAATATGCGCAGATAATATAGCAGGTGTAAATGTGCACACGTAGTAGCTGGTGTAAATGTGCACACGTAAATGAGAGAGTTGACTGAGTTGATACAGGCTGTGCACGCAGATAATGCCCTTTTACTAACTTTAAAACATCTCAAATTATTACTGTTGTAACACTAGTTTGTACATATAGCAATACATGTAGCTAAACAAATACGGGTACATTTTTTCAATTAGCTGTAACTGGCTATCTTTGTTGTATATGCAAGTATTTTATAGATGTAGACTAAATACCCTCAGTTTTGGGAGGATTCAAGGGAGTCTATAGGGGGCGGTCAGTCTCAGAATTGTACGAAAATTCTGCAGTCGAGTACCCACAATCAATAGTAGCGCGATACCACGCGTGTCTCGTTCAGCCTATATACCTCAAAAGTGAAACAAGTTCTTTTCCTTAGGAACCCATTATGTGTTAAAATTTAAGAGATAGGACTCATACTGCACCTAAAAGACACCGATATAAGGGCAGAGTGCCAGTTATGGAATACAATGGTATGTAAGTAGCTTCCAACAGCGGGTAAGAATAAAGTACGCGTGCATGCGCAGAACGCCACCGTTTGGAGGTGGGGTCTGGGTACGAGATTATAAAAGAAACTGTCTGTCGACTATTTACAGAGAAGTTGTACGCGCACGATGCTCTCTGGGCCCTCTTTGTCACCGTTAGCTACCTCTAGATCTGTCCTGTGCTCGGAGATCACCATCCTAGAGTCGGCCACGAGCGACTGCCCCAGAGAGTTAACTGGAGAACTCTGCCTCACTCTTGAACAATTTGTCTCCAATCCATCCTTTTCTTCTCAGAGCTCGGAAATCATCCTCTCCATGTCGTCACGTCCTGTCGACGGACTTCTTGATCTCGAGCAGCACACTAAACTTTAGTAATTACGCTACGCTCGGACGCTACAGCCCAGGGCTCTCGGCCTTTTAAAAATCACGATCCTACGCTGCACGTCTAACCTATATTTAGAGGCCGAGTCCAGGAAACTACGTGTATTAGAGTGTCGAGTATAATTCCTCACAAGACTCCGCGCCTGTGCAGCGAGAGAACACTACCAGCCACTCCCACTGCCGTTCCGTTTTGCTCCGCGGAGGACGGGAGTCAGAGAGGATTGAGTAGCCTGCTAGTACGTATACATAAAGAATACGTGCGAATGCGCGAGATTCTGAGTGCAGTTCGGAAAGCGGACTCTACGTGATTTAGAGTCGGCTCACCGTTAGGGTTTGGCGAATTATGCTTGGTTTTCTTTCATTATGCTATGCTACCAATGCTTATTTATACCACAAATATGCTGACAGAAAGTAGCTGTATTTGCTGCGGTCACTGATGTGTTTGAAGTCATGCAACTCGCTGAAATTAATATTTCCCCTGCCTTCCTGTACCCTTGTTGCCAAGACACTGAAACACACTCTGCTTCTTTTGAGCAATTTGAAACTAAATGTTTCTTGCAGTGTTCCAAAAGTGGGAAGAGTTTAAGTGCTCAGGGAACACACGATGTATGGTTTGGGGCTACGGTCACTGAAAAAGGTGAACCATCTTTACCGAAACTATTGCAACTCAAAATACCCCAAAAAATCAGTGACAAATATTTTGATTTTGGCATCTTTCTTCTCAATGATGAGACTGGAAGTCGAGTGGATAGTATTGCTATTGAAGTAGAATGTCTGGGAAGACCTGAACGTATTGTACGAAGAATCCTTCAGGAGTGGGTTTTGGGGAAGGGAAAACCTCTAACATGGCAAACACTAGTAAAGACATTGCGTGACTGTGAACTGAATGTGCTTGCAGACCAGATACAGAAAGAGAAGCTGTAATAAATGTGGCACACTATTGACACATGCTACCCTTACGCCAACTGTCACTACAACTATTTACACCACCTTCACTCACTTATCCAAGCATATCACATGTACTTTATATTTTTATTTTGTCTTTTGTAATCAGATTTGGCACATTCATATATACGTAGCTATCCTTCACTTACCATCCTTTATCCCCTTACCTACATGTACATGCATATATGAAGCTAAGCATTCTTTATTCTATTAAAATTTATTTAGATTTTGTAGAATATTAAAGTGTGTATCATAAATATTTTCTATGTACAATATTACTGTAGAAAATGTAATACTTATGTCTTAATCTCAACTGGACAAGTCTCCATGAATGACGAAAATGGCAAATGATCTACAGATATATCAGATATCCCATATAATTATTATGCAGGAAAAAAGGAAAGAAGACAAGATTGGGACACAGACATGTTATCGACATGCACATAATGTTACGTAGACATATTCTATATAACATGTCTGTGTCACAATCTTTCTCCTTTCCTTTTTATGCAATCCCTTTTTAAAATTTCCTGAATATAAGTTAGACGCCGAGTCGAGGGAACTAGGCGATTTCGAAAGCCGAGGGCCGGATGTAGCGTCCCGAGCGTAGCGAGGGCGCTACCAAGGGCCCTCGGCTTTCTAAATCGCGTAGTTCCCGACGACGAGTGGGTCTAACTATTTAGACTGATTGGACAATGACCATTCAAACTGTTAGAAACAAGCGTGCCAATAGATCCCGGTACTAGGGGCCAGCGGCCAACTATAGATCCCGCTAACGGGGTGACTATGAAATTTTAAAATAGATCTCGCGTTTCTCGCAACCTGATTGGTCAATAGTAATCGTAGTCTAAATAACACTTTTGGTATGTGATTAGTTATATACTATTGTATTTAATTGTGGCTCGTGTGTTATTTCTTTTTATGGTTTGTATATGGTTGTACATTGTCTTTCTGCTAGCAGCTCTTGCAAGTTGCCTGGTCACCCTAAGAAAGGGTTGTATGCATACACATGGAGGTGTTAAATTGGAGTGTATATAACTACATAGAAACAAGGAGGTATATATCTGACATGCAACAGTAATCACTTGTGTAACTCCATAAAATAGTATTTACAGGAGCATATGAGCCGCCGAAGGCGGCGAAGGAGCGTCCAACTCCGTAGAACGGCATTTTTTGAACCACTTAACTCACCTTCCCTATAAGGAGTGATAGGTGACGGGTAATACCCTTAAGTGTTGCGATAACGCTCTCGCGCTGTAGCTTACGCGCAAGGTACACATCGCGCTCCTTTTTTGGAAGGCGCCGGTGGTTCAAATTTATATGCCGTTCCGTGCTATGATGCGTAGTTGGACGCTCCTTCTCCGCTTTCAGCAGTTCATATGCTCCTGGTATTTAGGGAGCTCGGGGGGGGGGGGGGTCTGAGGTAAAATTATATCTGTTATTCTTTCATGACATCATCATTTGCCATCATATATTGTAAAATATGATCCTGGAATTTTGCCAATATTCTGGCATGTATATACATGTGTTGCCTACCATTGGTATTGGAATATGTCATGCTGTTGTAATCAAAATGATGTGCTATATAGCTATTGCGTTAACCACAAATAATGGCATGGGCTAATATAACATATATACACCATGCAGCTAGCAATGGGTACATACAACCACATACATATTTACTGATCCTGCTACCTCTTATTGGAACACTGTATATAGTTACTACAAACTGCATCTTCTAGTTTGGCTCCAAATGTGCATAACTTTCATGCACAAGTCACAGCAAAAGATTTTTTAAATATATTTCATTTGCGTATAATTTCACAAAGACCAATTATTGTTGTGTATAGTTACACTGGATATGAGTGTCTGAATACATTCCCATAGCCTCTCTTCCTGCTGTGTAGTAATTGTAGTCTCATAACCAGACCAGCTTGGGTCTTGGTACAGGAACTATGTACCTTGTTTCAAACAAAATTGTCTTTATTATGACATGAGAGAACGTTCTTGACTTGACACCAAAAGAGAACTAGTAAATAGCACTAGAAACAGCCATCTTTGTATGTGACACAAATAACAGTCATAATTATGTATACATATAAATTACAAACAAATACTGTTTGATAATTTACAGTGGTATACAATTACCCAAATCTGGGTAATGTTTGAGCATGGATACCAGGCTCTCTTTTTTCATACACCAACAAGCTTAAGGTTCTATGTACTGCAGCTGGTGGGAGAGGGGGAAGCCTTCTAAGTTGTGCATTATAGAAAGTTGACTCTTTGAAGCATGTAGCTAGTACTTTTATCATTTTGCTCCTACATATTAAGACTACAGAGGAGGGAGAGAGGAAACAGTGTAGGTTGTCCCCTGCACCAAGCTGGTGTGTGTCTCCAACATAGTCTACCAGGTAGAGGGAAGGGCTATGTAGTTACTAGTGAAGGAAACACACATACATGGCCACACAAAATGTAGAAGATGGTGTAGTATAACTTGCCATACTCTCAGTTATAACTGAATGTGATTATAATGTTGCCTGCACTGCATGATCTACTGACTTGTGTGTATTACCATATATAGTGTTATGTTACAGTAATATTTATTTTGCACATGAACCACTCAATGTAGAAATAACTGGCAGATGATATGGCAGATATAATTAGCATGCAGTTCATTTATCAGAGGACACAATTACTTTGGTATGATATATAAACTATAGCTAGTGGCCTTGTCTTTCTTCTCAGTTATGTTTGTGATACGGATGTATTTTGTATATAGTCCACTATAGCTACCTGAACTATGAACACTCAGTCACTCATTCACCACTTATTGTGCATGCATACTTAACATTCCACGTGGTTGTTGAGTTAGCTATCATTTCACTCACTGATCGACTGTGCATGCATGCTAGTGGCATGCAAGTTACTACAATGTAGTGCAACATCAACAAAGTAAGTTCAGTTCAAAAGACAAACTGACAATTGTTCTCAAATTAGAAGTATACATCACTATTTGGTGAGACCATGAAAACAAAACCTTGTGTACATAACACATTATTGTGAATCCAACAATGTTCTGTTGGCTGAGATTATAGTGGGAGAGGGAGAGGGAGAGGAGAGAGGGACAGAAAGAGGGAGAGAGAGAGAGACAGAGAAAGAGAGAGATGACATCATTGGTAACACCTAAGAGGTACATGGCCACCATTGCACTTGGTGCGCCTGGGTGTCGTCAACCCAGTAGGTACAGGTGGCAGGCCTCCAACCCATCATGGGTTGGTTTGAGAACAGGAAGAGAGCTAGAGGAGAGAAGGATATCATTCTTTACTGCCATCAAGTTCTGCCAAACCACAAATCATCTGTAGAGAGAGGAGGAGAAACAGGAGAGGAGGGAGAGAGGGAGGGTGGGTGGTAGAGAGGAGGGAGGGAGGGAGGGTGGAAAGGAGGGACAGAAACAATACTTCTGTCACAAGATAAGATCTCAGATACATAGGTATACAATGCACATGGCTATCTTTCTGACTTTAAGGACATGTCATGTATTCATGTGTGGTGTATGTGTGTGTTGGTCAATACTGGGTGGACTGTCTGGTATGTTGGTAGGTAATAGGCTTGAGGTGATCATGGTCCACAACTTACCCATTATTGTGGTCTGTACTTCATTCTTCAAGTTACGTTCAAATCAGACATACATGGAGAGGGTTCTACAGTCAGTAGAGGGAGAAGGAGAGAGAGGGACAGCGGGAGAGAGGGAGGGGAGAGGGGAGGGAGAGGGAGGGAAGAAAGGCAGAGAGAGAGAGAGGGAGGGAGGGAGGGAGGGAGGGAGGGAGGGAGGGAGGGAGGGAGGGAGGGAGGGAGGGAGGGAGGGAGGGAGGGAGGAGGAGGGAGGGAGGGAGGGAGGGAGGGAGGGAGGGAGGGAGGGAGGGAGGGAGGGAGGGAGGGAGGGAGGGAGGGAGGGAGGGAGGGAGGGAGGGAGGGAGGGAGGGAGGGAGGGAGGGAGGGAGGGAGGGAGGGAGGGGGAGGGAGGGAGGGAGGGAGGGAGGGAGGGAGAGAGGAGAGAGAGAGAGAGAGAGAGAGAGAGAGAGAGAGAGAGAGAGAGAGAGAGAGAGAGAGAGAGAGAGAGAGAGAGAGAGAGAGAGAGAGAGAGAGAGAGAGAGAGGAGAGGGATAGGGAGGGAGGATAGAGAGAAAGGAAGGTATGGAGGGAGGTATGGAGGGAGGAGTGGTATTCCATACATGTGTACACTAACTGTCTCCACAGAAGTCTAAATACATGACATATATGGCAGTAGAGTATGATATGGTGGGTGAAATTCTGTTAGTGATGTGATGTGACTGGAGGTAGTGCAGTAGGGGAGGAGGTGACAGGAGTACATACATGTATGTCATCACAGTGTGGACAAGACTCTGTGTACACAACACAGTACAGAGGGTGGTGTGTACGTACAACCTGACTACCTGCTACTGGTCAATGGACATGTATTGGATGACATGACAACATTAGGTATTAGTACTAGTTGGAGAGACAAACTGGACTGACTGGCTGTTAAACCTACATGTACAAGATGAGGGAGGTACATGGCACCAAAAGCCAGAAATACTCTTCTGGAACTCCATGATATGTATGTGAGGGAGGATGGGGTTACTGGTACATGTTAAGTACCACTTCACACTGCAGGACAAGTCACATCCCCAGCCAGGGTTTATTTCAGAAAAAGTGAAAAGGGGGAATGAATGAACCACATATACGAGAAATCTTGGGGGGGGGGGGGCAAATGCTCCCTCTTATACCTCCCCAAAAGAAACCCTGCCAGCGCTATAACTACACAGCTATCCTAACGTGGATACCTACGTAGTATGTGGTGACACACCTCTTGCAGCAGTAGTAGCTACTGACAGTGTACATGAAAAATGGTATGCGCAGAGCAAACAAGGCAAATGGAGGACAGCTATTTCGGGCTGGTTGGCCTGCCATGTATGCAGAGCTACTCAGTGACAGACTATAGACTTACATTCCCCAGGTAGGACTGAGTAGTTGTGGTTTCAGAACAATAATATTCATCCACCACAAACCACACTAGCCTACCTAGCCACCTAATGTATATGTCGAAGCTACATGTATCGAGTTAACAACAAGGTATCTAGTTAACTACAAGGTCAAAGTACATGTGGCACCCTCCGAATAAGTGTTATATCAAACAAGTTTCCTCATGCACAGTAGATACACAAAGAAACCAAATATTAAGGCTGTACTACACTACCTTACTACACACATACACTATCAAACCACCTGTCACCCCACATACACTCCCTACTATATACTAACACAACTAATGTGGTGATATAGTGTAGACATACTACATATCCCATAAAGTGGGATCAGTGTCAGAATTGGAATATTGTATGTAACGTACCAACTGTGTACAAGTTGTCAAATGGTTACTAGTGACAATATCATAGAGGGAGACCTGTACATGAAGGTCAAGGGGTACATGGAGACACCACATACGTAGGTATCCACATTAGGATAGCTGTGAAGTTATACAGCTGGGGACGTGACTGTATGTAATAGTACTGTAGACAGGACTATGAGTGAAGTGGTATTTAACATGTAGTAACCCCACCCTCCCTCACAGTAATATGGTATGTAATATGTGCAGGATAAGATAGTCCAGGTTATCACTAGTGACAAAATCATACAGAGAGAGACCTGGACATGAAAGCTAATTTAAAGGTACATAGAGACATGTACACATGACATGTACACTAAATATAGGTTGGACATGCAGCATAGGGATCTACGTGATTTAATAGGCTGATTTAAACAGACGTGCATCACTAAGAAGATCATAGAAATCAAACTAGAGTTATGTGTAAGTCGCACGTGAAGCAGCATGTGATATCTGTAATTCATGTAAGCCAGAGGCCAACTATAGAGTCCTAGGAACTAGGACTCCAAGGAAAATACAGATCATAGCACTCTGCAATCTGATTGGATAATTCAAAGTTATGCAAATCTAAGTACATGACATGTACACTAAGTGGTACAAGTACAAGAAGATACTAACCATTGGGTCCATATGAGATACGTATTCTGAAGATTAAAATTGTGTTAATGACGTGGGAGTTGGTACATGGTGAGGGGTATGTACCTGTGGAGGAGAAAGAGAGGGGGGGAGAGAGGGGGAAAGAGAGAGGGAGAAACGGAGAGGAGAAGAGAGAGGGAGAGGGAGAGACAGACAGGGGGAAACACGGATTGGAGAGAGAATTTAATGCTTAGCAACTTAGTCGCACAAGTTACGGTTTACACATTTCCACGCATGCGCATACATGTACATGTAATTCACAATCCACTACAGGTACATGTAGGTACATGTACCTTATGCACAATACAGTATGCTATACATGTACAGTGTCAAGTACACTTGTAGTAATGGAGACATGTCACATACAACTGTAACATAGAGGGGGACAATTGGAATACTGCCAGTACCCTATTTGTTGGATGGTAATTGGATTAAAGTCACCAACTACAGTAGTTACAGCTACATGTATCATGTGTACATAATTTTAACAATGTGTACGTAAGGCCATACTAAGTAAATACCTTGTTTCACAGGCAATCCCGCATGCCATTTAACTACCGCATGCAATATACTTATTTTTTATTAATTTCCGGTATAAAAGGAAATCTCTGGCGGCGCGCGTGCCCTACCGCCGGAAGTTGGCCGGTAAGGCCACGCGCCCTAGCCCTGAGCCACATTTCCACGATTATGTATGTAGTCATGGTAGTACTGTCAGTCCAAAACTCCGTCAATCTTAGTGTGCTAAAGGATTGAGGATTGCATCCACTGGACGAGCTTGCTACCCTTGCAGAAGTCCTGGAACAGTTTAAACGTGGCGAGATTGAGCCAGCTTTATGTTCCCTGATGCTCTCTTGGAGCAGCCGTTCGAGTGCTACATCGCTCCAAATCCCCAACAAAATAGTTACAAGTTACAAAGATAGTGACTCTACGAATATTATATTTCGTGGGAGTGAAGGGGTTAACTGACTACTTCTCTACATCGACAACTTACTGGGTGTCCATCTTGGGAGAGGAAGACTGAAGATGGGCGGCCATTTCCTCTGTCACTGCGGGGGTCTGCTGACCTGATACGAGGAGGGATGGTTGGTCTCTTGGGAGGTAAGTTCCTTGTCGAGAGAGGCTGATGATGGGAGGGGCAGTGGGTAATGACAGTGTGTGTGTGTGTGTGTGTGTGTGTGTGTGTGTGTGTGTGTGTGTGTGTGTGTGTGTGTGTGTGTGTGTGTGTGTGTGTGTGTGTGTGTGTGCAAAGCAATACAAACATAAGACAGAAGACAGCTGTTAGAGGTTATATATACATATATACACATGTAGCTCATGATGTCATGTGGACTCTGCACTATGGACTGTACATACTGAATATCATTTCTATAGAGCCGCAGAAGTAGAGGGTGGAACTCCCGAACTGCAATATAGGACATCAAAACACACACACACAATATATAAACTACAGGAGGTTTCAGAAGTGGACGGGATGGACAGGAGTACACAATAGTATCTTTGGTACACTAGTACATCCCACTTCTGTCCTTGTGTCCCATGGTACAAGTGGACGGGATGGACAGGAGTACACAATAGTATCTGTGGTACACTAGCACATCCCACTTCTGTCCTTGTGTCCGGTGGTACAAGTGGACGGGATGGACAGTAGTACACAATAGTATCTTTGGTACACTAGTACATCCCACTTCTGTCCTTGTGTCCCATGGTACAAGTGGACAGGACGGACAGGAGTACACAATAGTATCTGTGGTACACTAGTACCTCCCACTTCTGTCCTTGTGTCCAGTGGTACAAGTGGACGGGACAGACAGGAGTACACAATAGTATCTGTGGTACACTAGTACATCCCACTTCTGTCCTTGTGTCCCATGGTACAAGTGGACGGGATGGACAGGAGTACACAATAGTATCTGTGGTACACTAGTACATCCCACTTCTGTCCTTGTGTCCGGTGGTACAAGTGGACGGGATGGACAGGAGTACACAATAGTATCTGTGGTACACTAGTACATCCCACTTCTGTCCTTGTGTCCCATGGTACAAGTGGACGGGATGGACAGAAGTACACAATAGTATCTGTGGTACACTAGTACATCCCACTTCTGTCCTTGCGTCCCATGGTACAAGTGGACAGGACGGACAGGAGTACACAATAGTATCTGTGGTACACTAGTACATCCCACTTCTGTCCTTGTGTCCCATGGTACAAGTGGACAGGACGGACAGGAGTACACAATAGTATCTGCGGTACACTAGTACATCCTACTTCTGTCCTTGTGTCCCATGGTACAAATGGACGGGGCGGACAGGAGTACACAATAGTATCTATGGTACACTAGTACATCCCACTTCTGTCCTTGTGTCCCATTACCACATACAATGTATACCACGCCTATTCTGTCCTAAGACTCCCATTGAATGCCCCAGTTCACCATCCCAGAGTGCCATTAGACAGTCCTTACATATTGGGAATCCCAGTGTCCCATTGGACACTTGAAGGCAATACCGGACATCCCTCAACACACAACATACATATATACATTGTACCATACAGACAATGTGATGGCATGTACACATGTACATGGAACCATGGACACTAGCTAAGAAGCAATAGAAAGAAAAGAAAGAAACCCAGAAACCTAACCTCAACAAACCAAACAATGGCTACACACAACACACAACATACATAGACTGCTGTACCATACAGACAACCCTGAAAAAATTTGTGGGGTTTTCTTTGAAACCACTCCGTTCAAGAGTTATGGCGTGAAATGCAAGCAAAAGAGCCAATATGCTAATTAGATCTAGCCTACATGTAGGTATTCCTGTTTGATGTACAGCAAAGCACCAGCGGTTACTGCACGAGGGAAGGAAGTACATGAGTACTGCTCCGGTTTTGCACATGTGCATTATGGATTTGCGCACGCGGGGACGCTGAGGGTTCTGCACTTTAGTGCATTCATTACTGGCAGACTTAGTCCTGGGAGGACCGAGGGGGAGGGTGTGTGTGTGTGTGTGTGTGTGTGTGTGTGTGTGTGTGTGCATGTGACATCCATGTACCAGCTAGTGGTGGTTACATCAGGTCTAATAGGGAAAAGGCTTGGTACATTGACCAGCCAAGACTATATTATATGTACTACATGTAGCCACGTGGTAATTTTGATAACAAAACACATTCTAACAACAATCAGTGTCCACCTCACAAGTTACCAGTACATGTACATGTATATAGACACAAATTCCAGTGACCTACATACCACCTAGACTGCTGGTAATGGGAAGTGGAGGTACATGATACATGTACAGTATTCCCCCATGGAAGTCTCCTGTTGTCATGACTGTGCAAGTAATATACATGATGTACACTATCTTCACTGGATTATTTCATGAATGGAGTCATTCATGTCAATACATATATAGATACACCACTACCTCTGATACATGGCCACAGCTGCCATTAATGGATGATATCACGTGACAGGTGAAGGTACTGGCTAACTAGGCTAGTCAGACACACAGCTGGCCTACCACCCACCTCCATATCTAAATACACACACAGCTACATACACTAAGACAGCGTGTACAGGTACTAGTGTACATGTACATGTTCACGTCCATGTACCTACCCCACCTGACGGTACGTACAGTGTGAGAGGTGACTAAACCAGACAGTCTCCAGTGCTCCTACCATACACATACTTACAAACACACGTCTCAAGGGAGACAGAGACCCACCATAGGTCTAGAATGATTACTGACTCGCGTGACGGTCTCTTGTCCGTCTCTCTAGGTGTTGGTTACGATACCCTCGGGATAGGTTTCTCCACGTCACGACTCTGGTGTTTTCTCACTGAGTTAGCTAGACTTGAGGTACACTCAGTCACTACATAGCAATACTCAATCTACATCCCATATGACCACTGTTAATTAACTCAGAGGAATGTAGATTCCGTGAAGAAGGGTGGGGCTTACTTCCTCTCCATTATGGAGTCCGAGCCCTCAGCTAGGTCTTTTCATGCAGCCCTTTCCATAGGGCAGAATGTGCTGGTTTTGGCTGGCGAATGTGGTGGTCGTTCCGTTGACTCATCGATCGTGGAGAGTTTCAACGTTTCCTTATCGTCCTGGCAGCCCCAGCGCCACCTTCTTAACCAGACTCTTCCCGATGGTTACAGTCGTATGGCCGCTACCTCGGATGGGGAGAACGTTTATATGTTTGCTGGTAGAAGTGGATCACGTCAGCTCTGCAATAAACTCTTTCAAGTAAATGGAATTAGTTTGGAGTGCAGTGAGCTCCTACCTGCTACCCCAGTCTGTCCCACACCGAGGGAGCACAGTGCATTAATCTATTGGAACCGAACCCTCGTTTCCTACGGTGGAGACACTAGTGGCTTTGGTACTGCATCAAATGAGCTGTTTGTGTTTGACCTCAACACAAGTGAGGCAGTAACTATTACCATGTAGACACAATGAGTTATGATCTGGCTCTTTAGAAATACATCCCTCTTGCCACCATCTCCCTACTTCCCATGTCCCATTAGTGGTGTACCAATTCCCTGAGGGATCCCTCCCCCTACTTGCCCCAACCTAACTGGGGAATCCCCTATTGTAATAGCACTACATACAGAAAGGATTCCGGTGGCAGTACAGGTGGCAGTCCCTCTGTTGTACAGCATATTGCAACAGGAGCCTGTAAACCACACACTGTTTCTAAGTGTCATTAGTACATAGATGGCTTCAATGTACTTGAGTGTGTGTGCCATATATGTACTAATGACACTTAGAAACAGTGTGTGGTTTACAGGCTCCTGTTGCAAAGGTGCTGAAATATGCTGTATTGGTGTAACAGAGTGGGAAATGACCCTAGCATACATGTATTGTGAGATAGAGGTTTAAGTTATAGTTATATCACCCCTTAGAGTGCTGTATCCAGATTTACAGACACGACTCACGAGGGCGCGAAGCGCCCGAGTGGGAGTGTCTGTAAATGGATACTGCACGATAAGGGGTGTTATAATTGACTTATAGCCCACAAATGGCCACTAATGACTCCTATACAAGTGCATGTTTTTATAGTGGCAGATACAAGTGCATGTTTTTATAGAGGATGCACTCTAGCGCATATACAGTCCCTACCGGTTCCTTTGATCTGCCCACGCAGTGTGCTATAAGCAGGGATACAGCTCTCCATCAGAAATTGTTAGGTACAAAGTATATCTGTGCTGGCCTGTACTACAGCTCAGGTTATGTATTGTGTGGCCCACCAAATTGTCCTTTGTTATTGTGGTGATGAAAGTGAGAGAAGTATGGCATTAGACTGAGGTGATGAATACAGCTAGCTTACCAGCAACTATTCCAGTGACAGGAGTCTGGTCTATTTGTATTGTTGAGGATCCACCATGAAAAGCCTACCATCATCCTCTGCAGTACTAGTGCAGTCTTGAGGTCCCGCCCACTTCATTCCATAGCCATCAAAACTTTGGTTTAAATAATTGTTGGAGTGAACAAGATTTTCATCAACCAATACATTAGATTACAGGTTCTCTAAATCCTGTAGTAAATGTCCTACACTGTACACAGGTGTGCTCACTCTAAATACATGTAAATCAGACACTAAACTCTCGGGACATTAGTAGTGCCCTTGCTATACTGGGGACACTGCAGTGTACAACCTGTGGCCCTCCAGTTTACTAAGTAGTGTAGATCCCCAGACTCAGCATCTAAATTAACTGTATATCTGGTCGGAATAATCATTCAACCAGTGTTAAGTATAGTCTCTATGTGTCATTGGACATTGTTCAGGACACAAGTGTACAAGAGGAGTTGGTGTATATTGTAACTCAGGAATGATGATGGTTCCTGACTCCATTCATACCTAAGAGTGTACAGTCACTCTCTGTCTTTCCAATCTTGCTCCCTCTCTCCCTCCACTTGTCACTCTGTGTCTCTTTCCTTACAGACACGTGGACTGCACAGGACACAACTGGAGATAAACACCCTGCATTGTACGGTCACACATTCTCCTTAGTTCCCCCTAACAAGGGAGTAGTATTTGGAGGATTTGGTGGGGGTAACTGGCACAATGATACTTATGTCCTGGACATGGATACATGGGTATGAGTGTCATATTCATATACATGTACATGTATATTCATACATGTATAGCAGCTCATGTGCTCCTGGTAGATCTAGCCCTGATCCCAGTTGTATGTAGAGTATATACATGTACCTCTGTGTACAAGTATAGCTGTACAGTATATGTACAGTGTACATGTACATGTAAATTAGCTAATAGTTGTAACCACACTCTTGTAGTGTCCAGTGCAGATATTGACTATGACTTATCCAGTCACTAGGCATGTAGGTATTAGCTGTGGCTTAGCAATAGTTCTCAATATCATTTCAACAGTTGTTTTATTGCTGTGTTTTGGTACTGTAGCCAGGACTATGTAGACTGATATAAATATAGACTCTGTAGATGAGTAGTCTGGTCCCTAACCCTCGACTGAGTGTTTATAGGATCATAATGTCAGTGATTGTCCTGAAATAGAGCTGTTTTGTTGGTTGATATTATGGTGGAGGTTACCAGCACAGTGATAGGTTTGTACATGTAACATGTGCAGGGGTGTAACTAGGATTGAATCTTAGGGGAGACAGAAATTGGATATTTTGTCTTATTAATTAATGCATGCACATACAGCCACTTTTAAGTAATTGAGCAACATAGTACACAGCAGGTAGTAGATGACATTAGCTTGTGTGAATGTACATTCCTGCTACTGTCCAGCTAGTGTCTATTGCTTGCCTGCTGCCTTCCACTAGCCCTGTTGTCACTGCTCACATTTTCCACACTTCCGGTGCCTACTAGCAAAGTTAGTCTCTGTCTTTTGCCCACAAATCTTCCCTATACTTCTTGTTACACGTGTTTCAGTAGTGCTTGCGTTTTTCCAAGATTAGGATTCATGCACATGTGGTGCTGAGGGTTCTGCACTTTAGTGCATTCATTAATTATTCATTAATCTACATACCCATGTGTGCACACATAACCACTTTTAATACTTGTATAATTGAGCAAATAGGTTAAGTACATAGTACACAGCAGGTAGTAGATGACACTTTAGATTGGGTGAACACACATGCCTGTGCTGTCCAGCTAGTGTCTATTGCTCGCCAGCTGCCACCCACTAGCCCTATTGCCACCACTCGTTATTTCCACACTTCCAGCCTCAATGCTAGCTAGTTATGCCCCTGATGTGTTAGAGTCTCATAATATTGAGTCACAATTATTATGTACTTGTGTATTGAGACTTTGGTGATTATCATGTACAGCAGTTCATGTACATGTATAGCTATCATTATATGTACATGTACACTGTACAGTAAACCATCCACTAAAGAGAATGTCTATGTACACTGTACATATACCATGTACATGTACACACTCCACATACAACTGGATCATGTAACTGTTGTCATGAGACATGTACATGTAGCCTGTAGCTGTGGCCTATCTGTTATGTCTACAATAGTATAGCAGAGCCTTTGTAATATTGAATGTAGCAGTGAGTTCTGTCCATTATACAAAGGTACCTTAAGGTGACAATTATTTACAGGTACATTTTTTGCAGATTTAGGATTCTGTGCATTTTACTGGTATCAAATTTTGCTATTGCTAGCCACCCTCGGCCTGCATGCGCAGAGAGGGCAAATATGCGTTGGCTTACCTCGACCAGACTCTTCCCGTTAGTACCTCTGAGAACACATCAGAAGTTACAAGAAGGGCGTTTTATGGGATCTACTTAGCCTCCCTTGGACCATGTTGCTGCTATAGTCCCTGCATGTTCGATCGCGTGTAATAATGTGTGCAAAAAATGGTCACCTTAAGGTATGTAGACTGACATACCTGTAGATGAGTAGTGTAGGGTCATACCCTTCTCTTGGTGGAGAAAGGGGAAATGGGGGAGGAGAAACAGGGAGGAGAGAGAAGGGTCTGGGGAACACTACATGTACATGTAGAGGTAGAAGTGTATTTGAGGGTGGAATACTGCCACATCCAATGAAGTTGTATACTGTCACCTCCAAGTGGGCATGAATCTATATTCTTGTTAGACATATAGTTCAATGTATGATGTAGCATCTAATATGGTTTGATTATAGCAAGTACCCAATGAACAGAATCAGGCATTTATTTCCCACATAGTCAGCCCTAGCCCTAGCCCTAGCCCTAGCCCTAGCCCTAGCCACTATTGCCTACATACACACTACTTACAATACTCTCCCCAACAAAACAAGAGTATTAGCTCTACTCAACTGCTACTGTCTGTACTTGTAGTCTATACTTACTGTACATGTGGATACAGTAGTGATCCAGCTGCTGTTTGATATGCAGCATTTCATGTGGGGATAGGAGAGCCTCAGTTATCCTCTCGTATTTTGGAATTATTTGTTGAGCATAGCGAGCCCTCCTAGTGATGTGAACAGTATATCCTGCTCACCAACAATGCTTAGCATTTCACTAGTTAGTAATAATGTAATATGGATTGTACATGTGTATGTTACCACGTCTCCCAAATATAAAATCCTGTATGTAGCAAGTACCCAATGGTAACCATAGGACACTTACCATATAAGAGAGAGCTTACAGTGTGTACACACATCATTACTCCCTTGTTGAATGTCTTAATATGGTGTACTGTCCTTGTACCACATTTTCTCATAGCACTGGAGTAAAGTCAAGACCAGTGGGAAGAAACCACCTGCCAGGGCCTACCATGCTACCTGTGTCCTCACAGGACACCATGTAACCCTGGCAGTGATCGGGGGAGTGGGTAGTGGATGGACTGTACTCTCTGATATGTGGCTCCTGGACCTGACAAATGGATCATGGAGTGAGGTAATACATTATATGTATGTGTCAGTTGTCCCACTATCATGGTGTGAGGTATTAGCTTTGTTACTTCTATGAAGGCAGTGTGTAGATTATAACTCATCAAGAAATTGATTGCCTTTATAGCTGCATCCTGACTTGTGAAATGTCCTGATTTCTGTGGTGAAATTTCTGATTTAACATGTGATTTCTTACTTTGTTTGACTCCATGTGGGGCAGTTGTATGATAATGACTGTGGGGCCATTAATTAACTTCCTGTCACATTCCAGCTGCCAGATTTTTGTAGTTTGTAGCAGTGTTCTGTTGTAAAGTAGGGTAGGGTAAGGTAGCACTCCACTAGGGTAGGGGGTAAGGTAGGACAGGGTAGCTGTGGTGACATGTTGAGATCCATACTGTATATCTTGTTTCACCTCAGTAAACCTCTGTAATCTGGAATCCATGGTACTGAAGATAGTGCCCTGGTTAGTAAAGTGTCCTGTTGTAATGTACACAAACCTGGTACATATTTAGGGCAGCATAAGGTGTCCTGTTTATTGATGTGTCCTGATTTCATCAGGTCCTAGCTGATTAGACTGTACACCTACATGTAAGCAGCCTGTAATGTTCATGTTCACATACATACATGTATAGTGTATACCTGACAACCTTACCTTGTCCATTCCACCTGTCTACATTATGTCTACATTATGACACAGAAGAGCTTATAACTGTCTGAAGTGTCTTCATTTCTGACAAACATGTCATATGAGGTAGCAAAAGGTGTCCTGTTTATTAAGGTGTCCTTATTTCAGGGGTGCTTGTTAGAGAGGTTCCACTGTATACTGAAACAGAGCCTGTAATGTCCACATATGTACACCTGACTACTTTATCTTGCACATTTCAGCTGCCTACAAGTCTCCATTGTCAGAACTAGCCTTGTCCTTGGGTATGAATTATGAAGCCAAGAAGGAGGGGAATTTCCTTTTTGTTGCATTTGTGTACTCATGTCCATGTACATTGTGGTTTACATGAAGGTGGGATATAATTGGTGAGCAGAGCAAGCCCTCCTAGTCATTTCAACTGGCTATGTTGGTGGCAGGCGATGTACATACCGGAATGTTATACATGCTTCTAATTGTGCGTGCGCACTCAAAATTCCACTAGTGATAACATCTACATGTACATGCCTACACTTGCCTATATAACACTAAATTGGATAAGTACGGTATGTACTGACAGCAATTTCACAAGAGTCACATGATTTCACATGATGATGGTTCACATCTCCCACTAGATCCATTCTCCCTACATCTCCATACTACCTACATCTCCAAGTTACCCTCTGTAGACTATGAAGTGTGTGTCAATTAGAGATATTGCCCACAACATGCTAACCTCATGGAGGGAATTTTAGATTATCTGACAATGTAGAAATTAACTAACACATATTTAACCTTTGGAGAGCCAGGGTTACAGTACTTGGTTTGTGTGTCTGTCTGTGTGTCTGTCTGACACACATTGTCTCAGTTCAAGTCATATTTCCCCTAATTAGAATGTATTTTAATAGTGTGTGCACTTTCGAGGATTGGCACATGCACGCTTTATATACACACTGAGGGTTTAGGCACTTCAGTGCTGTTCATATGTATAGTGTTACATCAGTGGCAAGAGAATGTGTGATTGCTTCTCATCTAGCTGTGTAAGCTGTAGATCACCAATACTGGTATACCATACTGACTGATTGGTGTATACATAGTCAGACATATCTGTGTATGGACCATGGTATGAGGGAAGATGTTCAGGTGTGCTCTTAATATGGGTATTATCATGGAGTGTATCCTATCTCACATTGGTAGAGTTGTATTTTGTAGAGATTGTGAATGTACATGTACATGTATGTATATCATATCTATGGACATGTATACATTCCTTAGGCTGCAGTACAGTTACACATTAGAAATGTTTTTCCATCATCCTACAGGTAACTCTGCCAGCTGAGATCACTCCACGATATGGACATTCTGCTGTACTGTTTGGAATTAGTCCCGAGTTTCGAGTGGTGGTCTTGTTTGGTGGAGATAAATCTTCCAGCGCAACATGCCACCTAATTTCAGAGACTACATTGCTGTTGTTGTGTAAGTGATACACATATGTATACTAAAACTATTCCACAAGGGTATTCCTTACTACATACATGACATTGTGATGCAGACCAATATTGCATTCATAGGTACGTGTACAGTACTTACAATAATATGTACATGACTTACATGTACATGACTACAATAACAATAGTCCAATGACATGTACCTGGTGTATGTATGTACAGTGAATATTGTGTTACATGTAAATTTACATTATGAACCATTAGACTACTCATTGCCATACTTGATAGTTTGACATTCCTTTTCTCTCTCCGTCAGCTCAGAGAAAAGGGTCGTGGGTGGTGGAGAGAGTGGTAGGTCCAGCAGAACTGAGGGCACCAGATCAC
Organism: Theonella swinhoei; assembly: GCA_963970385.1. Lineage (NCBI taxonomy): Eukaryota > Metazoa > Porifera > Demospongiae > Tetractinellida > Theonellidae > Theonella > Theonella swinhoei. Next base: position 1,946,603 of record OZ019947.1, read on the forward strand.
ACTCTGAGAGAGCAGATGAGCAGACTACAAGTCATAGGTATGTAGAGTTAGTGTTCATGTGTAGTTGAATGCTCAGAGGATTTTTGTTCATGGCCTATTTCAGAGTTCACCTCTTTATGAGGTTGAGATGCTTTGGTTCCTTTGCCCTGATTTGTATGTGTCATTCAGCCTAGCCGGCTATGAAACATTACTTTAGCAAACCTGTTCACCTCATTTATGTTCACATACTTTTGAATGCTCTTGGGCCACTTTCTGCCTTCAAGTACTGTAATGTATCTAGTTAGTATTTTACTTTGAGGAATCATTGAGGTTTCATGTGGTAACACTATTGATACCTCTGCCCACCTATTTGACCCTACATGTAGTACATCTACTCCCTCACTTGTAATTCATACAACTCAAGCTTCTGATCCATATACATGTATACATGTACATGTATGTGTACATATACGTATGTACTTATGTATGCATGGCATAGATCCTAGCTCACAGTACCTTTTACTCTCTTCAATTTATATCCCTGAAATTTGCTTTGCACATTTTGATGAATACAGTAGAACCTCGGTTATCCCAACACCTCTGGGCTCCATGAAATCTCCAGTGTTTGGATAACTGAATTTGTTTGGATAAGTGAATTTACATGCCTGTTCGCATTTGCGTAGTTATAGCCTTATAACTATTTTTTTTTTTTTTTGGCAATATATATACAATACCCATACAGGAAGATTAGGTGCTATACAAAAATATTCTACCATAGAATGTACATGCATGGCACACAAAAAATAATAGAAAGAAAAAAAAAGAAAGACAAGTATTTAATATATTTGACCCTCACTTAGCTGAAGATCAATTGCCTTATAACTATACAGTATGCACATGTACATGTATATACATGTATATATATGTACATATACACCTTCCTCCATCAGAACCCCTCAGTGATGAAAGGGCTCAGGAGCTCATCGATAAGGCCCTAGAGTCTGGCAGTCTGGAGATGAGGAACATTATTTCAATTCTCACCGGCCTTATGGGGTCAGGTAAGACCTGGCTCCTGAGTCGTCTCTTTCATCAGCTACCTCCAGGCCTCTACACCAGCACGGGTGTCGCAGAGCAGTCATTTCGAGGCTTGCTCCACCACATTGGTAATCTGTCTATGGAGACATGGCGAGAGTTCTTACCTGAGAACATTCTCGAGTTTCTTTCCTATCGTTTTCGCGAGGAATTGCCTCCAGCTAATATCTCGGCCCTTGCTGAACAATTCACTACTGCTGCTCTCTCTGAATCTGCAACAATTGACTTGCCACCTCTTCCCACTCCATCCACTCCCTCCACCTCTGCTGTAACACCTCCTCCTGCCTTGCCTCTTCAGCCTAAACCTTCATCCCCTCCCAAACCAAGCAGCACTAGTCAGTCGATGGTGAGGCTAGTCAAGGCTCCAAAGAGCTCTCCAATTCTCTCCATGCTGGAGCTAATTCACATGATCGACACAGGTGGCCAGTCAGAGTACATGGAGATGATGCCACACTTGATTCACAGCTGTCACCTGGCAGTGCTGGTCCTGAATCTGGTGTTTGGCCTGGATGACTATCCCCCAATACAACTCCACGAGAAAGGCATTGCCTACAAGAAAGCATTGCCATCCCCGTTCACCAATAGGCAGGTGATACAGAAGCTTGCTTCCACTCTGCAAGCCAAGAGGTTCTCGCGCAAGAAAGGTCAGTGCTTCCGACTCCTTGTGGTGGCTACACACAAAGACTGTGTGAAAGGCGACCTTGCAGCCAGGCTAGAGGCTATAGAGCAAGCACTGAAGGATATTCTACTGCCGTCATGCAAGGGTGAGCTGATTGTCTTTTCTGCCAACCAGATTGCATTTGTCCTGAATCTAAAGGATCCAGATAGTGATGACATCAAGTCACTTCAGCTTCTTCGAGAAAAAATTGGTGCTAGTGAGGTGGGAGAGATTGTAGAGGTGCCGGGATCCTTTTTGATTTTCGAGCAAGACCTGCTGAAGTTTGCAGAGCAAGTTGGGAGGGATATCTTGAGCATTGACGAGGGATATCTTGAGCATTGACGAGTGCTTGCAGGTCGGAGCAAAGCTGAAAATGAACAGCGAAGTGGTGGAAGCTGCACTGATCTTCTTTCATCGCCAGATCACCTTCCTCTACTTCCGAAATGTCCTGCCACATCTTGTCTTCACCAAGCCTCAAGTCCCAGTGGATTTCATCAATGCAGTCGTCCAGTTCAGTTACAAGGTGACTTCTGGTATCTTGAAAGGGTATCCTGCCAATCTTGCCTCTTCCTGAGAGATGGCATCATCACAGAAGAAATTCTAGGCCACGAGCTGCTCTCAAAGTGCTTCATTCCCAACCTGTATGAGCCACATCATGCAATTGAAATGCTGCTTCACAATTTCAATATCGCTCCACTCAGCTGTGAGCCACAGTCGAAGGAAGGAACAATTCCACCCAAAATCCCAATACCTTCCAAAAGAGAGAAGAGAGAGTATCTCATGATGAGTCTGGTACCTCCCATTCCTGACAAAGATCTCTCTAAGCATAACCCCAAATCCTCTGTGATTGCCCCACGAGTTGTAAGTTTTAGCCAGGACTGTGTCCCTCTCAGCTGCTTTAGCAACACCATCTCCTGCCTCCTTTCCTTATACAACTGGAGGCTGTGTAGAATGATTGATGGCTCTCCAGAATGCCTAGCTCATAACGTTGTATCTTTGTATGACCCACTATTGCCTGTCCAGGTTGTTCTTACTGATTGTGCATCTCATCTTAGGATCTATATATGTGCAGAAGATACTGATAAGCACATTCTTCCTAAAGCTTGTGTTGGAATTCAAAAAACAGTTTTTGCTGCCATTGCTGATGTTTTTGAAAGTATGCAACTTGCTGAGATTGATGTAACTCCCGCCTTTCTGTGTTCTTGCGACAGATCTTCCGAGACTCACTCTGCATTTGCTTACGAATTTGATTCCAAATGGTTCCTGCGGTGTTCTAAAACATGCAAGAGTATTGGAGCAGCTCAACCACACCATACTATGTGGCTTGCAACCAATACAACAGAGAAAAAGACACCAACACTTCCAAAGCTCTTGCAATTGCAAGTTCATAAGAAAGTTGGGGCAAATTACAGGATGTTTGGTATCATCCTCCTCGATGAAGATGGTAGTCAAATTGATGCTCTAGAAGTCGAGTGCTTCATGAAACCAAATTCCATAACATTGAAAATTCTTCAGCAATGGATTTTGGGGAGGGGGTTGCCAGTGGAGTGGAAAATTCTCATCCAAACACTCAAGGACTGCGAACTCAGTGATCTGGCCGACCAGATACAGAAAAGCCTGTGAAAATTCAAGGAAAGCTTGTTTTGTCACATGCACACAATCACACATACACCTATAATATTATATGCATATTATACTTTTATATAATTTGTACATTGAAGCTATCATTTGGGCATATTAATTACAATTATATATCTTCACACACTCATTTCTCCAGTTCAAGTATGTATACATGTACCACACCTGTAAAAACTGATATGGTCACATACGTGTCATAATACTTAATTTACCATATTATTTCTTTGTACTTCACTTATATACTTTTGCATAGATTCATTTAACACATGTACGTTTATAATTAATTCACCCAATGTTATGTTTCCTCTACTTCGTGTTCCCGTTTGTTACATTGCCTACGGAGAACTATCGCGAATCTTGAAAAGCGCACAAGAAGTATACGCATGCGCATGCAGTTATACGGTCTCTAGGTCGTCCGTATACTACATGTACTAGCCAACACGACCCAGCAGGCGGCCTGAACTCCCTCTCAGCTCGCCCGGGGCAGTTATAGTAGCCTACGCACACCGTCGTACCGTGCGCATGGGTATAACAATGGTCGCGCTCTGTGACGGTCACCCCGCGGTGCTCTGCACTCAGATATAATCCGTGCAGGATATGCAAATGCAAACGATCCGCGACAATCATAAGGAAACTTTCTTTGTATTTTGCTTTGTTTCTGATTCTTTCACATTTCTGGTTGCCAGCTGCAGACCGAACAAAGCGTTATTGGATCCGTGTGAACGCAGTGTGAAAAATATTTCCATAAAATGTTAAAGGATGTAGGGATGACAATGCTAAAAGTGCAGGAACAAGATGCAGTATATGCAGGCAAAACCAGTGATGATGGCATGAGAAATAAGGAGCAACATGAAGGCAAAGGCAAGGCATGGGCATGCAACAATCCTGACATGCGCAACCCCTAAAAAAAAGATGCAGGGAGGGGTTAGGCATGTTATGATTGTTGTATGTCCATCCCTCGCCTTTGCCTTCATCCTGCTTCTTATTAACCCTCTGCGCATGCGCAGGAGGGTTACTGTAGTTGAATGTGTGTGTGTGTGTGTGTGTGTGTGTGTGTGTGTGTGTGTGTGTGTGTGTGTGTGTGTGTGTGTGTGTGTGTATGTGTGTGTGTGTGTCTGTCTGTGTGTCCGTTAAGTCACATCTCACCCCTGGAGCGTCTGTTCGTCCTGAAAATCTACTCAGCAGACGACGGAGGTCAAAATATTTGTGGGATTTTCTCTGAAGCCGCCCGGCTGCAGAGATCCAGTACTCACGTACAGTCGGCCATTCGAATCTTTGGGAGCATGGGGGGATAACCCAAAAGTTTTCATACGTAAGATCGGCCAACGAGTTAAAGAGATCTCAGGGGAGCCCAGATCAGCATCATTCCTCATTCAGAGACTTGCACTGGATGTCCGGAGGGGCAATGCTACCTCAGTTCTTGGCACTATCCCTGCCTCGAGAGATTGGAGTGAGGTTCCTCTTCTCCCTACTTAGACTTTTTATTTCTCTCTTTTTTCTTTGTGTATTTTTGATGCTTGCAACATGTTTTAGTGTGTGTACATATATATGCGGAAAGTGCGCATGCGTATTTAACCACGCGTACGCGGTAAGCGACTAAGCGGCCTGACACCTGTGTGGAAGTTGTCGTGAGTTGAGTTTCGTGAATTGCCATATGTCATGCTTCCAAGCAAGGTCTGTCCACAACGGCATGAACTCATGGCGTGGAGGGTTCTGCACTTTAGTGCAGTCATTTATTATGCCATCATCAATGGATTTTCTTACATATACTTTTTGTTTCTGCACTCTTTAACATTGTCATCCCTACATCCTTTAACATTTTAATAATAATAATAATAATAATAATAATAATAATAATAATAATAATAATAATAATAATAATAATAATAATTTTATTGACAAGGTAAGCCAGGAGGCCTATTAGTCATATAAAAATAAATAAACACAGAAATTAATTACAGCTTCATTATTAAGTTTTGACGTAACTTAAAAGCAGCATATATATATTTGGCAAGGATTATCATCTGATTGCTGTTTTCTTTAGCTTTGATCCACAAAATTCTCCATTTCTCTTCTGATGTCAGATGTTTGTATGTTGTGAGGGGAAATGTGGTTGTGAATAACTTATATTCAGGCAATCCTTTGTATGCTATACATTGAAACAGGAAATGGGTCTCATTCTCTATTGAGTTGTCTTTGCAAAATATGCATGTTCTTTCCTCAACTGGGACTGCATGTGGTTTGTGATATCTACCAGTTTCTATATATAAAGGGTGGCAACTTAGACGCAACTTTGTTACTGCAGATCTTAAATGTGGGGGTAAGTCTAAATATTTCTCTCTTCTAAAATCTGTTTTACATAATTTGAATGTTCTTAATTTTCCAGTAGTTTAATGAAATGCTTGTTTCCCTTTTTTTTCAGTGTCAAATACATGCAGTAGTGTTTCACGCGCGCGAGCCCCACCCCTTTTTGCTCCTCGCAGTCACGTGAATCACACGCGCGCATAATAATAAGGAAATGGCGTTCGTGTAGCTCTACTCGGTCCTACCAAGATTCCGAGGGGCAAGCACTCCGAAGGGGAATATGAAGCTGTTTCATGCAAAAATGAAGATAAATACTTGTACCGTTTTTGAGATAGGCTTGTTTCCTGAAGAAGCAGCAATTGGGGCTTAGGCAATTTCACGTATGTCATTGTAGCGGTGTATTTTAACGCATTTGAGAGTGTTATCGTGTCTAGAAACACTCGTAGGCCATGTTATGTATCTAAAAGGGCTTATAGCTGCCGCGTTCGCGAGAGTTCTGAGCCGTTACATTTGTTAAGGCTTAATTAATAGGCGTGTCGGCGCCATCCCTACATAGAGAGTCTACCGACTCTGTGTTGTGCGAGAGCGCATGCGTGCGTGTGAGCGTGCTTGCGTAAGCGCATGATGATTGTGTGTGCGAAACCTTTCCATAATAGGGGGGGTGGCTATATAGTGAAGTGTCCACATTAAATGGTTGAGTGAACTTGTGGGTATATCTCACAAGTGCAGCTTCATGTGTGGTCATATACAAGCTAACCTCTTCAAAGAGAGAAATTACGGGACATGTCTAGGGTAGCCTTTCCACAAGCATATCTTAAATCTTTCAACTGAAAGTGACCTGTGATGTTTAAATGAGCAGAATGTGAGTTTCTCTAGACTGGAGCAACAATAATAATATAACTCCAGACTCTACATAGAACGCTAGTCTTGTAAAATCCTGAGGCAGGTCATATCTGAAGGTGTATAGTGCACTGTTTTAGTCATTAAACATGTTTTCCTACACATTAGTGAGTCATTACATGGTGGTCTTTCACAAATACATTCCTACATGTATTCATGGGAGTACGACTGCAAGTTGGAATCATGTTCAAGTAGATTTTGGCTGCCAGCCTAAGTATAACATAATGTGTATATAACTGAATTGGATGCACACTAAAATTCCATGAGGGAGGAAGTGAAGATGCAGGAAAAAATTGTTCCTGTTTCAAGATGATTATGATGTAATTATGGTATGTCCCTTTATATCCTCAAGCTAAACCACACTTCTCCCACATCATAGCTATCCCCATTAGTTTCATATTGGCATATGTTGTCAATACACATCCAGAGGACCAGCGTGAGCAACATGGATGAAACTGCTGCGACTAATGTGGATGTACACAATATATAGATTAGGTGCACGTGTGTGCAGTGGTGAGGTGTGTTTACCATCTCAGTATTAAAGATGAAGCCACTTGTCTAGGCTAGCTTCACGTATACAGAGTGAGGGTCTTCAATGTTTTGGCTGTAGGGCAATAATCATTGTAATAAAACCATTCCATTGTCTGATCCACACCATACATTATATACATTCATGACCATGACCAGAGTACCATGCTACATTCATAGCTACTCCAATGCATCCTATCGCATATGACTAAGTTATAAACCAAAAACGTCAGAAGTAAGTAATTATGTACGTTAGCTACTTTTGTTTATGACTTGTGTATCTATTCATTTCGAAATTCTGATCTTCGAATCCTATCAGCGCACGCCGCTTTGTAATACGCGCGCGAATAGAGACCCACCCAAAACCCCGTATAATCCCGTAAACCTTGCAAATTTTAACAAACACGGAGCCGCATTGCATATGACAAAACAGCAAAACGCAATCCGCTGGGTCAGTCCTCCGCTTTTACGCTCCAAGTCTCGAGACTCCCTCTCGCTTTTCTCTCGCTCTCTCTCCGCTGGCCGGGTTTGGGCACTTCAAAGAATTCGAGCTAAAGTTTGTAACAACCGAAGACCGAGCGTACACGTAATCGTTTAGGTGTACTACAAGTCCAGGACATATCGTAAGAGTGAGGAGCTACTATACGTACTACTGTACCAAGCCAAAGAGTAAAATCAAGACTTCGAGACATTTTGTGCTATAAAACACTGCGAAATTTATTCAGAAATGGCCGTTGAAGTTGCCGTGATGCCGACTGCACATGATGCCGTCAGCCCCGTGATATATACCCAGAACACATGGCCGTCGCAGCCGCTATCCCCCACGGTTGACCAGGGACAGTACGCACACTCCCCAGTCGCATCAGTGTCTTCTCCCAACAACGTTGGATCGCCGCTGTCGCACGCTAACTCGCCGCTCGGCGTGTGTTCACCAACCGCCGTCCACTCTCCGCACATGCAAGCGCATTCGCCCGTTATGCAAGCCGGATCGCCGCTCCACTGCCCGCCACTGAACGTCAACGTGAGCGTTAAACAAGAGCTTAGCGGAGCCGACTTCGCCAACTGCAACAACCTCACCCATCTACTGCGGAGTGGACCTCCCGAATTTACCACTGGACCATTTGCTAGCGGACTCCCCGGCCACCTTGGTCCACCAGCCCAGAGGGAAATCTTGGATGGTGAGTGCTGTGTTTTGTCTGTGCATGCCAGAGAACCTCTCACTTAGCGTTGGCTGTAGTACTCCTTCTCATATTTGGTGGTTTGTTTACGTCAACGCCTTGTTCATATCGCCTGTGCATGGATATCTGTAGTATGGTCTCGTTGCTAGCGTCCTTTTATGGTTTATAGCTTTTTAAAGGTTTGGTTAACACCAAAACGACATTCACTTACTGCTATGCTTCAAGGGAACAATGAATCTTTTGCTGTAGCAAACAATTCTCGAGGTTTGGGGTAGTGAAATATACGTGACCCCGCGCAATTCGTATTCACAGCGCATTGGCTTAGCTGTAATGACGTTGTGGGAGTTGGTGTGATGCTTCTAGCTTATCTCTATTAGCCTATTAGCACTATAAACTGTCAACTGGCATATTAGTAGCAAACAGGTGCACTTGAACATTTTGACCTCAATCCGCCCCTTTTCTTCTTTGTGCTTTAGTGTTGTATCTAGCAGTTGGATATACATATTTCATGTTCCAATTTTCTCTTCCCATTCTCAGTTTCCCCATACATGGAGGACACTTGCCCCGAGCTCCTCCCGCAATCCTCTCTCCATCTCAAGCATGAGGAGCTGTCACCACCACCATATTCGAACATGTACCCAAGCCCTCCTGTGTCGGAGTACGACTTGTCACCACATCACTCGCCTATCGTGCAGACCCCTATGATGCAACACCATCAAGTACTCTGCACTGAGCCAACACAGGTGTGTACTGAGAGTCTGAAACCATTTAATTTTACTAAACTTCCTTCTGTGAACATACAATTAATGTGATTGTTACTTTTTTACAGGAGGCAATGATACCACAGCCCCAACAGCAGCAGTTTCCTGACTTCCCAACTCCCGTCAACACCCCAGTCTCTACCAATGGGTTTTCCAGTATTATCACTACACGGCCTCTGGAGCACTATCCCACCCCTCTTTCGCCTGTTTATGAGAACAGTACGTTGATTCAGACAACTGCCAATGTGCAACAGTATTGTACCAAGCCTTCCACTCTTCCACTCGAGATCATGGCCAATTGTAATCCTGAGGTATTGAAGTATGAAGCAGGAAACCCAATCCACATGACCATGTCCTCGCAACCAACTTTCATCATCCCACAAATTAGACAACAGATGCCTCAACCACCACAGTTGATCAGTGCACAGGCAGTCATGTCAAAGACCGAGGAACAGAGAAAGCCCTTTGTATGTCTCTACCCTGGGTGCACCAAGCGCTACTTGAAGCTCTCCCACCTCCAGATGCACATCCGGAAGCACACCGGAGAGAAGCCGTATGTGTGTGATCACGAGGGTTGTGGGAAACGGTTCTCAAGGTCAGACCAGCTTCGTCGTCACAGTCGCAAACACACCGGCGTCCGACCCTTCCAGTGTGATGTGTGCGAGCGGAAATTCTCCCGCTCTGACCACCTCAAGACTCACATGCGCACACACACCGGAGAGAAGCCTCACTCGTGCACGTGGCCCAACTGCCCCAAGCGATTTGCCCGTTCAGATGAGCTAGGGCGCCACCTGGCCATGCACCGTCGCCACCTCGAGAAGAACCGATTCTAGGCATACAGAGAGATTCCACCATCACTCTCGCACAGCAGAGCGCCGCAAACCCGAGATATACATCCATACAGCACTGGTATCAGTTCTACGTATTGTATCTACTATCTTACATGTTACAATTTAATTTCTAAGCATGGAACTCTCGTTAGATAATTGTAGTCTTAAATATTGTAAGTTTACTTGTAATATAATGTAATTACATTAGCTTATAGTTAATTGTAGCATTACTTGTATTACTTCTTACTTTACTTCGATTACTTTAGTTAATTCTATACTGTATCATAGTTTATACATAAATGTAAATATCTACACTATGTAATACTGTAAATTAATTACTTGTTTTTACTTTATAGTTACATAACTACTTTATTGTGTTGGTTTTCTGTAAATGATGTTTAACTTTAAATAATGTGTATGTAATCAAGTGCACATGAATAACATTTTCATAAAGTTATGTTCATCTGTTCAACAACGTCACGGGTGTTGATGATAAGTTCGCTCGCGCGCGCGCGCGCGCACACGCGAATTACATACGGTTACGTGTGTTGCGGATTCTGGTGTGGCAACAGATGTGGCTTGGTGGTAACTTGAGACCCTTTTACTGGGCCAGCTTGAATAGTCCCTTTTGTGGTGGCTTATATGTCTAATTGGGCCTGGAATGAAAGCCCTAGACAACTTGGCTCGGGTTACCTGTGTTCATTTGAGAGCTCCATTGAGACTCTGCTGTATATATATATATATATATATACTATACTAAGTTATGACTACTGTAGTGAGCGGGTAAAGAACAGCTTCAAAGTCTACTCTCACATCTTTGACAGTACTTTTGACCTCAAATGATCTTTGTGCATACAAACAAGTTGTGTGTACATACCTATAATTATAACTTGGCTCTTGTTTTGCTAGCCATAGCTGATCAGTGCATGGTTTCACCAAAGAATACCATATTGTATTACACCCAACAATGGAACACTTGTTTTTCCATAGGTAGTGAAGGTACCACATGGGATGTTAGTATTACATATGCACATAATAGACCTAATGATACCATAATTCATATGACACTTGGATCATGTATAGTTGGCATATGTCTATAGCTGTGGTCAGAGATTTTTTACAGTACAGTGACACCTCTCTAACCAGGAAAATGGACAGATAAGAGTGTCCGAAACAAAAAGATGTCCTGAGAAACACTGTGTCCTGAACAGCAAGGTGTCGTGAGAAACATTGTGTCCTGAACAGGAAGGTGCCCTGAGAAACATTGTGTCCTAAACAGAAAGGTGTCCTGAGAAACATTGTGTCCTGAAGGGATACAAACATGCAAACTCTCCCCTGTAAGTGGAGGAAATCCCAGTTGGAGAGGTCAGTGATAAAGGTGGCTATAAAGTGCCACAAACAAGTCAGAAATACTACCAATACTTCAAGGAAACAATTCCAATACTTCCAAGAGCAATTTCTACAGTTACAACCTCATCCAAATACATTCCATAGATAAAGATGCCCTAAATCCCAGACTAGGGCTACTGGTTCTCACGCTTGTTGGTGGTTTCTGTAGCATATGGGAATGGTTGCTAGCGTGCTTACCCACATTAGGGCTCCAAAATGGTTGTGTTATTAGATTCAACTTTGCTGTGGCTTTTAATTGGTAGTATGTCCCATGTGGGGCTTTCATACACATGGTTCTTACACATAATAGGTTGCAAGAAGACTAACTGTATGTGGAGTTACTATATAAGTAACTGTGTGTATAGTATGGGATAACATTGCATGTATACAGATAGCACTGCGCATGCAGTGTAACTTACTTTATAGTTACACTTAACTCAGTTTATACGTAGTCAGTGGAATAGTGCAGTGCAACTTTCTTAAAAATCTGGCCTTGTGACATAGGCACAAAATTCCTTTAACCTTGATGAGGAATCCTGCAAGATATGACACACATGTATACACACAGCCACACAATTCCCTTTCTAGCACTTGTGACACAAGTTGTCGAGATCTCAACAGCATTAAAATTAAAATGTTATGTACTGTATCCAAACCACTTTTGTTCTTAAATATGGGCACCCATAGGGACTCTTAGATTTCCATATGACAAATTAAGTCAAATGTGAACTTGTTACAGACTTCCCAATCATACAGTGAATTTCACAAGTGCTTATAACCGAGAGGGAGTTGTGTGTGTTGTGTATAAGTGCATCCTATTAGGGATTTCCTGAACATGGAATGTATGTATTTAAATTATGAGATATGGAATTCAGGGCCTACCCTGAGCATGAATGGTTCCACCTGTGCATTCATTTGATAGTCAATTTGTGTGCCTGTGTACAAGTGTGTTCTATTAGTGTGTCCTATTTAATTTAGTGTGCCCTTTGTGATGTCATGAAACATGATACCTTAACCTAGCCACCTATACAAACTACCTGTATACACTTGTGTGTGCATTGGATCAATTGCCCAGTAAATGATGACTCTTGGAAACTCACTACTATACAGCAAGTGAAGTATATGTGGTATATTGGTGACTTCATTGCATGATATAATACATGATTTTTCAATGACTGTGTTTTCGTGTCTCTGAAATCGATAGGGCATTGAAGTAATTGTCTCCTTTTGAACTTACAATTTTAGAGTTCTATATTTAGATGTGACTGTCTCGAAACACTACACAGAGCAGGTAGCAGGTGCTGGACATATGCCGATGGTAACTCTCCTTGTATGGTCCAGTGTTATTGTACAGACTAGACTACACACTCACACAGTACTTCATGCAATATGCATCGTAAGATATATCATATTTCTGTACAATTACAGGTTCTTTTGTTCATTTTTTGTTCTGTATAAAATATTTTGTATTGTTGCATACATTTTCATTATAGCAATACATGTGAAGTGTACTCTAATGGAGAGTACAGTGGGAACCTCTCTAAACAGTACACCCTGAAACAAGGACATGCACATCTATACACAGGACACTTTTTGCTGTAACAAATCTCACACTTGTGTACAATTAAAATCAGGACACCTCACTAATTAGGACACCTCACTAATCAGGACGTTTTCTTCGGTCCCAAGGGTCCAGATTAGAGAAGTTCCACTGTATATATACGTACTTAGTTATGACTATATAATATTATGTAACTTCATTAATTAATTAAGTTAACTTCTCTACATTTATTCCCAGGCCAACTGAGAATATTTACTGGAATACTCATGACTGTAACAAGTTGTTTGTGCTGCCCACATTATTGGCCATAAGAGTGCATGTTAGGATGTTCTGCCATCATTCTCCATGTCTGACTAACCCTCATTTGTCCTGTTTGTATGTGTACTGCTGCTATTGAGCCTACACCTCACTGGTACTTTCACTGCTGAGTGTGTGTGTGTGTGTGTGTGTGTGTGTGTGTGTGTGTGTGTGTGTGTGTGTGTGTGTGTGTGTGTGTGTGTGTGTGTGTGTGTGTGTGTGTGTGTGTGTGTGTGTGTGTGTGTGTGTGTGTGTGTGTGTGTGTGTGTGTGTGTGTGTGTGTGTGTGTGTGTGTGTGTGTGTGTGTGTGTGTGTGTGTGTGTGTGTGTGTGTGTGTGTGTGTGTGTGTGTGTGTGTGTGTGTGTGTGTGTGTGTGTGTGTGTGTGTGTGTGTGTGTGTGTGTGTGTGTGTGTGTGTGTGTGTGTGTGTGTGTGCAATTTTTCCTGTCGGGTGTATATCAAACTGCACTGTTGCATACTGTCATTGAGTCAACTTTACTAGTCACGCTCTGGGTAGTACCTACTCTACCACTGTCACCCATGGCTACAATACCTATCATTTTCCATGTTATAGCATGTTATGTAACTGATATTCCAGATCGTATGTACATTATTAATAAGCACACAGATATACGTATATATACTTCACACTAACATTTGTAAAATACACATACATATGTATTAATCCTGTGTACAAGTGCACACAGTCAGACATACATCGTAATTAGTGATGTATCACATTTTCAGCGAGTGACTTAATACACTGAGTGTAAGGATACACTAGCACACATGTGGTGATGATGACCTGTGCTTCTGCCATCTGCCAAGTGTACACCTGACATGACTGACATCAGGAATGTATGTAATGTTGAGCTATTAGTCACAGTTGAGTGATACGCTCATACAAGTACATGTACGTACTGTATACATACGTATACAGCTATACACTGCCATATTGCAATACTAGTATACTTGTGTTATATCACAAGTAGCTATATGCATGCATGTATACTGTCTATGTTGATTCCCAATAATCATACTACAGGCAGATCTAGATAATAGTGCATGTATAGGAGTTTCTTATGGAGACAGTATACTGAGATATTTAGAGATTTGGTTGATGAATTAACACCTGCAGTGTCACCTTGTGAAGAATGAATGACTGTTGAGTAGACATCATTATCATGGTAATGGTATACTGAAAATAATGTTACTACTCTGGATCGCTATCTATCATCTAGGTCACACACACACACACACACGTGCACACACACACACACACACACACACACACACACACACACACACACACACACACACACACACACACACACACACACACACTTGTCCTGTACATGTACTCTGCCAAAGATCAATTATCAATTCATTAACCATTTGTTATGCATATATATATGCCTACCTACTTATACAAGCCATTTCATAAAAAACGCTGTGTGTATACTCAGCAGCCAAAAAACACTAATAGTTACCGTACATAGCATATGTACTCCGTGTCCTACTATATCAATTTCCATCACTTTGTATCATCCAATATTTTTACCACTCTATACTGCCCCATATGCTGGGAGCCTGGGACTCTCATGTGTAAACAGTACATTCTTCTTCTGATTGTATAATTGCAGTTTTCCGGCAAGGTGATTAGTGACATCCAAATAAGGTCTTAAGTGATTCCCACGACCTCATGACCTTCCACTAGTCCAGCTTCACCTGACAAGTTTCTCCTTCCACATCACGTACAGTCAAGGAAGGGAAACCTTGTAGGGAAATCATGTGGACATTAACCTACATCTCCAATTACTTATTGAAAGAGGTTTAGTGGAAACCCATGTGTAGAGCTACTGTTATATATTGCTGTAAGAGGAGTGAAATGCCAGTTGTGTGTTGTGGAATGTCGCTAATACCTGACATCTAGCGGACAAAAGGGTGTCCTGACTACTGAGGTGACCTGATTTGTGGTGTCCTGATTGATGAGATGTCCTGACTAGTGAGATGTCCTGATTAGTGAGGTGTCCTAATTAGTGACTGTCCTGATTAGTGAGGTGTCCTAATTAGTGAATGTCCTGATTAGTGAGGTGTCCTGATTAGTGAGGTGTCCTTATATCAGGGAGTAAGATGGTTAACTAGGACAGTGAGAGCTGTCCCATTTAGTGAGGTACCACTGAAGTCCCATTAGAGAACTTAAGATTTTCTATGCGGATTTGTACACAGGAGAATACATGCTAGCCAACAGATACATGTACGTATGAGTTATTAATACATTAATATGGTCACAAATGAAGAACTGTATATATCTGCAACTCCTACTTACGTCTATTTATTACTACAAAGGATGGATACTCTTTCTCCATAATAATACTCATGAAGCTACCATAGCATTACTGCCATCGACCACACACCCACAATCATGGGCGGAGCCACACACACATGCACATAAAGACAGATCCTTACCATCTGTTCCTCCCTCACCTGAGGAACGGAACTTACCATCCATTTGCCCCTCAACTCCAGCCAGCTGCAGATCCTCAGCCAAGGACTGAAGTTGACTAGGGCACGAGTCATCACCATACAGTTTTTGTTCACATGCATCCCAGACACCTACAACATATTCCTTCACTAAGCTGATATCCTATTATATGCAGTGGCAAGTATAAAGCCTATATTTACTCAGTCTTCTGTTACCATGTGCAGACTGAGTTATTAGACACAGTTTACACAGTTCTATGTAAGCTGATATGATAGATGCTCACTCCCAAACCTCAAGAGTACTTTTCCTTCTAGTGTATAGTTTATTCACAGTCTGTGATTTCTAATTACATAGTGGTGACCATGACTTCACAGTTACCAATGGCAACATCCCTTACCAGCATGTGTGTACAGGTGTGTTTGTCTCCTATAGAGTTACAGACTGTGGCTGTATGTACCTAGTTATATACAGTGTATGTGTGTGACATTTGTACCAGACAACACTAGGACTCAGCATGTTATGTGTATGTGTACCTCATATCACACTGTGTGTGTACTATGGGCCATTGGAAAACACGGCTGTTTTCAAATTGGGTGTGTCCATTTGGTCCATTTGTTTTGATACAGAGGCCCTCCACTTACAATTGAGGACGCCTCAATAGAGAGTCTGATATGACGAAATTGTGTGTGTTATCTAGCAGGACACTTCACTAGTCAGGACAATGGTGCTCCATATGATATTCTAGCAGGACACCTAACTATATAGTCAGGTCACTGCTGCTCCATATGTCAAAATTGTTAGCAGGACACATCACTAGTCCGGACAATGCTGCCACGTATGTGTCCATTATCTAATCAGGACAATGCTACTCCATTATCTAGCATATTACACCTCACTAGGCAGGACACTTCTTGCTGCACTACACCTCAGGTAGTACATGTGTATATTCACCCAGGGTACCCCACAACTCATTCTGTAACCTGAGTGTCTGGAGTGGTGAGGTTACACAGTACAAGTCCACCACCACAGACTACAGTCAGTATTGATACCTCTTCATTGCTGCATTGAAGATACCAATACTTGTACAATACATTGAATGGACCACTGCCGTCATACTATGTACATGGAGTCAGCTTAGACCTCTGCCAGGTTGGATGAGGTGATGACATTGAGATGAGTGTGGGAGACTGTATGGCCCTCTTAGCCACTGACCAACTAACACACACCTGCTGCTTAGAATGAATGGTGAGGTACATATAGTGTGTATGTATGTATGGAACTGCTTGAGTGTATATATGTATCATGCAATATCATTTAATTGGTCGTGGGGTACATATATGTTGCAGTGCCCAGACAGGCCTATAGAACAACATCCTGTAAGGGTGAATGTTGGGTATTGCATTGGATATCCCCTAGGCATATGGCATGTATGAACCCAGCAGGCTATGTCCAGGATTGTGTGGGCTGATGAAGTCCCCCATTATGTAGCTTCATACATGTCTGTTGCCTAGGGATCTCCAACAAGTAATAGTGGAATTTGTGACAGTGTGGAAGTGTGTCAGTTAGTAGTAAGATATTAGATAGTGGTGGTGGTGGTGGTGGTGTGTGTGTGTGTGTGTGTGTGTGTGTGTGTGTGTGTGTGTGTGTGTGTGTGTGTGTGTGTGTGTGTGTGTGTGTGTGTGTGTGTGTGTGTGTGTGTGTGTGTGTGTGCGTGCGTGCGTGCGTGTGTGTGTATGTGTGTGTGTGTGTGTGTGTGTATGTGTGTTAAATTTGAGGGTTAATACACATGTGGGTCAAAACATGTCCTTTTCTTGGAAGTACACTTATTTCTAATTCCTACTATAGTGAATGCTAAGCATTGTTGGCAAGCGGGAGAGTGCGCACGTAAAATTAGAAGCACGTAGAGCATTACGGTATGAACAGTGCGGGATACATATATATATATATATATAGAGAGAGAGAGAGAGAGAGAGAGAGAATCGCCCCTTCACATCACTAGGAAGGCTCACTATGCTCGCCAATTAACCACACTACTATGACATACTTTAACTTATAGTTGACGTCTACATGTACATACATGTGTCTGTGTCCACGTGCATACATAGATCTGATACACATGTGTTATCGTCACCAAGTTATACAATGTCATGCAATCCACACTGAGTCTCAAATTTCAACCTAATATTTTAGAATCCATATTTCAATGCACAGCTTGTATTTCTGTGGAAATCAGTAGAATACTTGTATATCGTTGATCGATATTCACACTGCATTTGGACCATTCATGCAAGCATTGCATGTGGCATGTGATATCACAATGACTTATGAGCCGTGAATATCATCATTACCAGACAATACATCCATTTAACTTTAAACAAAAGGCAGATTCACTACCTTGTTATCATTTAATTTGAAGATGAATTACATAAAGGTATTATGAATAATTAGGAGAGCGACCGCCACAGGGGAGCTGGTCCTTATTTGGTCCTATTAGAGAATTTCTGGTGCTGAGCTGTTTGTAACCATGGAAATGTGGCTCTTGGTGAGGACGGGGTTAAAATGGAACTATACGTGAGGGTAGTATTGCAGTAGGGAAGTGTTTTTAACCCTTTTGGACAACAGAGCATGTGGAATTCCAAATATGTTGTGAATTATTAAATCAACCAATGTCAATTACATTACAATAAATTCATACAAAGCACATGTTTTTTGTTTGCCTAATAACTTATGGATAATAACACTATTGGCTGTAGTGAGGTCGGTGGTTGATCCAACCAAACAATAACGTTGATATGTAGGATGGCTTGTTACCTGCCAAAATACTGTACATACAATATACTGGAGCCCCTCAGGTTAAGGGGGCAATTGGAGACCTTGATGAGGAACTCGAGGTCACAAAGATAATGTTTGCATAAGTTTTTCAAACCCCAAAATCAGGACACCTCACAATCAGGACATCACTACACAGGACACCTCACAATCAGGACACAGCTCATAATCAGGACACCCTACTAATCAGGACACCTCACAAATCAGGATACTCACTCATCCTCAGATTACAGAGATAATGTTCAATTGTATGTGTATTCCATAAACACAAAATGATTCTTGTTGGCAAAACACACTGTACAGTGCATGTATTACATTAGGATGTAGTTTGACAACAAGGCCAGAGTTATTAGTCGGAATCCTTTTTTGGAGACAAAATTCTTATCACTAAGTGCCACTTGTTACCAAGGTTACTTACTATACTAGAACATTTCACACAGGAGCCTGGTCAGTCAGCAGAAACATGATCTGTGTGCACATAACTACAAATTGGTTTGGAGGTTATATTTCTCCCAGAAATAATTAATATTCTCATGAGAACATAGTGCAAATATTTCTGTTCATAGGAAACTACATTCAGCAGGTGGATACACCTCTTGTGCCTATATATGTAGGTCACTGACTGGTATGTTCATACTGTGCAGTGTACAGGCAGTGTTTCTTTCAGAGGTCCATGGGGGCTACAAAAACGAGGGGCAACTATTTTTCTGGAACAAATAATTCCAAAGGGGTCGAAGATTTCTTAAAGGGGCAATGCTCTATTCCGAAAGACCCCTGAGTGTAATACATGCAGAGTCAGAGAACCTGGGGGGGGCAGGGGGGCTTGAGTCCCCCCACTTTTCGATAAGGGGGGATGAGCCCCCCAAAATTGGAGGTTTTCACGAAGAATGTATTAAATACGAATAGCCTATTCATGTAAATAACCCCCTACTTTATTAACGCTGTCTCTGCCTCTAACATGTACATACGTACGTACCTTAAATATTAATTTCAATAGAATGTAACATTGAGCTAATGCAGGCCATGTACATTCCATCTCTGTATTAACACTTTAATAACTTATACTGGATTTATCCATAATTAGACTTCCTATAGTGTACAGCTGAGTCATACATACATATTAACACCTTGTACATAGTCTTAAGAAGTTTTACATAAACTCATTTTACTTACAGCCGTCTCCTAGTGTACTGCTCTACTTTAACTACAAGATGCACTGCAGGTGAGGTTAATGTTTTTTAGATAGTATATTATTCATGTGCCCATACATGCCAGTCTGGGCTATGTAACTATTTTGTTGGATGGCTGCCTACTCATGCATGGAGATATTGCTACAAATTGCTAAACACAGATACATGTAGCTGTAACTACTGTAATTGCTGGCTTTAATTCAGTTACCATCCAACAAATAGATAGGTAGGTGTACATGTGATTGATGTAGTCATTGACTCTGTGTGTGTGCATGGGATGATTGATTGCTGCTCATTAAATGAATTCCTAACATTCCTAGACTGATAAATAGGTGATAAACACCTGGCACAAACAATATAGGGACCAATAGAGCCCTTGTTAACAAGAGTTTGAAGTGTGATGCAAGCAACTGAGGCATGCATACACATTCATGTTCTTGTGCACTAGATGAAGCACTTGTTTGAAATGAGGACACCTCACTTATCAGGACACCCTGAAATGAGGACACCTCACTTATCAGGACACCCTGAAATGTGGACACCTCACTTATCAGGACACACTGAAATGAGGACACCTCACTTATGAGGACACCCTGAAATGAGGACACCTCACTTATCAGGACACCCTGAAATGAGGACACCTCACTTATCAGGACACCCTGAAATGAGGACACCTCACTAATCTGGACACCCCAAAATGAGGACACCTCAGGACACCCTAAAATGAGGACACGTCACTTATCAGGACACCCTGAAATGAGGACACCTCACTTATCAGGACACCTGAAATGAGGAGACCTCACTAATATGGGAGACCTCACTAATCACCCTAAAATGAGGAGACCTCACCAATAAGGACACCCTGAAATGAGGACACCTCACTAATCACCCTAAATGAGGACATCTCACTAATCACCCTAAATGAGGATACCTCACTAATCACTCTACACCTCACTAATAACCCTAAAATGAAAAGACCTCACCCATAAGGACATTCCATTGCCATAAAGATATAATTCTCACTCAATCAATATGTAGAGCCAAATGTTCCAGTGTAGAGGAGTCAGTTCCCATATCTAGTGCCCAATACTGGAGTAGTGTACATCGATACTGCAGTGAGGTGACCACAATATTCTCTGGTTACCAGTGGTGGTCCATTCTCAGACAGATATCCTTTGTTGTCTACTCACCCATGTCTGGAGGACTCCAGTGTAGAGAGGGTGGAGACAGCAGCAATGAGGGTAAGTATATATCCCTCTACGATAGGAGGGTTTGTGTGTCAGTTAACAATAAAGTAGTTTCACGGTATTGTCGCTGGAGTTTGTAATCAATGTACATACCCCACATTTTGAGAGAGGGAAAGCACTATAGGTGTAGAGAGGGTGGATGACAGCGGTAACATGGGAGGGTCTGTGTGTACGCTTGTTAACAATTAAGTAGTTTCACGCTACACTGTCACTGGAGCTTTTAGCCAATCACACAGTATGGTAGTACTGTGTATATAGTGGACTGTCCCCATTGAAAACCATATATAAGGATATTCTTCATTTTCACTTTCAATTTGAAGTTGATTTCACTTATAATGATATCAGGGTCGAGAGTACATGAAAAACAACCAGTTTGCAATATTACACTTCATTTACTTGTTAACACATCACACGTCACTCTTCAAGCCACACATAGTGCTATGCATACACACACACTCCAATATAATATCTAATGTCTATGTACTTACTGCACATCCACACATGTCACTGAAGAACACATAACCAATCCACCCTCTTAGCTCTCAAATCCACATACATCCCCATATGCATACTATCTCACACACATCCACACCTAGCATCACTGAAGGACAAATGCACAACCACTCCACCCAGTTAACTCTCCAATCCACACCTAGCCCTGTGTATACATACACTCCACCAACACACTTACTAATATCTACTTACTACTGACTCACACACTTCTCACTCAACATCACACTCCACTCCACACCCAAAACACATTCCACATCTTGCCACCCATAACTTGCTACATTTTACAAGTTGTTTGCTCCAGTTTCCCACATACCAACCAGGTACTAAGTAACTCTAGCTAGTCTTGTTTATACAGAGAATGACTGTTATTACTACCTTACTACACAGACCAGTAATGCCCTGAGGAATTTACTCTAAAGTAGGAAATCTGGGTCAACAAGTATTTCCCTACTTGGTGTGTGGTATAGAGAGTTAGGGAGTTAGGGATAACTAGTTGTGAGGTCATGCAACCTTGCATGTAGTGGTAGTGTGTGCAGCTCATGGTTGTAGTGTCTGTACATGTGATGTAGTGGTCAGGTACAACAGGAGGGAAAACACCTTAACACACACACACATGTACTACATGATGAAGATATATCTACATATGCAATGTATTAAGTCTTTTATTTGTGAAATAAGGAAGTTTGTATGTACCATAGTGAGGCATCCTCATTGAAATAGCACACTTATAAGGATGGTGGGTATTTGAGTTGGGATGAGGGTATATATTCCTTATTGATGGGTTCATCTGATGAGGTGTCCTGATTGGAAGATTCAACTGATGAGGTGTCCTGATTGGAAGGTTCAACTGGTGGGTGTCCTGATTGGAAGGTTCAATTGATGAGGTGTCCTGATTAGAGGGGTTAACTGATGAGGTGTCCTGATTAGAGGGGTCAACTTTTTAATTACCATTTGATAATGCATTACCACTGCAATGTGTTATTGCACTTTGCACCCCTCCACATAACGATGTGTTGTTTACCACCACTATATACACTCTCTCTCTAAGTCAACCACTTATGTTCTGACCAGGTAAAACAAACTGATATTATACAGCAATAAAAACACAACATACTTACTTATGCACCTATTTACATGCCTTAAAAGTGCTCCGTAAGTGACGGTGAGTCTGCAGTATGCGCAATGTATAATTAATTATACTCACGCATGAACAAACAGATGTACGAGCTTCAGATCAATTCCCAGTTGCTGTTCTAAGCACTCACTAACTTATCCAGTCCATCGCTCAATTCAACTTGACGTACTACAAGAAATTCACACCTACACAAACATGACATGGTATACCTAGAACAGTTATTTAACAAGTTCAACAAAACGTGAAATGGGATATTGTGTGGATATTTTGCATGATTATTTAATTGTGTGAAATATATGCCTGTTTACATAGCTACATATGTATGAGTTTCAGGCATAATAACTGCTTGAGATTAGCAAACAGGCAATCGTAGTGAGTGGAACTGATGACTTGTTCCCAGGTTAAACTCAGTCCTTGGCTGAGTATCTGCAGCTGGCTGGAGTTGAGGGGCAAACGGATGGTAAGTTATGTTCCTCAGGTGAGGGAGGAACAGATGGTAAGGATTTGCCTGCATGTATATGTATGTGTGGCTCCGCCCGTGATTTTGTGGGTGCGTGGTCGATGGCAGTGGTGTTATAGTAGCCTCATGAGTAGTATTAATAAAGTGAGTGGAATGCAAGAATAGCTTGCTTTAGAGAAAGAGTATTATATGAAATATTCAATTGACATTTATTATTATTATCAATCTGAGTGGTTAAGAAGTATGTATATACGTATGTGAAGTTTTCCTGTTTTTGGTGTATCCTACTTGACTCATACTCTATAGGTTCCTTGTAGGTACGTAGGTAGCACTTATCTGGAAAAACAATAACAGCTTGTGTACATTACACTCACCCCCCACACTCTACTACAAGGTATGTAGTTTATCTTACAGAGTGTCTTATCCAATGAATGTTTTAGTCTGATATATATTATACAAACACAATATTTATATATATTACTGAAACAGGGCCTTCTTTAGTAAATAAAATCTACAGAGAGAGAGAGGGAGAGAGAGAGGGAGAGGGAAGGAGGGAAGGAGGGAGGGAGGGAGGGAGGGAGGGAGGGAGGGAGGGAGGGAGGGAGGGAGGGAGGGAGGGGGGAGGGAGGGAGGGAGGGAGAGAGGGAGGGAGAGAGAGTCATTTCTAACACACAAGGGCACACATCTGATTCAAGGTGTTCTATATATTCAAGTGTTGACTTCTAGTTGGAAAACCTACTGAGATATGCTACATTCCCCCCACACTCTACTCCAGAGTTGGGTTATCTCTCTATGTGTGTGCTATGCAATGAATGCTCTATTGTGGTGGTGATCTGGAGGTGATAAGGAGCTGAGACTGTGGGGGACACTAGTGTGGGGTGTGGAGAAAGAGAGAGTGGACTTTGACACAAACTCTCATCCTATGCATGCCACTGAGTTATCTCATCTCAGATTACATTAGGCTTTGGAAAAAATAATCCCTAACTGGAACTATCAAGTGATCCCATAGTTTGTGTTTACCAGCTGCCCTACATCTCAGGGCTCAGGGCTACTGTATATAGGTGGAGGTATGAACACTAACTTCACCACTTTTCCTTCCAACCAAAGTGGATGATTGTTGTTCACTAAAGTATCACTTAACTTCTACCCTAAATTGAATTTTAGTCCCATGTACATATAACCAAATACAGTCGGTTACTAACAAGGACTGGTACAATTTAAAATACTTTACATTCCATAATTAATGCATAATAATTTTGTGCATGAGCTGCACAATACTTTCAATATTTGTACTAATCTGTGTCTGACCTATATGTATCAGATTATATTTCTCTACCAGCTGGCTCATCACATTGGTCCTAGAATATTGAATGAGGTGTTTTGTGCTATGTATAATCCCAACACTCACTTGGGATATTAAAATTCTGTATTCTTGCGAGTCATACTGAAAACACTGCCACTAGGGGTTGACAAATTGTGCTAATTTTCTGGCCTATAATTCTATTTTTTATGCTAAGAACAGTTGCCCATTATTCAAACATTATCACCTATTATTGAAACATTATTCAAACAATATTTGACAAGAACACACAACAAAATTATTATATACATTCTAGTGATTGTTATATTGACAAAGACACATAGTCCTTTGGAGTTCGTTTACTGTTTAGAAACTCAAGCATCGAAAAGACTCTTTCAGCTACACCAGAGTCTTCTTTCACACTTCAGGACTATTTACATTAGAGTTTGCTCTGAGACTAAAGCACTATTTGCCTATTAGTCACTAGCATTGAAACTTCACCTATTATTGGTCAAAAAATTATGCTAGCACATTTTTTCAACCCCTAACTACCACCCATAGCACCACTGCTACTGACCATGCCAATCATGGGTGGACCCACAGAATATATGCATTACGTGTTGGATGTATGCATGCAGTATATTTGCCTGAACTTGCATAAAGTAACCAATTGGTTGGATATATAGCTCATAGGTATTAGTCCCAGCCTCCTTGAAAGCCTAGATGTATGATGGATGATACTGGAAGGTTGTGATCATATCAACAAGCATTTGTAAATATTGGATGCAGTGCACGTTGTTTGTACGTTATAGGTCTTGAATACATAATTATTGTAGGGATTGTCAGTATTTAGAAGGTAGCAGTGTGTGCTACTCTGCATGTGAGTATGTTCTCAAGTGGGTGGTGTACACAGCTAAGTAGGACCTCTGTTTGGACCACAATAACAACAGTGACTCCAGTACAAGGGTCAGTCTATTCTGCACTGGCATTCCTATCTACAGATATACTACTTCAAATACATTCCATGGCTATTCTACCAGGCTCCCTCCAGGAAGTACTCCTTATCCAGTGAACCATATCTGAGTTCCATAGTAGCCTGCAGACACTCTTTTACTTGGTACTCTTCTGACGTGAGATATCTGTTATTAGTGTGCTTCTTCCTGTCGGGAGAGCCTGCAGCACATTGCAATCATATTATATTGCACTCTGATCTTGTAATAGTTTTAGTGTGGTTAAGTAACCTTTCCACTTGACTGCCTTACATTTCCTCTCTTTTTCTTGGTATACACATATATGTCCCCTGTCATGAGGTGTCTGTCATTGTCAGTGGTGCTTCTTCCTGTAGGGAGAGTCTGTGGCATACTGTAGTCATATCATCCTGTCTCCATCTTATAATATTTTAGTGGTTAAGTAACCTTTCCACTTGATTGCTTTACACTTCCTCAATTGAATGCGCCCAGATTATTACTGTCTAGCCTCATCCCAGGTCCAATATTATGGTAGAACCCCTTTGTACGCTGTGATTGCAGGCATATGCATACGGTTACTAAGTTCCCGCGGCGCGCATGCGTACAGCGGCCAACCCGGTGCGCATGCGCACAACGTAGGTGACGTTGTGTGCGCGAGGAGTTCTATACATGCATGCGCAGTCCTCTAGAGATCTACATTGAGCTACACAGTTATGGGCTGCTGATTGTCTACAGGCTCTCTCCCCTATGGAACCATAACGGTAAAACCCAATCATTACACTATAGTGACAATGAAACCAATAGAAAGAGAATGTAGCAAAAAGCAGACTGAATGTGAAAAATACCACCAACAAAGCTACAGAATACAAGGAAAAAATGGGGTAAATATAAATTAAAAATGAAATTGGCTACTCCAGGGTATCATCTGGTTCCAAGGTACTGCCACGAGACGAGCAGGGGGAGTATGAAAACACCTCAACAAGCTCCGATTCATTTTTCCAAGTCAAGTCTTTCTGTTTGGATTTCTCCGGCGACTTCGACAGATCTTGTCTCCGTAATAACCTTTCTTCTCTGGCGTACGCCGCCTCCCTTGCATGCATCTCCTCCAGCTGTCTCTGGCATGCCAACTGGTGCTGCATCCTCTGGTAGTTGGTTGAGGGTTGGGGATACTCCCACTCATCACCATCTGTACTGTCACACACTGGGGGAACTGTGATATCCTCTATAACACTAGTCCGATGTGAATCAGTGACACACGTATCGACACATTAATTCATCCTTACTTCTCAGACTGTCTTCTGTCATACTACTGCCATCACTAGATGACGATGTGCAGGAGGGCGTGGCAGTACACAGGTCAGAGTTGGGAAGGAGGGGGGAGGGGGGTGGGGCAGCTCTGTGGGATTGTCCTCTCTTCCTCTGTATCCTGTTTGTCTTGAAGACACCAGTCGCTGGACTGTCCCCCACTGGACAAAGTGGAGTGACCCTCGATTAAGGTGATCCCTCATCCTTTGTAGTAGTAGAAAGGTCATCAGGGTCATTTAGAGAATTCACCATTCCTACCCTTGATCTCTGGTGCCTCATTGGATACACACACAGCATGAGTTCGACGAAGTTTTGGAACATGAGGCACCAACTGCTCCGAATCCCCCTCCTTCCCCTTCTCTGTGCAAACTCTCACTAGTAGAGTCACTATATCTCTCAGCAGTGTCGATAGAAGTGATGGCACATGAATCATCTTTCACAGACCCAGTATCTGTTGAGTTAATGTAAGTTTCAACTTCTTTCTTGCGACCACCTCCTTATCTTCTTGTTCCTTTTGATTCCTCTCTTTTGATGAAGATAGTTTGGTCACTATTCCACCAGTGAGACTGACAGCCTTCAGTTGTCGCGGCCTCAGCCTCTCCAGTACTGGTACGAGTTGCACTTCCCTCACTGTCCTCTGACCTCTAACCCCTCCTCCTCTTCCTCTTCTCCGAGCCCCTCCCCTCACTCCTGCTCCGGCCGACATCTGAGGAGACATTCTATTGTTGTCATTTGTCTTCTTAGTCATTTCTAAAAGTATGTAGCAGAGTAGCTACAGTGTATATCATGTGACACATGTTGGACTACACATTGACTCAATAGGCCACACAAACACAGTCAGCAGTTAACTGAGCTGCCTTGAGTATAGTCTGGTTCCCATATAAAGCACACATGTGAGAGGGAAGTAAGGACCTGGTAGCCTTGTTCCCAGGCTCTCTCCCACTACGTAATCTTTGAAGCACCTGACATCGAAAAGTGGGGAGGGGTCAAAGGTCGCATACAATAAATATACACTGGGAATGAGGCTAAGGGTCTGGTGAAATGGATATACTTCATATGGTCCCAGAATGTATCTTGACGTCATAAATCTCATTATTCCCGAGGCTCCTAAACCATGGCTTGTAAACATAGCCTGAGCCTCTGCCTTGGCTCACAATTACATTCTACCACATTTTCTCACATTCCAGCCTTGGCCCATGGCCATGACTTCCTTTCTGCATGTGCATGCACTTATACAGGTGTGTGAATGCAGCTACAGAACGGTATAGAGACCAGACTACCTTGGGTGTGACTCTGAGTCACACACAGACAATATTCTACTAATGGCACATCTGCATGGAAGGTCCTAAGTAGCAGGGATTTTCCGGATAAACAATCAGGGAAGGGGAGGCAAATTGGATCTTAGAAGAATATGTGTTGCGGTAGGAGTTAATTTAACTAGTCAAGTGGTGAATCTGGCTGATGAAATTTGCAAAGAAGATATCATCAAATCAGATTATGAATCATTGTTGTCATCTGCCACCACCCATCCCTCAACTAAACACACAAGGGTCACCATTGCAGAATCAACATCTTGGTTGCAACTGTGGGACTTGGGCCTAGACCAAGGTGTAAAGGGGACTCGTTGTCTTCAAACGCCGCTCAAAGCGCTGAGCTACAGAATCTTCAACAACTTCACTTGTCCGTCATGCAATGCCATTCTCCCAGCTAACACATTGCTACTAGAACACATGTGCCAGATGCACACTGAAGCTGTCAATCATATGTCACATCAAGAGAGTATTTCCAGTCTGGTACTGGCAGAAGCTGGCTCTATTTTCTCATGTAAACTGTACAGTTTATGTGTATTGTTTTGTGGCTCCACCCATGATTGTGGGTGGGTGGTCGATGGGAGCAATGCTATGGTAGCTTCATGAGCATTATTAGTATTGTTATATTTTTGCCGATGCCCTATGGTTGTGCAATAAATGAACTTTCAAACTTTTTATAAGTGTTGATTGAGTGAGGTTTCTCTTTTATTAATCCAGTTTTGCCATTTGATTAACACTGGCTTTTCTATATCAGTCAACCACAAATATGAGGATAATTGGTAATACTTGGTTAGCTAGCTACCTGTCTGTGTAAGTCAGAAACACATGGCTTGAATGAAGAGCTAGGGCAAATCGCTAAGCAATAAGCTAAGCACAGGCAAAAGGCAAATCGAAATGGGCATTGTGTGGTGCTGAGTGTGAGAGTATAGTTCATGCGTTGTGGGAGTGTTCAGCCTATAGTAATATTAGAGTCATCTAGCTCCGGAAGCTTTTAGGAGACAGATATGTAAATTTTGACAAGCTTAAGAGTATAGAGAAAACCGCATATGTAGGAAGTGAGCTTTGGGAATATGATTTTGATCATTTACTTAGTTTAGTAAAGAAATATGTCGTAGGTGTCTGGGATGTGTGTAAACAGAAACTGTAAGGTGATGACTTGTGCCCTAGTCAACTTCAGTCCCTGTCTGAGGATCTGCAGCTGGCTGGAGTTGTGGGGCAAACGGATGGTAAGTTATGTCCCTCAGGTGAGGAATGAACAGATGGTAACTATTTGCCTGTGCATACATGTGTGTGTGGCTCCGCCCATGATTGTGGGTGCGTGGTCAATGGCAGTAATGCTATGGTAGCTTCATGAGTATTATTACTAAGGTAGTACCTATCTATGTTATAACCAAGTTCACCCCAGCATTGTAGCAATGGCCATGATGTTGCCACTCCCATAGCCTATCCCATAGAGGTATCACTGCCTTAAATAGGGGAGAGCGGTTACAGTAGGGAGTTTAGCATCTGAAAAATGACTCTCCTGCAACTATATCTATGACTACACATATGTAGGCAGTGTTGATACACCTTAGGGTGACTATTGTTTTCTGTTACTAAAGTTTGATATTTCTGCGAATTTGCAATACTCGGAACAAACCCTCATGATAACCGCGGGGTTGCCCACACACGCACGCGTGCGTTCAACGCATGCACTCATTTCACGCGATCAAACGTGCAGGGACTATGAAACAGGGGTGGTCCAAGGAAGGCTAAGTAGATCACATAAAACACCCTCGTGTAACTTCTGATGCGTTCACAGAGCACAAACAGAAAAAATCTGGTCGAGGTAAGCCAACGCTCTCTGCGCATGCGCGCGCAGAGGGTGAGCAGCAATAGATACCTGTAAAATCCTAAATCCGCAAAAACTGTACCTGCAAATAATTGTCACCTTAAAGTAACAGAATTTCCAGCCTGTATCGCGATCCACACACCTGGTGCTTTGACTACACTTTGACTTACTACAGTGCTTGGGAACATTTAGGTTTGGTGTTCAAAAGAAGTAGTAATAGTTAATTAATAGCCCCGCCCAGTATTTACCACAGCGCTTTGCAGTGCCGATCTTGCACTGCAGATAAGTTACGTGCCATCCTACAGCCTTCTTTCGGCGCTCTCCACTCTGTATTCCGACATGCGCTGTAACGTGGCGTACTCTCTAAGTTTTGCCAACTTCCGTTCTTTATTAGCAGTCGACTCGTGACATCAAAGGATTCGAGTCATAGAAAGAAAAACAGCCATATATCGTGTAGCCACCAGTAGAAATGGGATGCGTTCATCTCTTTGTGTCTCTAATCTTGTGGGCTGCAGCTCACGGACAAGTCCTCTACTACCCTGACTCGCCAGAGGAGGTGCAGATTGAAGAAGGATGCAAGGCAGGTTTAGATCACCCCCCAGGGACACAGGTAGCCCTATTTGAACACCCAGGTGCGTTAGACACTGTTACATACTCCGAAAATGAGGACAACTACACGGAAAATTGCTCAACTCTAGTTGATCAACCTGACAACACAACAACAACAGTAGGGAGATACATTTATCTGCTTCGTTTGGAGGATGGCTCTATTGTGTGTAGGGACATCTTATTCTTTGCCAATGGTTCGAATCCAGTGGTCTGCCTTTACTACACAATAGCAGAGGCTGACATTACACCTGAAGTAGCCAACACTGCTACTAACCATGCCCAATCATGGTTGGGCCCATGCATTACATGTTGGATATATGCAGTATGTATTATATATATATTTGCCTGAACTTGCATAATGTCACCAAGTGGTTGGATATATATCTCAAACCAACTTCAATAATAATAGTTACAGGCAATGAAATGAAAACAACATAAAAGAAGGCCCTAGGCCAACAAGGTTCCATAAGACTGTGAAAACACAGGTTGGGTTTGGCAAGGGCAGTACACAAACTAGTTGGGTTTGGCAAGGGCAGTACACAAACTAGTTGGGTTTGGCAAGGGCAGTACACAAACTAGTTGGGCTTGGCAAGGGCAGTACACAAACTAGTTGGGTTTGGCAAGGGCAGTACACAAATCTACATGTACATAAATTTAAGAGGTTTAGGTGGATGAGGTCATACCAGCAAGCTTTGTAAATATTGGATACAGTGCTTTACACAGTTATTAGGTTTTGAATATTATGGGGATTGTCAGTATTTAGAAGGTAGCGGTGTGTGCTACTATGCATGTGAGTATGTTCTCAAGTGGGTGGTGTACACAGCTAAGTAGGACCTCTGTTTGGACCACTTCAAATACATTTCTACCAGGCTCCGTCCAGGAAGTACTCCTTGTCCAGTGAACCATATCTGAGTTCCATAGTAGCCTGCAGACACTCTTTTACTTGGTATTCTTCTGACGTGAGATATCTGTTGTTAGTGTGCTTCTTCCTTTTGGGAGAGCCTGCAGCACATTGTGATCATATTATATTGCACTCTGATCTTGTAATAGTTTTAGTGTGGTTAAGTAACCTTTCCACTTGACTGCCTTACATTT
Organism: Theonella swinhoei; assembly: GCA_963970385.1. Lineage (NCBI taxonomy): Eukaryota > Metazoa > Porifera > Demospongiae > Tetractinellida > Theonellidae > Theonella > Theonella swinhoei. Next base: position 1,977,994 of record OZ019947.1, read on the forward strand.
CCACTCTTTCACTTGGTATACACATATATGTCCCCTGTCATGAGGTGTCTGTCATTGTCAGTGGTGCTTCTTCCTGTAGGGAGAGTCAGTTGCATACTGTAGTCATATCATCCTGTCTCCCATCTTTATAATAGTTTAGTGGTTAAGTAACCTTTCTACTTGATTGCCTTACACTTCCTCTCTTGAATGTCCCCAGATCGTAGGATCATTACTGTCTAGCCTCATTCCCAGGCCCAATATTCCTTTGTGTATACAGTGATACAGGCATATGCATAATTATGGTCACTAAACAATTTAAGTTTCCGCGGCGCGCATGCGTACAGCGGAAAACCCGGTGCGCATGCGCACATCGTAACGTGACGTGTGTGCGCTGGGGAGTTATAGGCATGCGCAGTCCTCTAGAGATATACATTGAGCTACAGTTGTGGGCTACTGATTGTCTACAGGCTCTCTCCCCTATGGAATCATAATCATTACACTCTAGTGACACTGAAACAAATAGAAAGAGAATTTAGAAAGGTCTAAAAGCAGACAGAATGTGAAAAAATGTCACCAACAAATCCAAGGAAGAAATGGGGTAAAAATAAATGAAAAATGATATTGGCTACTCTGGGGTATCATCTGGTTCCAGGGTACTGCCACGAGACGAGCAGGGAGAGTATGAAAACACCTCCACAAGTTCCGATTCATCTTTCCAAGTCAAGTGTTTCCGTTTGGATTTCTCAGGCGACTTCGACAGACCTTGCCTCCGTAATAACCTTTCTTCTCTGGCGTACGCCGTCTCTCTCGCACGCATCTCCTCCAGCTGTCTCTGGCGGGCCAACTGGCGCTGCATCCTCTGGTAGTTGGTTGAGGGTTGGGGATACTCCAACTCATCACCATCTGTACTGTTGGGATCTGTGATATCCTCTACAACACTAGTCCGAAGTGAATCAGTGACACATGTATCAACACATTCATGTTTACTTCTCTGACTGTCTTCTGTCATACTACTGCCGTCACTAGATGACGATGTGCAGGAGGGCGTGGCAGTACACAGGTCAGAGTTGGGGAGGAGAGGTGAGGGGGGTGGGGCAGCTCTGTGGGATCGTCCTCTCTTCCTCTGTATCCTCTTTGTCTTGATGACGCCAGTCACTGAGGTGTCCCCCACTGGACATGGTGGAGTGAAGTTCGATTGAGTCGATCCCTCATCCTTTGTAGTGGGAGAAAGGTCATCAGGGTCATTTGGAGAATTCACCATTCCACCTTTGACCTCAGCTGCCTCATTGGATACACACATAGCATGAGTTCGACGAAGTTTTGGAACATGAGGCACCAACTGCTCCGAACCCCCCTCCTTCCCCCTCTCTGTATTGCCTTCTCCTTTATTAAGACACACACTCTCACTAGTAGAGTCACTACCCCTCTCAGCAGTGTCAACAGTTTCATCACTTCTTGTGGCACATGAATCATCCACAGACCCACTATCAGTTGAGGAAGTTTCCACTTCTTTCTTGTGTGGAGGAGAAACCAATTCCTTTGGTATGGGGTCAACCACCTCCTTATCTTGTTCCTTTTGATTCCTCTCTTTTGATGAAGATAGTTTGGTCACTATTCCACCAGTGAGACTGACAGCCTTCAGTCGTCGCGGCCTCAGCCTCTCCAGTACTGGTACGAGTTGCACTTCCCTCTCTGTCCTCTGACCTCTCACCCCTCCTCCTCTTCCTCTTCTCCGAGCTGCTCCCCTCACTCCTGCTCCGGCTGACATCTGAGGAGACATTCTATTGTTGTCATTTGTCTTCTTAGTCATTTCTAAAAGTATGTAGCAGAGGAGCTACAGTGTGGATCATGTGACACATGTTGGACTACACATGGACTCAATAGGCTACACAAACACAGTCAGCAGTTAACTGAGCTGCCTTGGGTATAGTCTGGTTCCCATATAAAGCGCACATGTGAGAGGGAAGTAAGGACCTGGTAGCCTCGTTCCCAGGCTCTCTCCCACTACACACCTGGCATCAAAAAGTGGGAAGGATCAAAGGTCACGTACTATAAATATACACATACCTTAGACTGACTATTTTTGCAGATACTAAAGTTTGATATTTCTGCAGATTTGCATCAGAACACAAAATTCAATACTTGCTAAAATTTGGAACAAACCTGCGGCAGCCCCACACAAGCACACGTGTGTTCAGAGTTTAAACGCATGCACGCATTATTAAACATGCAGGGACTATGAGAAAGCTATGGTCCAAGGGAGGCTAAGTAGATCCCATAAAACACCAACTTCTGATGCATTCACAGAGCACAAACAGGAATAATCTGGTCGAGGTAAGCCAACCCTCTCTGCGCAGTGGGCTGAGGGTGGCTACCGATAGCAAAATTTGATACCAGTAAAATGCACAGAATCCTAAATCCGCAAAAAATGTACCTGTAAATAATTGTCACCTTAATAGCAGGGGTGGCCTGGGAATGAGGCTAAGGTCTGGATATACTTCATATGGTCCCAGAATGTATCTTGACGTCATAAATCTCATTATTCCCGAGGCTCCTAAACCATGGCTTGTAAACATAGCCTGAGCCTCTGCCTTGGCTTCATAATTACATTCTAGCACGTTTTCTCACATTCCAGCCTTGGCCCATGGCAAGTACACTCATTTTCACCAAACCCTTCCTTTCTGCATGTGCATGCACTTATGTGTGTGTGCGTATGCAGCTACAAAATGGTATAGAGACCAGACTGGGCTCTGGGTCACGCACAGACAATACTCAACTAACATAACATCTGCATGGAAGGTTCTAAGTAGCAGGAATTTTCCGGATAAACAATCAGGGAAGGGGAGGCAAATTGGATCTTAGGAGAATACGTGGTATGGCAGGAGTTAATTCAACTAGTCAACTGGTGAATCTGGCTCTTCAGAGTGTGGACCTCAGTCTTCAAACCAACAATAGCTGTTTGAAATCCCACCAAAGGTAGCCTTGATGCTAGGCATGGGTGGTGTGTTGCATAAATTGTAATTACATGTATGTGGACTTGCATGTGTACACAGTACGTATAATTATATTTCAATTAGGGCACTCTGCAGCCTTGTGGTGATGATTGAGACCTTGCTGGGGAATAAATTGGCCCTCTAGAAAAACCTGATTGTTTTACTCGCAATAAGTGTTTTGGTATCAAGAACACTATGTCCAAATTTAGCCATGTCACAACTTCAGCAGTTAATACATGCTTCAAAGCAGTACAACCCCTGTTTATCTGTTTCTGTATTTCCAGTGTCCCCACCAGAGGTGTCAGGAGTGGACAGACATACAGTGACAGGCTTTAACTCTAGTAGTAGTTATGGAGGTCTCTGTCCAGACAATACTCACTATCACGGACCATACTTCTAAAGATATTTACACGTGGTTAAGTAGAAGGGGAACATCCATACACCCCCTCCCTCCCTCTTCCCCCGCACTAGCAGTATCCACTTCTAACCCACTACTGTTACTCTGTCAACACCAACGTGACCGAGGGTAGGAGGAACATGCTAAGGGCCTTCCAACACACCAGTAAGACGCCTGTATAGCAACGCTCAACAGTACGATAATACGAATTGTAGCTGTAGAAATTACACCCTCACCAGATAGTATTAGTTAGAACGAAGGAATCTCACTTCAGCTATGGGTGTCCAACACAGCGTCGATTGTTTTCCCGAGCGGGCAATATTTAGAGTTAAGTTCAAAGGACACATTCAACACGCACCTTTGCGCATGCGCACGGTGAATGCTGGATGCTAGAGGCTGACAAACACCAATACTCTAGCTATGTGTATAAACCACCCCACAGATGCCCAAAAAGCCATCAGGTTATGAATCATTGCTGTCATCTGCCATCAACCATCCCTCAGGAGGCCCTGGCACAAATTGCTTGGCAATTTTTGGGAAAAATAGGTGGGCTCGAGCAATCAAGCAATATAGGCAACTTGATTGGGAAATTTGGGTATTAATTGCAAGTAGTATAGTAGACTACATCGCAGCAGCTGAAAAAGTACCTTATCATATAAGCATAAACTCTCCTGCAACTGAGTCCCATATAACTACACCTATGTAGGCAGTGTTGAACTGTTGATTAACAGAATTTCCAACCTGTACCCTGGTCCACACACCTGGTGTTTTGACTACACTTTGACTTACTACAATGCTTGGGAACATTTGCAATTTGGTGTTCAAAACGGAAATGGACTGGATCTGCCGCGCAGCGGCGCAATAGTTAATTAAGAGCCCCGCCCAGTATTTACCACAGCGCTTTGCAGTGGACCGTACAACGCAGATAAGTTACGTGTGGCCTACAGCCTCCTTCGGCACCACTCTGCATTCCGAAAACTGTCGAAATGCGCGGCAACGTGGCGAAGTCGTCTAAGTGAAAGTTGTGTTTTGCCAACTTCCGTTCTTTATTAGCAGTCGACTCGTGACATCAAAGGATTCGAGTCATAGAAAGAAAAACAGCCATATATCGTGTAGCCACCAGTAGAAATGGGATGCGTTCATCTCTTTGTGTCTCTAATCTTGTGGGCTGCAGCTCACGGACAAGTCCTCTACTACCCTGACTCGCCAGAGGAGGTGCAGATTGAAGAAGGATGCAAGGCAGGTTTAGATCACCCCCCAGAGACACAGGTAGCCCTATTTGAACACCGAGATGCGTTAGTCACTGTTACATACTCCGAAAATGAGGACAACTACACGGAAAATTGCTCAACTCTAGTTCATCAACCTGACAACACAACAACAACTGTAGGGAGATACATTTATCTGCTTCCTTTGAAGGATGGTTCTATTGTGTGTAGGGACATCTTATTCTTTGTCAATGGTTCGAATCCAGTGGTCTGTCTTTACTACACAATGGCAAAGGCTGACATTACACTTGAAATAGCCAAAAGACCTGCAGTGACTACAATTGTCATAACCAGTATATCTCTCATTGCAAGCATCCTCCTCCTTGTGACATACACGATATTTCCCTCACTCAGAACTCTACCGAGTAAAGTCATAATGAATCTCTCTCTATCCTTTTCGTTGGGGGATGTATTTGTTATTACTCTTACTGCCTTACTGCTTGCAAAGAAGGATGTGTTAGTGATCGATATTGTGGGAGTTATATCGTTTTACTTTTTCCATGCTCGTTTCTTGTGGATGGCACTATCTGGGTTTGAGATGTGTCGAACTGTTCTTATCGGGACGAGACTCAAGTTTGATACAGAACATACACGAAAGAGACTGCTTATTGGATACGTGTTGTTTGGATGGGGTGTCCCCTTTGTGCCTACTATCATAATGGCCACAGTTCATTTTGCAGTCCCAACAAATGACAACAGGGAATCGACAGTACATATGCTCTTTGGAATCGGTGGATACATTGTTACTCTAGTTCCAGTAGGCATTGTGATCCTCTTCAACATTGGAGTGTTAATATCCTTCAGTTTTTTCATTCACAAAGCATACCAGTGGGAGACGCAATTGAGAGATGCACTCACTATGCAACAGACAAAACGCACTACAAACTTCACTCGCATATTCATTGTCGTGCTCTCTATCCTGGGCTTGTCGTGGGTGACCATTCTTCTCATCTATGTCGATGGGGTAGAGTCCACTGAAGCAGTACTTATCACCTACAATATTCTCAATGCCTTGCAGCCAATTTTTGTGAGTGCAGCGTTTATTGCAACTAAAAAAATTCTCCGTAAGTACCTATCGCTCTTTGGCTACAAAAAGTGTGGTGAGAAAGTAACCAGAAGAAGACGTCGTCGAGCTCGCCGTTTATTTTCATTCATCTTTACAGATAGGGAGCTGTCTTCGATAACAACGTACAATTTTTCAAAAAGGCGTCAGAATTCTGGTATTAGTGCTACTTCGATGCTAACCTCCATGAGTTCCTCTCCCAGCAATGGTAGCAACTCTCCAGCCCTGAAGTCCTTACATTCAGCACACGTACCACAGCCAGCCAGTGATGGTAGCGATTCCCCCACTGTTATCACACCTTCTACCCCTTCTGCACCTCTACCACAGTCAGCTAGTGATGGTAGTGATTCCCCCTCTATCAACACACCATCCTCTATACCTTCTGCTCCTTCACCACAACCAGCCAGTGATGATAACAACTCACCAACCACTGACACATCCAGTGACACAGCTGCCTTAACGAGAAACGGACCACCTGACATAGTCTCTCACGTACGCATAGACTTTAAGGAAACTGCCGTATAGTATAGTATAGTAATGGGTGTCCACTGCATATAAATTCATGTCTCCCCTTGTCACATGTATATATGATTATTACAGCACTATCCTCTTAGCTCCCCATCTTAATTTTTATATTCAAATATCTTTTTGTGTAAATTACTTTTCCCTTTACACGTGAGCAAACAAAAACTGCATATCCTTCTTTATTACCTACGTAAGGTTGATCCCAATAATACATGGTGTATATAAATGGTTAGACAAGCTGCTACCTGCCAAGTAGGGAGTCATATTGGAGTGTAGAGCAGTTGTAGATATAAGTGGTGGTTTGGCTGTCAAAGCAGACACATGCCACCTACCTTCATGATGCCATAGAAGACAATAGTGATTGGTATATACAGAATCAATAAAAGGGTGTTGCGGACTACTAATAGTTACGTGGAACACCCTCATTTAATACCACACACATGTTGTACAGTAGTTGTACAGTGCTATAATGGCATGTTTGATACTTAACACTGTGATAGCAGTAAACATGCCACATCAGACAACAGCAAGTGCCAGGGATATATATATGTCAACACTTTAGAAATAGTGCTGGAACACTATATTGATGTGGAGTAAATCACGAAATATAGTGCTGAGCGAGTGCAGCAATATACAGTGCAGGAATACACAGTGCCGGTGTACTGCAGACAGCAGGAATATTTAGGGCATAATGCAGGAAAAATAAGTCTCGTTTCAGATCTGTCCTACAAAAATTGGACTCTTATCAGGCGCAATCTGTTGGATAAGGTCTGCTGAATATACAGCATGTGTGCTATGTGGAAATCTGTATGGATGAAAAGCTAAAGGAAGTGGTTTCTAGCACAAATATGTCAACATTGTGCTGCTGGTTTGTCAGAGTTGAAAGTAAATAGGATGTGGTGGTATTGTGCAGTAGCACCATCCTGTGGACTATAGCTACTTCCTTCCTTTGAACATGGCTTTCTACTTGCAAACTCAGCAGCTATAACTGGAGAGATATACAGTGGAACCTCTCTAATCCAGACACCCTTGGGGCACAAGAGTGTCCTGATTAGTGAGGTGTCCTGATTTCAGGGGTTGAATTGTACACAAACTTAGCATTTGGGACAGCAAATATGTCCTGTTTATCAATGTGTCCTCATTTCAGGGTGTCCTAATTAGAGGGGTTCCACTGCAGTTCACTAATTGATAAACTCATTACCAGTTTCTAAACACATTAAATATAAAACTATAAAGCCATACAAAACAAACACTCATGTTTATACTGTGTGATAATTATAACCTCATACAACCTAAAGCAGAACTGCTATTAGATAGCTATAAACAAACTGAAGTAATACTATACATGTACTCTAACCACACATCACTCAAAGTGATACACACACTAGAGAAAAGGAGATCACAGGCAGGTCCCAGTGCTCGTGAAGTCCTTGGATATACAACGGAGACTAGTTAGTCCTCAGGCGAGATTTTATGAAGCGTGCAACCAACTTTTGAGGCCTCATGCTGTAGTCCTTGTAGAGCTCTGGAGTGATGGTCACCTGCAAAATGAGGTGATATCAATCATCAAGATAAAATCTAATGGGGATAATAAGAAGATTCATAGATATCCGGGGTTTATTTCAGAAAACTTGAAAAGAGGGGTGCAAATGACACATACCAGAGAAACCATGGGGAGGGGGGGGCAACATGAAAACACGTGTGGATGTATATGAGAAAGGTCTGTCAACTGGCTGACTTAAGGGGGCAAAACTTTTAAGGAGGGGCAAATGCCCCGACCATCCCATGTCCCCCCCCCCCCCACCCCTACAAGAAACCCTGACATCAACTACAGTATAGATTATTCATCCTGCCAGCAGTTGTTCTGTAATGTGGTGTAAACAGTATCTAATTGCAATTATAGGAGGCGGAGCCACAAAACTAATATAACAAACGAGAATGAGCCTTATTGATGACAATGACACATACAAAACATTTTCCAACCTACATTCACTGTACAAATGCAGGGCAAGCCATAAATCTAACGTTTAGGGACCATTCAGGTTACTGACAGACACATGTGTGCATACTAAACATGGTGCAATTGAAATAACAGTTTCCATCCAAGTACACACTGTGGTCCATTACAATAGAGTCCCAGGAAATAAACTATCTGATGGGTATATTCTTATGTACTCTATAGAAAACATCACAGAAATGTGCTGAAAAGCACACATTTCAGAGAACTCAGGAGGTTGCATATATAAGTACATGTCCTTACCTTTGTTGGCAGGTGGACCTACTTCCTCTACTAATGAAGTACAGGAGAACTTCCCCCAATGGGCACTCCAAGAACAAGAAGGTGAAAACCCACATACATAGCTGACTAACTGCGCTGATTGATTTGTCCTCATGGATTTAGCATACCTGTAATGCATTCCCTACTGTAATTGATTTAGCCTGTAGTGCATTCCTACCTCTGAGATACTGACAACCTCTGTACTATGGACAATGGAAACGCCAAAACCACCTACAACCACTCACTGTAACTAATTACCTCCAGAATGGACACTTCAGCGACAAATTTGCAAGCACATAAACACAAGCAGTTCAATTGGGAGCCTATGTAGACCAGTACAGCTGGTAAATACACGTGTAACTTCAACCCTATAGCCATCTCCTCTACAGCTTCTCCCTCTCTCACTCCCTGTAGAAGCATGCTAGGCTGCAAGGGTCCCTTAACTAAATTCATTGTTCAATCCTCCCTCTGCCAAATTGTCATGTTGAGCGAGCCCTCTTGGTTGTGACAACGAGCTGATTGTCTATACATTTACATGTACGTTTGTGACGGGCACTGTACATACTGTAATGTTATACGTAGTTCTAATTTTATGCAAGGTGGGATGGATCTGCTCCTGAGAGAGGGACAACCTCCCTATAGTGGATGTGAGGCTCACCCCCCAATGTGGTCGCTATTCAGAAGCCCCACTGTATAAACACCTGGAGCAGCCACTGAGTCAGAAATGCAATTGTTGGTAGTCATAGAAGTGGCCACTGATTCAATCAGAATTAAGTACACCATTGGTAGTCATTGAGTGGCACAGTTGGGGGGATTCTGAAATAATAGTGAGGCATCAAAGTAGGTGTCCAATTAAGTTGTTACAGGGGAAGTGTCTGACTCCCAATGAATCCATTACTTCCCTACTGATGAAGTACATGTACACATCTCTACATACATGTATTAGTGATTCAAAAGTGCAATTGGCATGGGTAGAAATGTCATGCACAGTTACGGGGATTGTTTTTTTCTTAAGTGTCAACACTCAGTTGTAGTAGCCACAACTACCACTCTCTAAACGATGAAAACATGAAAAACATCATAGAACAGACCATTTCCTGTTATTCTATTGCCAGTTCATGTGAGATGAAAGGCCCGGGACACAGGGTGGTGGTGAGATTGAATACCACTGTATATCATGTAGGTAGTCTATTTGTGTTCACCTGGCACTGAAAATAACTACCATATTGCCCAATTTCAAAATTTCATACACCATTAGCTAATGTTATTTGCCCACAATTTGTCTGGCATCTTTATAAAGCTCTATGCCGTACCAGTCCGAAGATTGCTGTACGTACGTATTTGTCACAAGCGAAGTATGTGGTGTGCCACAATGTAGTATATGTGAGATGAAAGGCTCGGGACACGGGGTGGCGGTGAGATTACATACCACTATATACGTGTATCATGTTGGAGGTAGGCATGCTAGGCATGAGAAAATGAGAAGCTAATTTTTCTAGAAACTAAGTAAACAGAATATTACCCTTTAGAAAATGCGAAAAATGGAGCATGGTTTGGGTCCAGTTACCCTCCCTCCCTCCCTTCATGCATTTTAATGATAATCTACATGTACATGTGGTTTACAGGCTCCTGTTGCAAAGGTGCTGAAATATGCTGTATCACATGTATACTCCTTTACATAGGAACAGCAATTGATATGTACTTGGGATTAGTGGATTTCACAGAAATGTGAAATAAATGTGAAATTATACCACATAGTAAATGATGCATGATTCCTGCCATATTAGGTGATGGGCCTTATTCACAAGGGACCAAGGGACATATCGTGTTAACCAGGTTATTACAGGTATTGGTAGTGACTACTGCTAACATGTGTTGCAGACTATATACCAGTGGCTCCCAGTATATCTGCCAGCATCTGCCTGGAATGCAGACTGTCGTGGGTTCGAGTCTCACCTGAGGCAGTCTTGGGTGAGTTGCATTTGTATTCATGAGGTAGATGCCTGGCAGTGTGGCACTTTGCGTGTGCAGGTACCACAGAAGCAAGTGATGACCTTAACGGACGATCCACGTATTCCCGAGACTGCTCGAGCAAACACCACACACCAGTAGGGTAGGGTAGTAGAGTAGCAGGGTACAGTAGTGTGATAGTATGGTAGTGTAGGGTAAGGTACTAGGGTAGCAGGGTAGGGTAGCAAGGTAGGGTAGTAGGGTAGTGTTAGGGTACGTGTGATAGCTGTTCATTAACCCTCGGCACATGAGCAGGAGGGTTACGGTAGTTGGGTCTGTGTGTGTGTGTGTGTTTGTGTGTGTGTGTGTGTGTTGTGTGTGTGTGTGTGTGTGTGTGTGTGTGTGTGTGTGTGTGTGTGTGTGTGTGTGTGTGTGTGTGTGTGTGTGTGTGTGTGTGTGTGTGTGTGTGTGTGTGTGTCTGTCTGTCTGTTAAGTTACATCTCACCTGTCATGTACTCAGCGGGCAATGGAGGTCAAAATATTTGTGGGGTTTTCTCTGAAACTGCTCGGTTGCAGAGATCCAGCACTCCTCAGTTGAAAGCCATACGTACAGTCGGCCATTTTGCTGCGGAAAGTGCGCATGCGTATTTAACCACACGTACGCGGTAAGCAGCCTGTGTGGAAGTTGTGAGTTGTCATGAGTTGAGTTTCATGCCTGCAAGCAAGGTCTGTCCACAATGGCATGAACTCATGGAGCGGAGGGTTCTGCACTTTAGTGTATTCATTTAGTACATTAATGAAGTGTATGACAATACACTTTGACACACACGTGCAATTGTTTAAAAATCATTTTTTCAGTGCATGACAATTAACATCCCTTCGGAACATTTAATACATTGTTTTGATACCATATGTGAAAGCTAGGTAGGAAATAGTTGTGCATTTAAAATTAATGAAGTGTATGAAAATACACTTTGGCACACTATTGCCAAAAAAATCACTTTTTGCAGTGCATGAGTTATCATCTCTTGGGAACATTTAGTACATTCTTTTGACACCATACATGTGAGCTAGGTGATAGTTGTGCATTTAGAATTTTAAATTAATGAAGTGTATGGCAATACCCTAACATAATTGTCAAAATATCATTTTTTGTAGTGCATGACAACTATCACTTGCAGCCCCTTTTTGGCCATTTCCATTGCTTTTAGGGCACTTTTTGCTTTATATTTGCAGGAAAAAACGTAATTCTGAAGTTTGTTGGTCAATATTTCATATTCCTTTCTTTCACTTACTGTTGGCTTTGACTTTTTATGTTGAAGGTTTTCTCTGAACATCACTCGAAGCTGATCAAATCTTCTTATATAGGTCTGCATTTGGACCTATAACTTTATAAATGAATGCACTAAAGTACGGAACCCTTCACGCCATGAGTTCATGCCATTGTGGACAGACCTTGCTTGCAGGCATGAAACTCAACTCATGAACTTCCACACAGGCCGCTTATCGCGTACGTGTGGTTAAATACGCATCGCACTTACCGCAGCAAAATGGCCAACTGTACGTATGGCTTTCAACGGAGGAGTGCTGGATCTCTGCAACGGAGCGGTTTCAGAGAAAACCCCACAAATTTTTTGACCTCTGTTGCCTGCTGAGTACATGACAGGATCTTCAGGACGAACAGACGCTCCAGAAGTGAGATGTGACTTAACAGACAGACACACACACACACAGACCCAACTACCATAACCCTCCTGCGCATGCGCGCCGAGGGTTAATAATAGTGAGGCATCAATGCAGGTGTCCAATTAAGTTGTTACAGGGGAAGTGTCTGACTCCCAATGAATCCATTACTTCCCTACTGATGAGATACATGTACACATCTCTACATACATGTATTAGTGATTCAGAAGTGCAATTGGCATGGGTAAAAATATCATGTACAGTTATGGGAATGGTTTTCCTTTCTTAAGTGTCAACACTCAGTTGTAGTCGCCATAACTAGCACTCTCTAAACATTGAAAACATGAAACACATCGTACAACAGACCATTTCCTGTTATTTTATTGCCAGTTCATGTGAGATGAAAGGCTCAGGACACAGGGTGGTGGTGAGATTGAATACCACTGTATATCACATTGGTAGTCTATTTGTGTTCACCTGGCACTGAAAATAACTACCACATTGCCCAATTTCAAAATTTCATACACCATTAGCTAATATTATTTGCCCACAATTTGTCTGCATATTTAATTATAAAGCTCTATGCCGTATCAGTCCGAAGATTGCTGTATGTACGTACATGTATGTGTCATAAGCGAAGTATGTGGTGTGCCATAATGTAAACATGAGAAATTGAGAAGCTATTTTTTCTAGAAACGAAGTACACAGAATATTAATCTTTAGCAAATACAAAAAAATGAAGCATGGTTTGGGTCCAGTTACCCTCCCTCCCTCCTTCATGCCTTTGACAATCTACATGTACCATGTCTTCCCGTGGGGGGAGAGGAGAGGAAGGCCGGGGAAAGAGGCTACATTGTATGTCACTTACATGTACAGCATATTTCAGCACCTTTGCAACAGGAGCCTGTCGACCACACACTGTGTTTAAGTGTCATTAGTACATAGACGGTTTCAACGTGTGTGCATATGTGTTAGATAGCCATCTATGTACTACGTAGGTATTAGTTAGAGCGGTACTGTGAGGTACAGCACGGTTTAGGGACCCGAGGGCTGTAGGCGGGAGGACCTACCCACAAAATCAATTACCGAGGCCACAGGCCGAGGTGATTATTTTGTATGTGGTCTACAGCCCGAGGGATTCCCTAAACCGTTCAATACCTCACAATACAGCTCTGACTGTCTTACATGTAGACGCGGTAGCCGAGATGGCAGGTGGCTCTCAGTTTCAGCTTGGATGGGAAAAGCTTTTTGACGATCCACCTCCAGTTCCTTCGACCAAGAAGTCGTGGAGTTATTTGCGCTCCATCAAAAGTCATGGTCCTACGAATACGAATTTGATCCAAGCGTGGAAGCTATATTGGCCGATATCGGCAAGATGCTGCAAACTTTACCCTTCCCACGTGTAGTAGCGTGCACCTACGCTTAGTAGGGGCCTAGTGTGCCTATAGGAACTCAGTCATATGGATCATCTAAGAGTAAAGCAGCTGTATTATGAGCAATGAATGCATGTAGTGGTATACCTCCCAAGACTCACAGTCAAACTCAGTGGTCAGTCAAACTCAGTGGTCCATTCATGCGTATAGTGTAATTTAAATACTACAGGTCTCTGAAGCGGTTAGTTACCTAATGAATTATTAATGAGGTCTCTATTCACATTGGTAATCTCATTGAGGCACTTGAGATCAAAGCATGTTATGCATGTCATTTTCTAATGATACTTAGAAACAGTGTGTGGTTTACAGGCTCCTGTTGCAAAGGTGCTGAAATATGTTGTATCACATGTATACTCCCTTACACAGGAACAGCAATTGATATGTACTTGGGATTAGTGGATTTCACAGAAATGTGAAATAATGTAGGAAATTATACCCACCCAGTGAATGGTGAATGAGTTCCTGCCATATTAGGTGATGGGCCTTATTCACAAGGGACATATCGTGTTAACCAGGTTATTACAGGTATTGGTAGTGACTACTGCTAACATGTGTTACAGACTATATACCAGTTAGAAGAACATATTGGCCAGTTGGTAGAGCATCTGCCTGGAATGCAGACTGTCGTGGGTTCGAGTCCCGCCTGAGGCAGTTCATTCTTCTTTGAAAATGACTGTCTTGGGTGAGTTGCATTTGTATTCATGAGGTAGATGCCTGGCAGTGTGGCACTTTGCGTGTGCAGGTACCACAGAAGCAAGTGATGACCATAACGGACGATCCACATATTCCCGAGAGTGCTCGAGCAAACACCACACCAGAGTTGCTACACTAGGTCATCATGTGGTACCTGCACATGCAAAGTGCCACACCCGGGCGCAAAGGTTCGCGTGATTACGCGTGAGTCGCGAAGGCGAGCGTTATTTCGCGCTTTTTCGCGGGTTTACGCAGCAATACGCTTACTCGCGTGAATTGGCGTGGGCGCGTGAAGGAGCGAGATTACGCGTAATTCCGCGCGCGCAAGCCAATTAACACATTAGTGTGGAATGCATAGCTAAATCCGTAACGCGTGTAGCGCGTGTAGTGTATGTGTGTACAGCTTCTTACACTGAACTATATAGTATGCGAGGGGTGTAGTTGCGTGTTGTAACAGCGCTGCATATTATATATGCCAATAAATGGCAGAAAAACGCTCGACTTCGCCGTGTTTCACGCCGAATCTCGCGATGCTGCGTGCATAGTTGGCGGTTGACACGTCTAGGTGTTAAAACGCTCCAGCGTATTATCACGCCAATTCACGCCGCGTAATTTGGCGTAAAGTAGCGTAATCAGGCGTTATTTCGCGTAAACACCGACGAAAATTACGCGCAATCTCGCCGTATTTTCGCGCGACCACACGCAATCACGCGAACCTTTGCGCCCGGGCACTGCAAGTAACGTCTACCTAACACCTACCTCACGTGACATTGCACCCAGGCCTCCCTGACTCTCCTCTCATGATCAGTGCATAACGTACACACTCGCAGGGAAGGCCTGGAACCACAGGCTACATAAAATGTATATTTACATGTACATGTACATGTCCTGCTCCAGTCTATGTACATGTACATGTATGTTGTGTGTTGTACAATGTATGTCTACTGTGAAGCTACTGTTTGGTTTGTTGAGGTTAGGGTTCTGGTTTCCTTCTTTTCTTTCTAATACCTCTTGGTTAGTGTGCTACATACATGGTTTTCCGGGTAAATACATGAAGTATTCAAACCATCATGTACATACAGTACATGCAAAAAAAATGTCAACAATTTAGGGTAGTGTTAGGGTAGCATTAGGTAGCAGGGTAGGGTAGTAGGGTAGTAGGGTAGTAGGGTATCAGGGTAGGGTAGTAGGGTAGTAGGGTAGCAGGGTAGCAGGGTAGTAGGGTAGTAGGGTAGTAGGGTAGGGTAGTAGGGTAGTAGGGTAGTAGGGTAGTAGGGTAGCAGGGTAGCAGGGTAGTAGGGTAGTAGGGTAGTAGGGTAGGGTAGTAGGGTAGTAGGGTAGTAGGGTAGGAGGGTAGTAGGGTAGTAGGGTAGTAGGGTAGGAGGGTAGGGTAGTAGGGTAGTAGGGTAGGAGGGTAGGGTAGTAGGGTAGTAGGGTAGGGTAGTAGGGTAGTAGGGTAGGGTAGTAGGGTGTTAGGGTAGTAGGGTAGCAAGGTAGGGTAGTAGGGTAGGAGGGTAGGAGGGTGTTATGGTATTAGGGTAGTAGGGTACAGTAGTGTGGTAGTATGGTAGTGTAGGGTAAGGTACTAGGGTAGCAGGGTGGTGTAGCAAGGTAGGGTAGTAGGGTAGTGTTAGGGTAGTAGTATGGTAGCTTTGGTGACGTTGTTTTGCATGTACTACCCACCGCAATTAGAGTCTACGCAAAACATGTGTGGTCCAATTATATAATCACTCAACCAGTAAATTATGGTAATGAAAATTTACAGGTTGAATGATTATACATGCTGTTGTTATATTCCAAGTTCCACGAGACTACTGCGACGAGGAGATGGGTAGCTGTGTCAGCAAATATTGTAGATTACATCATCTATCTACCTTCATGTATGTCACGCCTTGTCCATGGAAACTACGCATATTAGAGAGCCTTGGGGGCCCTGAGTAGTGTCCTCGCTGCGCCCGAATGCTACAGATCAAGGGCCCCCACGGCTCTCTAATACACGTAGTTTCCTAACTAGTATTTAAAGAATTCAAACCACAAGATTCTCAAAGTAATTTAATGCAGATGGTTGCACCCAGGCCTTCCCCTCCCACACACAATCAGTAAATGCTTGTGGGGAAGGCCTGGAACTGAGGCTATATTTTATGAGTGATATTACCTGGTCTCCTTGCAGCCTATCCAACAGAGTCACACACACCACTGCACCCAGATATCCAGCCTGTACATGACAAATGAACATCCAATGATAACTGCACGTACATGTAACATGTGATGGAAGTGAGGTGCAGTATACACCTGAGGCATTAAAATGACTCGGGCGAGTTGTGTTGTGTTGGTTGGATTTTTGTTGTGTTGCATTGCCTTTCCAGTGGCAGATCTAGAAGGGGGGCAATATGGCCCCCCCCCCTCTTTTCTTGGCGCTTCATGGCAAGTACTGTATGTGCTCTCCGTTCTCGAGATCTCATGTCCATGTCTCCACGGACGTTAATGTGTATGCATGAGTATAATACAGGCTGGATGTGCAGAGTTCTGTTAGGCTTTCTTAGGCCAACTAATTTCCTAGTAATCTGTATAACACGATATCCATCAACACAGCCTTTGTCATGTAGCCAATGTCCTCTGATATACCACTTTTTACTGTATTCCACTTTCACGGTACATAGGGTTAGGTATACATGTAGATTAGGTCATATCCTTTCTTTTCTATACAAGCAGTGCATGGCCTGTAGCCACAGGGTGGGAGGTGTGTTTGTCAGTCTAATGGCCACAGTACAGATCCACTATGTAAGTACTACAGCCTGTGTAAGAGTTTGTTCTATAAACAGCTTACGTGAACTGAGCGATGTAAATACATGTACGTACATGTATATAACCCACACTGTAGTTATCTGGTCTTAGTCTTAGTTATTTGGAGGCAGCTACTACATGTACACCTTACATCACGTTGTGTCATGAAAGAATGAATGTTTAGTACAAACCACTGCTTACTGCAACTGATATTTAACCCCTTATACCAAATTTGATCTGAGAGTGCCTAAAATCCCGAAAATTTCCAAGGGGTATGCTCTCGTACCCCCCCCCCCCCAGATTTACTCTGCCTGCCCCCCTTTTATAAATCCTGGATCTGCTACTGCTTTCTGATTCATGTGTAATTGACATCTGTACACACCTTTTTCCATGTGAAGCGCGCAAGTGGGCCAGGGGGGCTTTGGTGGTTTCATTACCCCAGCCCTGCCCCATTACTGTTGGCTTTGAGTTAGGCGGTGGGGTTTAGCCTGGTGTGGTTTGTGTGGATGAATATTATTGTTCTGAAACCACAACTGCTCAGGCCTGCCTGGGGTATATAAGTAGCTACGCATACACAGCGCTGATGAGGGCCAACTAACCTGTCCGCCATTTGCCACTACTCTACATGAAAATAAGGTTCGAGAAATGCAAACATGTACATGTCTTTGTGGTTAGTGCTCCTCTCTTTAGTCTACATCTTTTCTGTTCCTTTCTTCCCTCTTTCGTTTTCTTTGCATGTAGTGTGCTATACACATGATTGTACATGTATAGTGCAATACTGTTGCTCCCTCTCTCCCTCTCCCTCCCCCTCCCTCTCCTCTCCTCCCTTCCTCCCCTCACCTTGTTGCAGAGGGAAGCCATGGCTGCACACTCCATCTCTATATTAACGACCCCAGCCTTCTCGGCCCTGCGCAGGAAGTCCATCTTCTCCTCCTCAGTGTGCTCACAGACAGCACCATCCAGCCTCCCTTGACCTACAAACACAGAAGACACAGTCACATTCTGAGTGCAAGGACAAGCGATACAGTGGAATATCTCCAATGAAGGTTAGGACAGTACAGAGTGTCCTGATTATTGAGGTGCCCTAATCAGTGAGGTGTCCAGATTAGTGAAGTGTCCTGATTAGTGAGGTGTCCTGATCAGTGAGGTGTACTGATTAGTGGAGTGTCCTGATTAGTGAGGTGTCCTGATTAGTGAGGTGTCCTGATCAGTGGGGTGTCCTGATTAGTCATGTACCCTGATCAGTGTGGTGTCCAGATTAATGAGGTGTCCTGATTAGTGAAGTGTCCTGACCAGTGAGGTCCTTGTGTTGATTAGTGTGAAGTCCTGATCGGTGGGGTGTCCTAATTAGTGAGGTGTCCTAATCAGTGAGGTGTCCTAATCAGTGAGGTGTCCTGATTAGTGGAGTAGTGAAGTGTCCTGACCATTGAGGTGCTACGCATAAATCTCTTACCCTCAAAGAAGTCATCAGTACACATGGTCCCTCCTTTCACTGTCATGAAGGATGAGTCTGTCTGAGCTGCCAGTATGGACTGGACCAGCTCCTGGTCCATCACTGCTGGCCTGGACTTTCTCTTCCCTAACACCACCTTGAGATGGCAGAGGAGAACTCAACACAACACAACAGAGGTTTGGGGTATTCACACAAGAACTAATTCAACCTGAGGAGAAACTTTGTGTAAGCCTAGGCCATTGCAGAGCAACTGGGCATACACACAGTGCTGATGAGGGGCAACCAGCCTGAAACAGCTGTCTATGATTTTCTTATTTTGCAAATGCGCTACCGCCCTATGGTCCTCTCTGATATAGGCTATTTATTGCCCTCCCATTACAGCTAAATCTGAATGCACAAAGTAACTTAACCCTTTCTTCCTACATGTACATGTACCTCCCTCCCTGCCCCACCTTGTGCTGTACACATACAAATATACATGTATGTACATGTACATGTGTGTGTGCGTGTATGAATGTGTTTGTGTCTGTATTTGTGTGTACATACATTGCATGTACGTAGAATTCCTTTCTGTATTCTGTTTCTTTACTACTTCTTTCTTTCCTTCTAGTGCTCTATGCACGTGGTTGTTCATGCACCAATGGCTACCCTCTATGGCCATAGCTAGGGTGTGATGCTCCACAGATACATGGTACGTGTTAGTTAACAAAATGTCACGTACAGTACATGTGCAAGTTGTGACCTTTGAACCCTTTAGAATAAGCGGTGTAAGGGCGTGGAATGTGACACCATTTTTGTGTGTCATAGGGAAGAAAGACCTCGTAATGAGCGTGGGCATATCCACATAATACTGCCCATGCAATCATGTCTCTACGATCGTGTTCTGACAGGCTCTTATGCTTTAACATCCAAAGCTAAAACTGTCTTGCAAGTGTGCCTAGCTTTACATTTCCACAAAGTGCCGTCTTGTTGTTTCTAAAGGCTAAAAGCTAGAGGGGTAAGGTGTAATAGCTGGGAGCTACACCATCGGCACTATACATGTAACTTCTTACAGGTCAGTGAAATACTTCACAAGTATGTAGGACGGGTAGAGAATCTATACGCGGGATATTGTGGTTTGTAGTTGTCCATGTACGCATAATCTAGCTCATTATGGCCATTTTCAAAATGGTGTCACATCACAGGATCTCCCTCCTTATTCTAATGGGGTTCAAAGGTCACAACTTGCAATATGCACTCAAGCAAAGGAGAGCCTGGGGACGAGGCTAGTGACATGTACTGTAGGACTGACTAGCTCATGTTCTTCCTTGAGTAGGCCATTGAATGCCCTGTTAGTGATAACCAGAGTACCAGCAGGAACACCTGGGGGGGGGGGGGGGGCAGTATTATAGAGGGAAAGTAAGGGGGAAATGTTGTACAGGAGAGTGAGGGGGCAATATTATACACGGAAGAGGGGGGCAATAATATACAGGGGGTGATGGGGGAGGCAATATTATACAGGGGGTGATGGGGGAGGCAATATTATACAGGGGGTGATGGGGGAGGCAATATTATACAGGGGGTGATGGGGGAGGCAATAATATACAGGGGGTGATGGGGGAGGCAATATTATACAGGGGGTGATGGGGGAGGCAATATTATACAGGGGGTGATGGGGGAGGCAATATTATACAGGGGGTGATGGGGGAGGCAATAATATACAGGGGGTGATGGGGGAGGCAATATTATACAGGGGGTGATGGGGGAGGCAATAATATACAGGGGGTGATGGGGGAGGCAATATTATACAGGGGGTGATGGGGGAGGCAATATTATACAGGGGGTGATGGGGGAGGCAATATTATACAGGGGGTCGTGGGGGAAGGTAATATTATACAGGGGATCATAGGGGGAGTGAGGGGGACAAACTGGGTAGGCGCGCACACACACACACACACACACACACACACACACACACACACACACACACACACACACACACACACACACACACACACACACACACACACACACACACACACACACACACACACACACACACACACACACACACACACACACACACACACACACACACACACACACACACACACACACACACACACACACACACACACACACACACACACATACACACCAATTCCTCCAGATGTGCCTATTCGAATGAAGATGCTATCACTGGCTCCAGCATAGTACAAGAGCTTCATCATCTCATGGAGTAGGATGGAGATGGATGGTACACCCATGCCATGCTGTGGGGGGGGGGGGGGGAGATATGGAGAGGCAGAGGGAGGGGAGGGAGAGAGAGGGAGGGTGAGAGGGAGGGAGGGAGGGAGGGAGGGGGAGGGAGGGAGGGAGAGAGGGAAGGAGGGAGAGGAAGAGAGGGAGGGAGGGAGGGAGGGAGGACAGGAGGGAGGGAGGCAGAGAGCAAGGGAGGGAGAGGAAGAGAGAGGGGGAGAATGTGATTTAGAATAGGACACCATTTGGAGTGTTGCCATGTCAATCCCCATACTGCCATATCCCATACTCCCATATTCCATACACACAGTCACAAGATGTACTTACACTAACAGACAGAACTGGTCCAATCTTGAACAAGGCAAATCTGTCAGTTCGTGATATACGTAACTCGTCTTTAGCGGTGACTGGGTGGTTTATCTCCTTGGCAACGACCTCTGCAAATGATGACATTCTCCCTTCGCTACCACCCATTACTACAAACTGTGTGTGTGTGTGTGTGTGTGTGTGTGTGTGTGTGTGTGTGTGTGTGTGTGTGTGTGTGTGTGTGTGTGTGTGTGTGTGTGTGCACATAAATAAGTGTAACTGAACAATTCACTGAAAAAGTGTTCCTGTCCTAACTACAATAACATAGGTAGATCTAATTCACTGTCCTAACTACAATAACCTAATTCACTGCCCTTAACAATAACAGATGATTTTCTAAAGCTTGCAGGTGTACAATTCCTAGACCAATGTATATTCACTTTGCATATGATTTTTCTTGCATGTCATGCACAATGTTGTGTATTTGATGGAATATATTATGATGTCATGTCATGTATATTTAATAATAAAATAACAATGTAATATACTACATTACTACTTAACAATAGTAGCACCATAGAGAACAAAGGAAGGTAATTACACTATAAGCTGTAGATTGAAGAGGTCAACTTTACAAAAACTAGTTGAAATGTCCCTCAAAATGAAAGGACATTCTACAGCTACATGTACAATGTACATGGACATGAGGAGAGCTAAAAACCTCGAAACAGCGCTGTGCAGGAGTCACTTAGCTTGTCTGGCCCCACCAGATATGTTTTTTTTATGCACGTACATGTATGTACCATTAGGTCAACTTTACAGAAACTAGCTCCTCAAGATGACGGAACAATTTAAACATTATGGCTACATGTACACATGTACATGTATGGACATTTTCCCCTTTTTTTTCTGTTAGTTAATATCCAAATGAAGTATGCATACTTTATAGCGTAAAGGTCAATTCTCGACGGTACCTTCACGTCATGGAATATCTCCTTTATCTCGTGTCTGCTGAACCCAATGTGGTAGAGGAAGTCGTCGTCCATGGTGGAGAGGTGAGGGTTGGCAAGAGCCGCGCCATTGCTCTGTACGCGAGCTAGCTTCACTGACGGTGGCTCCAAGGAGCTGTCTTGTTCCTCGGGGAGAAGCTCAGGCGGTGAGGACATGATGTCAGACCTGGTGAGTGTGCCCTGCCCCCTCAGTGACCCCGCCCATAATTGGTCACACCTCCGTATATCCTCGGAATACTGCATAGCAGGAACCGTATACTGTGTAGTTGACCTGTATATAGTACACGCTTGTGTTGAGATGTCCGTCCCGGGAGGCACTGGGAAGGTGCAGGAAGTAACGGCAGAGGTCACAGAGCTAGCCCAGATGGTATGCCAGCATAAGCAATGTATGTATATATCTCACACACGCACCAGTGACCAGTGGCATTCTGTTAGGTAGGATCATTGCTCCGTATACGTATAGTGTAACGGTGATGGTTTGCTAATATTTGCGTATGTAGGTTCAAGCAGAGGTTAAGCAGAAGTCAGGTCGTCAGTTCAGTGAATACACTCCCACTGAGTTTCGCAGCCAACTTGTGGCTGGAGTGAACTACTTCATCAAGGTATAGTGTGTGTGTGTGTGTGTGTGTGTGTGTGTGTGTGTGTGTGTGTGTGTGTGTGTGTGTGTGTGTGTGTGTGTGTGTGTGTGTGTGTGTGTGTGTGTGTGTGTGTGTGTGTGTGTGTGTGTGTGTGTGTGTGTGTGTATGTGTGTGTGTGTGTGTGTGTGTGTGTGTGTGTGTGTGTGTGTGCGCACGTGCGTGCATGTGTGTCGCTGTGCAGTCTCACTCGCCCAAAATGCATGAATTTAACTACTACAAGTAAATAAAAAATTTAGGAAATTTGAAAGGAAATATAGGGATTGCATAAAAAGGAACGGAGACAAGATTGGGACACAGACATGTTATGATATATCAACGTAACATTAGGGGTACGTCGATATATCATAACATGTCTGTGTCCCAATCTTGTCTCCGTTCCTTTTTATGCAATCCCTATATTTCCTTTCAAATTTCCTAAATTTTTTATTTACTTGTCTCCCATCATTTTTTTCTGGACCTAGGTACATGCATTTTGCTATTTTTGTAGTTTACTTAGCAAAGGTATTAGCTAATAGAGCTTGTAGCTTGAGGTTATCCAACATTTTTATTGCAACATCAATTGTTTGTGTATTATATTGTACCAAATTTTACTTTTAGTGGAGCTTTGGTTAATGATATATTGCAAAGTAGTGCCTGGGGCTACTATTTACAAGATTACAAGATTTTTTCTCAATATTAATTATTGGGATATTAAGCTTTAACACCACACAAATTTCCACATTTTGTGCTACTTTTTAGCAAGATATAGCTAACTATTGCCTGAGGCTATTTTTTTATATTACAAGATTTACATTGTTTACATAGATTTTATCACAACATTGATCATGGAGGTATTAAGCCTTACCATCACACCAATTTTCACATTTAGTAGAGCTTCTGTTAGTAAGATACAGAAATGCTAGCCTGAGGCTATGTTTTACAAGATTTACATGGTTTACAGAGATTTTATCACAATGTTGATCATTGGGGTATTAAGCTTTACTATCACACCAATTTTCATATTTAGTAGAGCTTCTGTTAGTAAGATACAGTAATGCTAGCCTGAGGCTATTTTTACACGATTTACATGGTTTACAGAGATTTTATCACACTGTTGATGTTTGGTGGTATTAAGCTTTACCATCACACCAATTTTCACATTTAAGGGAGCTATTGTTAGTGAGATACAGAAATGCTTGCCTGAGGCTATTTGTTGTTGTATTACAAGATTTACATTGTTTACAGAGATCTTATCACAATGTTGATCATTGGGGTATTACACTTTATCATCACACCAATTTCCACATTTTGTAAAGCTTTTGTTAGTGAGATATGGTAATGCTAGCCTGAGGCTATTTTGTACAAGATTTACATGGTTTACAGAGATTTTATCACAACGTTGATCTTCGGGGTATTAAGCTCTACCATTACACCAATTTCCACATTTACTGCTTTTGTTAGTGAGATACAGTAATGCTTGCCTGAGGCTATTTGTTGTTGTATTACAAGATTTACATTGTTTACATAGATCTTATCACAACGTTGGTGTATTACACTTTACCATCATATCAATTTCCACATTTATTGGAGCTTTTGTTAGTGAGATACAGTAATCCGAGCCTGAGGCTATTTGTTGTTATATTACAAGATTTACATTGTTTACAGAGATCTTATCACAACGTTGATCATTGGGGTATTAAACTATACTATCATACAAAATTTCACATTTAGCAGACCTTTCATTAGTCAGATATAGGATTGTGTGCCCTCCATTAATAATACATGGCCTGAGACTATTTTTGTTTATTTTACAAGAAGTACATTGTTTACAAAATTTTTAACATGACGATGCACTACCCACAGTGGAACTACATCACTGTACCAAGTTTCATGTTTAGATGTGTTATCGTTAGTGAGTTACGCCTGTTAAAGCGGAAGAAGAAGAAGAAGAAGAAGAAGAAGATGAAGAATTCACAAAATAGACTTTTGTTAATTTAACCACTTTATCATCGATCAAATTATACCATTTTATAATTGCAGTGAGCTTCTGGGTATAGTTACACATTCATGTTAACAGAAGTCCAGTAGGTAGCAAACTGAAAGTGAAAGTGATGAAAAACCTTATATATGGTTTTCAATGGGGATAGACCATAGCAATCCCTATATACACAGTACTACCGTACTGTGTGATTACAACATTGCACAGCAACTAAGCATAATGTAAGCAGGTGTTTTCTGGGGGTGGGGAAAGGGATGTAATTCGCTCCCCCCCCCTCCCACTAGCCCCCTCGATTTTAGGAAGTCCTGATCCCTCCCCCCCCCCCCCCCCCCGGAAATTTTAAATTCCTGGTAAGTGCCACTGATGAGGATCAATCAACCTGAAATAGCTGTCCGTCATTTGCCTGGTTTGCTCTGCACACTTCAATTTCATGTATGCTACATAAGATGAGGTGCCTGACACCTGGATGTAATATGATGGTGATGGTTCCCCACAGGTCAAAGTCAGTGATGATGAATGTGTACATTTGAGGGTGTATCGTGATCTGAAAGGAGACGTGTCCCTCAGCAATTTCCTCCTCAACAAGTCCCCACAGGATCCTCTGGAATATTTCCAATAAGCCATTCTCAGGACACAGTCAGTAGTTTACTTTTTGGCTCCAGTGGTGTCAGTTACATTTGCTGTGTTCATCTAATTCATGCATTACACGTTAATTGTGATGAGTCATCAGGCAAAGATTTTCTATATCTGATTACGTATATATGTTGGAAGATGATATAGCTGTAATGCAGCTGTGATACAATAGAGCAGTTGTATTAACAATTGAAAGAAGTGAGATTCATGAGCTTTGCTCTAAGCCTATTATACATGCAATAATATACAAGAGTAACCAATTAATATAATGTTGCAATGTTTTTTCCTCATCATATATCTTCCGGCACTATTTCTAAAGTGATGGCATAATTGTCCATTTCAGACTGGCACTTGCTATTCTTGGTCTTATCTCTCCCATAGTCACGTTTAATTAATAAAATAAAACGCTTTTGTATGAACAGAATCACCATATGTATTGATAGGAAGAAATGCAACAAATTATATATAATTAGTGAAGGTATGTAGCTAGAACCAATGCTGTATTAAAAGCTATCACACTTGATGTAGTTACCATCATGGTCCCCTGTTTCCCACTCACTGAATTATATGATGGAATGAACTGTACCCCTCCTATTTCTCTGCCATTCCCATTTCACTTCAAATACATCATAGTAATGCTATGGAACACCCTGGAGTCTGTTTCTTGCTATAAAATAATTTGCTGGTAGACCGTACAATCGGATGCAGACATTGATATTCACACAAAGGTGTTTCATCATTCAGTCATCTAGACAACTTAAATCATAGATAGTACCTCATCTCAAATATCCAACTTCATACCATTAGACAGGATGAATTAACATCTCTACCACCATAATATTGGTTAAGAGCATGGGAATATAGAAATGTGTGCACACATGCACACGCATGTTCTAACAGACAAATCAAGCCTCTGATGTGAGTACAAGCCCTGTGTAAGGCACTAGTATATTCATAAAAAATATATATATAAAAACAACAGTTAATCTAAAATATGTGATTATGAATACAATACAGGTCAGTGTGTAATGACAGCTCCTGTAATCATTGCATATTCCTGATGTTTGGGAAGAGATTAGAAGGTCTGTATTCGTCCATTGTCACTATCACATATATATACTTGATCTTCATAAGAGTTAATACAGTATGGATACTCGAACTTTCCCTCCGTACGGCCGCACCCTCCAAATAAGGTGACAAACCGACCTGTGGTCTCATACACTAAAATATGACCACGACTCCAGTCAGATACATATACATATTTGTCGATAATATGAAGAGCGGATGCCTTTATCAATGTTGGATTTTCATCAAATAATCGTATGAACTGGCCATTCTTATCTAGAACCTGCACTCTCCCACCTTTCCATTCAGCTACATACATGTTATGATCACTGTCAAATTTAACATCATATGGTCTATCAAATTCACATTTTCCTTTGCCATGTGAGCCAATGGATCGGATGAAGTTCAGGTCCAGGTCAAAGACTTGAATCCTGTGATTATTGCAATCACATACATACAGCTGATTGTCATGTAGTGTTATTCCGCATAGACCATTAAAGTCCCTCTCCTTACTGCCCTTCTGACCAACACAATGGATGAAATTTCCTCTGCTAGTAAACTTCTGCAGCTTGAACTGACTGCTTACATAAACATTGTCATCATCATCAATTGCAATACCTTGAGGTTTCAAAATTTTTCTTGAATGGTCTTCATGTTGTTCAAACTCACCAATCCTCTTTCCTTTAGTGTTAAATATCGATATTTGATTTTTCACCTTTTCACTAACAATCATTTCTCCATCACTAGTAAAACCAACGCTGTATGGTGTAGTCAAGCCACCCAAAATGCTCACTGGATAGGCTAACTGATTGGGGTCAGGGTACACAGTTATGGTGGGACTTTCCTCAATTTCTCTGTCATTAACTTGAATGTGTAGTTTGTATTGGCCTCGACTGACAGCTGTGTATGACACCTCATATTGGGAAGGAGAGATAGCAGTCACAGTAGCATTGACAACAGAAGGTTCCGTGGAAAGACTGGTGGGTGTGGCTTTAGAAATGAACTGTAGCTCAGCAGCGACTGTCTGTGGGACTGAACACGGCCTATTACCAGAGTCAATTAATTCAACTAACATATGTTTTGTGTGGTTGACAGTTGCTGACTGTAGACCTGGACCACTGACCTATAAGTTCAAAAGAATAAGGGAGGACTGAAGTGAATAAAACAGAGAACTTTTGAATATGCTGACCTTTGATACGCAAATTTCTGTTTCCATTAGAGTACTCAGTTTCTGAACTTCTGTCAAAATAGCATGACTGGATCGGCGCAGCTTCTGTTCCTGTACAAATATAATGTGATCGACATATAGCTAGTATATCTGATAGCTAATGAAGTCTACTTACTATAATCCATCACTTTTAGTGCTTACCTTTTGCCTCATTATCTCATTGAGATCAGCCACTCTCGCCTCACTGGATTGCAGCTTCTTATTCAGACGTTCAATTTCCCTCCTGCTGGACTGCTCCTGTCACAGTAACATACCATAAAGGGTTTTATATCAGAGCTCTCAACGTACATCAGCACAATCTACCTACTAATATTCAGTGCTCACCTTTTGCCTCAGTATCTCCAGATCAAAGTCTCTCTGTTGGACAATTCTCTCAAGATCAGCCACTTTAGCCTCACTGAATTGCAGCTGGTCCTTGAGATATTCAATTTCCCTCCTGCTGGACTGCTCCTGTCACAGTGACATGGACAACTAGTTTTATATCAGATGTCTCAACACACACATCAGCACAGTAGCCTTACCTCTTTAGGGTAGACACATTCTCCAGCAATCGCCAGTTTAGGTGATTTCGGCTGAGGTGTCTCATGATCACTGGCAGTGGATTGAGATGTCTCATGAGATTCTGAAGAAAAATGTAGATGTGTGACTGTTATACTGATTCATGATACACTACATATCCTGCCATATTTCATACAATTATAAGTCAACACGTAGTTACCTTTGGAATCACGCACTGTCTGATTATGCTAATGTACATGGGGACCCTGCTGGTCTTGCTCCATATAAGACCTTGATATAGGTCAAAAATGATACTATAGTCCTAAAGTCTCTCACATGAATGTTCTTTGAGTCAATGACTCTGTGCATTGGAATACAAAAACTATTCGTTTACACAAAATTGCATGTTTCTGTCAATAGCTATATATTCTAGACAATTTCTACAGACTACTTAAATATTGACACCTCATCTCAAATGAATGAATATGCTGTTTTGCATGATGAATACAAATTATATCTGCCATCAATTATTGCCTACTGCTGAGTTAGTAATCATTAATGTAATCATTGTAAGGCTATTGCATTTCCTTTGTGTGAAATAACCTTTCCAATATATAAAGGACCATGTCTGTTACTTGATATTGTGTGTTTCATTATCCTCATCAGTTTACCATCTTATGAATTTCCCTTGCATTGCATGCAGTGCCTCAACAGTGTTCTATCTAGGAATTTTGGTTTGGGGGAAGCTGTAAGGTACGCTAGCACCAAGCACAGTAGGGGGGTCTGGGGGCATCCTCCCCCGGAAAATGAATTTTACATTGCCAGAGATGCAATGCAAAGAGCCAATTTATTTAAAATTCTTGGGTGCACAAATAAACATTTAAGCATTATTCTTCTCTGTTTTGAATGTTTTTTCGAGGGTCCAGATGAAGTCAAACAGACTAGGTTACTGCAAGTATACAAGCTACACTAACAGGGGGGGAAGCTTGAATGTTTAGGGGAGAAGTTGGGTGTTTGGGCTTAACCCCCCCCCCCCCCCCCACACACACACACACACTGGATAGAACCCTACTTTATCCCATAATTGGGGAGAAGAATGGTTGGCAATAGGCATTGTTGGTAATGTAATTGTAGCATGTAAAGAGAGTGTGCATGGGAAGTGGAGTAACATGAGGCGGGAGGACTGACATGAACTGATTTTCAGCTGCATGTCTAACACACAGGAGCATTATAGCAGTACTAGTGATATGGTGGCAGAGGTATATATTTTTGAATGAGTGACTGAACATTCACCATGCAGGGTCTGCACAGCTCTTATTTAAATATCTCAAAATCTTATTGCAATTTCTCTGAGACAAGTATATACTTGCCAAAGAACCATTTATGATGTACAAAAGAAAGTGATAACTTTTATACATGTATATATACCAACCCAATGCTTTGCATTCACAGCAAAGCCTTATACACTTCTCCCTTTCCCCTTCCTTTTTTTTAGTTTACCTCTGTCATCACTAGTGTCTTCAGTAGGTAGTTGCTTTTGAGACAGGCTTAATTCAAGACTTCGGTATTTTTCTATAAAATTAATAATAAAAATAAAGCTGTTATTTATATAGACAAGATATCTACTCTACATCTCTAACATAATCTTCATAATTTTCATATTTGTGAGAAATCTGCCACTACCTTTGAGCTTGTCCGCAATGAGGTTCATTCCTGCAATATTCTCCAGCATTTCCATGAAAATATTGTATTGTCGAGCATCAATGGATATCCTGTCTAGCACTAGCGTGACAAGTTCCGTCTCGCTGGGGATTGCAGCTATATCAATCCAGGCCCGTTTCTTGTACTCTGCAATCAATGTCTCTTTAGCTGGACTGTTCGCTTTAAGGCAATCAACAATGTTTGTGTTGCAAGCTAGTACAGTCTTATAGGCTTTTGATTCTTTGCCGGTCATTGTTACTAACAAAAGCAAGAGAGGCCCTTTCCTGAAATAGTGGGTGGGGCTAGTATATATGGCAGCCAGTGATTCCTCTGCGCATGCCCCTGTACGTACTGCTATATAGCACGATGTCCAGGCACTGGGAAGGTGCAGGAAGTAACGGCAAATGTCATAGAGCTAGCCCAGAAGGTATGCCAGCATAAGCTGTGTATGTATATATCTCACGCACACACATTCTGTTAGGTAGGATCATTGCTCCGTATACGTATATACAGTGTAGCGGTGAAGGTCTGCGTATGTAGGTTCAAGCAGAAGTTAAGCAGAAGTCAGGTCGTCAGTTCAGTGAATACACCCCCACTGAGTTTCGTAGCCAACTTGTGGCTGGAGTGAACTACTTCATCAAGGTATACAGTGTGTGTGTGTGTGTGTGTGTGTGTGTGTGTGTGTGTGTGTGTGTGTGTGTGTGTGTGTGTGTGTGTGTGTGTGTGTGTGTGTGTGTTGCTGTACAGTCCCGCTCGCCAAAAATGCATGCCTTTAACTACTATTACGACATTGCAGAGCAACTAGGCATACATGTAAGCAGTTTTTTTCTGGATGGGGAAAGGGTGTAATTCCCCCCCCCCCCCCCTTGAGACACAACATACATGTAGGTAGGACAGTCTCCATACAAGGCTAGCCCCCTCAATTTTAGGAAGTCATGATCCCCCCCCCCCTGAAATTTTACACTGATGAGGGCCAATCAACCCGAAATAGCTGTCGGCCATTTGCCTGGTTTGCTCTGCACACTTCAATTTCATGTATGCTACATAAGATGAGGTGTCCTGACGCCTGGATATAATATGATGGTGATGGTTACCCACAGGTCAAAGTCAGTGATGATGAATGTGTACATTTGAGGGTGTATCGTGATCTGAAAGGAGATGTGTCCCTCAGCAAGTTCCTCCTCAACAAGTCCCCACAGGATCCTCTGGAATATTTCCAATAGGCCATTCTCAGGACACATTCAGTAGTCTTATTATGGTCCCAGAACTGATTGTGGTGTTAGTTACATCTGCTGTGTTCATGTGCACATTGTGATGAGTCACCAGGCAAAGGTTTTCTATGTCTGCTTCAATTGACACGTGACCACACTAACCTTTCCTCTTCATAGTGATGCATGGTACTGTGTTCTACTGCTTTGTTAATGACCTCAATTGCCATATTACAACTACGTACATTCCTGAGTTGTCATGTGTTTGTTGCAAACAAGTTCCTCAAATCACTAGTATGTGGTGGTTTTCAGAAGCTGGGTTACTCATAGCTCAATTATGAAAGCATTTATATAGTGGCTGTAGTCTACAACTCAAACAACCACAGTCTAGAACGGTTGATTAATATACTTTGCTCTAAGCATTATCTTTTGGATGTAATACTATATAGCTCCAATTGAATTGAGATGTGTATAAGTGCTGAATGGATTAGCCACATTTCAACTGCACAAGCACAATCCAGAATGTTTCATACCATCCATCATGAAAGCATGCACAATATATTAATTATCTAAGAACGTGCTATGGAAGAGATAAATGGTTTTATAGACAAAATAATGGGGAAAAGTGAAATTATTTTTTCCTGCATATAGCTAATGCTGGAAAAATAGAAATGGCATTTCCTACAATTATTTCATGCGAGGTTTACCAATTTCTTCCAGCACTAGTATTTCTAATTTCTAAAGTGATGGCATATTATACCATTTTAGACTGGCACTTGCTTTTTTTGGTCTTAACTCCCCATGTAATATAGCATGTAAGAAAAATAAATATAACAGAATCATGCATGTATTGATAGGAAGGAATGCAACAAGTAGTTAGTGAAAATATGAACTTCCCTCTCTATTTCTCTACCATTCTCATTTCACTTCAAATAATGTACATTGTTATTGTCAGCTATGGAACACCCTTGAGTCTACTTTTTGCTATAAAATTAATACTGGTAAACTGTACAACAGACTGTTAGAGAGGAACACTAACCACAATTATGCATATACGTACATGTACTTGTACAATTAACATACATATACATTTATCAAGGGACACCTGGATTTAACATTTATACATGTAACTTGGATAATAGTTTATCTTGTGTCTACGTGTACCGTACTGTTTGTCTGGGTTCTCTTTCTCTCCTCGTTCGTACTTCTAACATAGCTAGTGTGCTAGATATAGACACTGATATTCACACAAAGGTGTTTCATCATCCAGTCATCGAGACAACTTAAATCATTGCAAGTTTACAAATGTATGAATATCTAACTTCATACCATATTAGACTAACATCTCCTCAACCATATCATTATTGTACAGGAAAAGAGCATGGGAATGTAAAAACGTGTGCACACATGCACATGTGCTAACAGACAAATTAAGCCTCTGGTGAGGGTACAAGTTAAGTCCTGTGTAAGGCACCAGTATATTCATAAACAGTGGAGTGTATATATAAATGAATTAAGAACAACTTTATGAAAATACAATACAGGTCAGTGTGTAATGACAACTTCTGTACATGTGCATGTTTTGGGAAGAAATTAGAAGATTTGTATTCGTCCATTTTCCTTATCACATATATATACTTGATCTTCATAAGAGTTAATACAGTATGGATACAAGAACTTTCCCTCCGTATGGCCCCACCCTCCAAATGATTTGACAAACTCACCTGAGGTCTCATACACTACAATATGACCACCAATCCAGTCAGATACATATACATATTTGTCGATAATATGAAGAGCCGATGCCTTTTTCAATGTTGCATTTTCATCAAAAAATCGTATGAACTGGCCATTCTTATCCAGAACCTGCACTCTCTCACCACCCCATTCAGCTACATACATGTTTTGATCACAGTCAAATTTAACATCATATGGTCTATCGAATTCACCTCTTCCTCTGCCACATAAGCCAATGGATCGGATAAAGTTCAAGTCCAGGTCAAAGACTTGAATCCTGTGATTGTTGCAATCACATACGTACAGTTGATTGTCATGTAGTGTCATTCCATATGGATCATTAAACTCCCCCTCCTTACTCCCCTGCTGACCAACACACTTAATGAATTTTCCTTTGCTAGTGAACTTCTGCAGCTTGAACTCACTGCTTACATAAACATTGTCATCATCATCAATTGCAATACCTTGAGGGTTTAAAATCTGTCTGGGACGGTCTTCATGTTGTTTAAACTCACCAATCCTCTTTCCTGTAGTTTTAAATATCGATATTTGATTTTTCCCCTTTTCACTAATGATCATTTCTCCATAACTAGTAAAACCAATGCTATATGGGTTGCTCAGGTCACCCAAAATGCTCACTGGATTGGCTAATTGATTGGGGTCAGGGTACACAGTTATGGTGAGACTTTCCTCAATTTCTCTGTCATTAACTTGAATGTGTAGTTTGTATTGGCCTCGACTGACAGCTGTGTATGACACCTCATATTGGGAAGGAGAGGTAGCAGTCACAGTAGCATTGACAACAGAAGGTTCCTCGGATGGACTGGTGGGCATGGCTTTAGAAATGAACTCCAGCTTACCAGTGACTTTCTGTGAGACTGAATGTGGTCTATTACTTAATTCAAGTATGACATGTGTTGGGTGGTTGGCTGTGGCTGAATATAGACCTGGACCACTGACCTACAAGTTCAAAAGAATGAGAAGTGAATAAAACTGAGAACTTCTGGATATACACTAATAGTGACCTTTGACATGCGATTTTGCGGTTCCATTAGAGTATTCATTTTCTGAAGTTCTGTCAGAATAGTATGACTGCAATGCCGCAGCTTCTGTTTCTGTACACATATATAGTGATGTACATAGCATCACTATTTGTACAGTCTGCTTACTAATTCAGCTCACCTTTCGTCTCAGTATCTCCAGATCAAAGTCTCTCTGTTGGACAATTTTCTCGAGATTAGCCACTTTATCCTCACTGGATTGCAGCTTCTTCTTCAGATCCTCAATTTCCCTCCTGCTGGACTGCTCCTGTCACAGTGACATACCGTATGAAAGGACAACTAGTTTTATATAATAATATAGTTTTATAGACGTCTCACACACACACATCAGCACAATCTACTTACTAATTTATCACTTTTAGTGCTCACCTTTTCCCTCAGTATCTCCAGATCCAAGTGTTTTTGTTGGACTGTTTTCTTGAGATCAGCAACTTCAGCCTCACTGGATTGCAGCTTCTCCTTCAGATCTTCAATTTCCCTCCTGCTGGACTCACGATCATTAGCAATGGGTTGAGATGTTTTGTGCTCAGTAGCATTGGATTGAAATTCTGAAGAAATATGTAGTGTTTATGCATTTGTGACTGTCCAACAAATGTATTCATTATGAGGTGCTATACCTTTCAGCACTACATAGTGTAGCTAACTTCTGCCATATTTCTTAATTGTATATACAACTGTAGTCAACTGTGCATTGGAATACAAACACCTTTTAAGCTGAATGTTGATTCTTCTCACTCAAACGCTCAAGCTACCCCCCCACTAGTGTTAAATTACTCTCACTCAAACATTCAAGCCAACCACTCTGGTCCATAACTATATACTTTAACTTCTACAGACAACTTAATTAAAAATTGGCACCTCATCTTAAATGAATGAATATGCTGTTTTGCATGATGAATACACATTGTGTCTGCCATCTATCATTGGCTACTGCTGAGTTGGTGATCATTAATTTAATCGTTGGTGATTACTGAAATAACTTTCCCAATAAAGGACCATGTCTGTTACTTGATATTGTGTGTTTCATCATCCTCATCAGTTTATCGAATTGCCCTTGGATGCAGTGCCTCATACCTGCCTTATCCCATAATAATATTGGGGACAAATAGGTGCTCAATGTAAAGAGAAATGGAGATGACCATAGCAACATAAAGTGTGTGGGAAGTGATGATTTAAAACTATAGGTGTATAACACAAAAGAGCATTACAGCAGTACTAGTGATATGGTGGCAGAGGTTATTTTGTATGAGTGACTGAACATTCACCAGTGCATGTCTGTACAACTCTTTAATTGTCTTATGTATCTCAAAATCTTACTGCAATTCTCTGAGACTTGCCAAAGAACCATTTATGATGTACATAAGAAAGTGATAACTTTCATGCAACCCTCATAGTAAAAATATGCTTTGCATTCACAACAAAGCCATTATACATTTTATTCTCCCTCTCCCCTCCTCTTCTTTCAGAAGACAGGAACTACTATAGTATAGCAGCTTATATAACTAGTTATATTATAGATACAGCATACATCTAATAGTAGCTGCTTCAGTAGGTAGTTGTTTTTAAGGTGGGCTTAAACTTATTCATAGGTAAACACCATAATGAAAGCTAGCTCTCAAGTTTCTGCTATTATTTTAGACAAATATCTATTATATGTCTCTAACATATATTTCATGATCATCATATTTGAGTTGAGAAATCTGCCAGTACCTTTGAGCTTGTCCACAATGAGGTTCATTTCTGCAATATTTGCCAGCATTTCCATGAAAATATTGTATTGCCCGGCATCAGTGGCTATCCTGTCCAGCACTATCTCGACAAGTTGCTTCTCATTGAGGGTCGTAGCTACACTAATCCATTCCCATTTCAGATACTCCACATTCAGTGCATCTTTAGCTGCACTGTTCACTCTAAGGCAATTAGTAATGTCAGTGATACAAGCTAGTACACTCTTATAGGCTTTTGATTCTTTGCCGCTCATTGTTACTGACAAAAGCAAGAAAGGCTCCTTTCCTGAAATAGTGGGTGGGGCTAGTATATATGGCACGGCGTGATTCCTCTGCGCATGCCCCGTACATGCCTAGCTCGTAATCCAATCTCTGCGCATGCCCCGTACATGCCTAGCTCGTAATCCACCTAGGCCCTAATATATAACCCTACTAAGCACGATATCCGTCCCCTGAAGTACTGGGAGGGTGCAAGAAGTCATAGAGTTCCCCCATGGTATGCCAGCGTATATGATATATCTCACACGTACTGTAACACGCACCAGTGGCATTCCAACCTGCAAGGGAACTTGTGTTATGATCATTGCTCTGTATACATATATATAACATGGAGTAAAGGTGTGCAAATAATTATGGTACGTTCTAGCAGTTGATCAGAAGTCAGGTCGTCAGTTCAGTGAATACACTCCCATTGAGTTTCGCAGCCAACTTGTAGCTGGAGTGAACTACTTCATCAAGGCATAGTGTGTGTGTGTGGTGTGTGTGTGTGTGAGTGTATGAGTGTTAAATCACCAAATGCACCAAACCCCAAACAGTAGGCATAGATATCCATGTAAGTACCACTGATGAGGGCCAATTGCAACTATCCCGAAACAGCTCTCCACCATTTGCCTGGTTTGCTCTGCACACCTCAATAGGATATGAAGTGTGCTGATGACAGGATCAACCTATAGCCATCTAGATATAATTGGCGAGCGGAAGCGAGATAGCTGTCCATCATTTGCTCTGCACACCTCAATTTCATGTCTGCTATATAATATGAGATGTGATGATGATGGTTTCCCACAGGTCAAAGTCAGTGATGATGAATGCGTACATTTGAGGGTGTATCATGATCTGAAAGGAGACGTGTCCTTCAGCAATTTCCTCCTCAACAAGTCCCCACAGGATCCTCTGGAATATTTTCAATATAGGCTATTCTCAGGACACATTCAGTAGTCTACTTTATGGCTCCAGTGGTGTCAGTTATATTTACTGTGTTTATTACCCTCAGCACAGCACACATGCAGTGAAGGTATAGTAGTTGTGTTTGGCTGTCTGTCTATTCGTTTGTCCGTCTCCACACTTGCTTCTAGTAAGTTTATTCGTTCTACAAATGACGCAACTTACCTAATGCACAATATGAAGGTGTGAAATTGTGTGTGATTTTCTCCTTCCAGCATTTATGGCTACTACGTGACTCAGCATTTTCTCCTTGCACTGATAAGCACATGCACATGGCAGGGATTTGCAATTTAGTGCTTTTCATTCAGTTCATGATAGTAGATGTAAAGCAGTGATATATAATAGAGCAATTTACTAACATTGAGGTTTGTGAGATATAACACAAACCTGCGAACATCATGGTCCTCATAACAGTTGGTACTGGAGGTGTAGTGGGATGTGACTAGTAGTAGAACAAATATTTGATGTGTATATGCACACATTTCATCTGCATGCAGCAGGTGGCTCCTACCTCCCTGCCATGGATGTAGAGTAGGATGTTCTGTCTTTCGCCATGCAGAGTGTGTGTGCAGTCAATATTAGTAGTGGTATTGCCACTTGTCTGTTCTGTTACAGCGATGACAGGGCAAGGAACCATAACAGGGCCTTGATAGCTCTCGGAGCAGAGTCTGTAGAGAGAGTGTCCCTTGTGGGCCATGATCTAATGCCATCTCCCAGAATTTAGCCAGGAGGAAGAAGAGGCAATTTCGGCTACTATACATGTGAGTACTCTGATGGCTCTGAGCATCACAGAGGCACTTCTACCAGTCCTTTTCCGCTATCAGCTTTGTCCTCCCACACACGCTGGCTGAGTTGCCATCCAGGACGTCTTGTGTCACACCATTGTACCCAACTTTGTCTTCCAGAGAGAGACATTCTTCAATGAGACGGAGATGTTGGGGGCTGTTGATGGTGAGCTCAGAGTACACCTTTTGACCAATGGATTCACCTCCAATGCTCACTCTGTGTAGAAGACTCAATTTACGGGAGAGGATGCATGAGGTGACAGACTGGAGCTGTACTGCTATACGAGTGGATAGTAGGGAGTGTGATTTGGAGAGTCGCAATATCCTTCTGCCGATCTCCCCCTGAAAGGCTTCAAGGATGATTATATTGGCATCGGACAAGGACCCAGTTCTCACAACCATAGAGGAGTACGGGAATCACACAGGCCTCGTAGATGGCCCTGCCAGTAAAGGGATTTAATTTTTCCATGAAAGCTCTGAGAGAACCATAAGAGAAAAAAGCGCATTTGGCAATGGCTTCATGAATGACTTTAGTGGAGGAGAGATCCCATGACCACCAATACCCCAGACACTTTGCTGACTTGCATGGGATGAGTTGGTGCTTTGTCTGAGACACGGATACTACACAGTATATAGAACCTCGGCTATCCGAACCGCGATTTTCCGAACTCTCGATTACCCGAACAGGCGCTGACAAGTAAATTCGCTTAATTAGAAGAAGTTACACGCAATACTACAGCTTGCGCACCACGTTAAATTAACTGCACTGTCGCACGACAGTTGGTCCGAGGTAAAAGTGGACTCTTTGGTCCAATTTTCCCAGCGAAATATTGACCGCCCTATAGCGAACAGTGGTCCGCGCCGAGCATAAAAAAGCCTGCAGCAGTCGGTTTAATAATTGTCTATGCCATGCCAGTATTCTGCTGTCATCAGGAGGAAAGGGAAGGGAAGATGGCTGTTTCCTGGAGCTCACAGAGGACACCACTGTCACTGGATTCACTATCTTCTATCTCAACCAGCTGTCAGACCAAGTGCCACACTAAAATGTTATGGTTGTCTCAGTTGCAGTGAATTCTCTCTCCCATTGAGTCTCGCAGCCAAATTGTGGCTATAGTGAACTACTTCATCAAGGTGTGTACAAGGCCCCAATTTGTTGATTCATCAGCTGCCCGCCATGTATTTCTGAGTTTGAGACTATACAGATTCGGTAGACTCTACATGTAGGGCACAAAAGAAACGGATCAGATCTCTCGAACGGAACAGTTATATGCCTTCTCAAAGTACACCGCTACAATGACATTTGCTAAACCGCCGATTTCTCCATCTTCTTTATCAAACTGCCTACCTCAAAATTGGTAAGCGCACTCACCTTAGTTTCAGCATAAAACGGCTTATTTCTCTCCTGTGCATGATTCTTGGCCATCAGAATCTTCCTAGGATCCTTCTCGAAAGAGAACAGCTAGCACTTCCGCGTAGTTGAACGCCATTTCCTCAATGCGGATTATTTACGCATGCGCTATTAGACAATTACGCCTGCGTCAGTGGGACAGAAGAAGGGACATCTAACCTTTTGGCTTCCAGTAAGCGCCCGAGTAAAAACCGTCAGTGCAGCTGAAAGAGGGTGGGGCTGTAGCATGCTAATACATTAGTCTACGATTTCAAACATTATTTAGCATAAAAAGAAGCGCGACTCATGCGCACTGACACGACCTCTCGTCTCGTACCCAGACCCCACCTCCCAATTCTTCTATTCCTTTGTGCCACGAACGATCAACATCTGGAACACTCTCCCAGGGCCTCTACTAACAGCACCGTTTGGTGACTTTAAGTGTGGTATTATGCAATACATATAAGTTATAAGCTATAATAAGCTATAATAAGTTGTGTTCACGTCGTTTCTTTTGAGTACATTTTGTATTGGCCTACGCTAGTTGTGTATCCTTTTCAATTTGCATAAAGTGATAAAGTGATATAATGTCCGGGGGGGGGGGGCAATATTTACAGGGGGACAGCATTAACTCCGACACTGGACAGTATGGTCAAACTTGAACACGCCTGTTCCGATTCGGGCTTCGAGGGAGTAGCGTATATATTCCCTACGGTTCCTTCAAAGAACGAGGGTGCGAGAGGTGGAATGGCAAAACTGAACGGCCAGCTATACTTAGCAGCACCTAACTTTCCATCTGAAGACACCTGATCGGCACATTGGTGCTCTGAAGTATACATATAGGTGACGTGTCTCTGTTGGGTACCCGACGACTCGCTTCGTCGTTCTTCCCGATGGACATACGACCTCCCGACGAACTTGGAAATGCGGCTTTCAGAGGTTTCTAGAAGTTGTAAAGGCCCACCGTATCTGTGTACCTGTTCTATGCGTATCGCCAGCTTCACTGAACGATCGCCTATAATCAAGAGTTCTCTGCAGTTCTGAAAAGAATGCCTGCCGCTGGTAAGAAAGCAAAGCAGGCCCCTGCCAAAAATGCCCAAGGCAAACCTGTTTCTAGCAAAACTGCTAGCAATGCTGCTCAAGGTTTCTCGTCTACGACTTCGACTTTGACTCGGCCGAAAGCTACCGCTTCACCGCCCGTATCGAGTGCCAATGCGACCAAAAAGCGATCTGTAACCTGTGCTGTGTGTGAGCAGAATATTGTTGATGGGAAAGATCAAGCCCTATTTTGTGAAGGAGTATGTCAGCGCTGGTTGCACCGTTACTGCGCTGGTGTTTCCGTTCCTCATTTCGAGTCAGTGAGCGCCTCTTCTGAGCCTTTCTACTGTATAGGTTGTTTCCAGGCGACTCACAGTGCGGAGTTGACGAGTTTGAAGGAAACTATCAGCAGTATGCAAACAGAGATTGCGGAGCTGAAAGAGAATTTGAAAGTGATGAGTACAAAATGCACCTGTTCTCATAACCGTGACAAATCCTCATCTGATGGAGAGTGGAAGCGTGTCGAGAGAGGTGTTCGTGGGGGAAAGAGGCGTGGTAGGGAGAGCGGGGGTGTAGGGAGGGGACGGGTGAGAGGTGGGGTGTGCGGTGAGGGGAGGGATGGAGGTATCTCATTGGGGGAGGGTTCTGCTGGATCGAAGTCTAAGGATGTCCAGGGCATCTCATCAGCGAGTAGCCAGAAGAAGAGGCCAGCTGAAAAGGTTCGTGTCCAAGGAGCACGTCGAGTATGGGGTACCATGAAGCTAACAACACCCACCTCATTGAGGCATGTAATTTCAAAATTTTGTCCTGGTAGAAGCCTGCAAATTAAGCGTAAAACCATTTGTGACCAGGCTGGGCAGATCTTACGCTGGTGGTTTGTTTTACATGCCCCAGAGGATGTTCTCACTGCTTTGGATGCTGTATGGGAGCAAATAAAACTTCAAACTGGGTGGAAATTAGAATTGTGTTTCAAGCCTGATCCAAATACAGTCTCTGAGAGCTATCTAAGTAATAGTTCCTCTCCTCAGCTGCAAAATGCTGCCTCAGGCTCCACAAATGTTTCCATTCTTTCCCCCTCTACTCCAACTCCCCCAACCACATCCCATGAGCATAATGCTGGTGAAAATGATGGTCAATCACAACCTGACCATTCACTTGTGTCAAATCCTTTTTTAGACAATTGAGGCCAATTAGGGCCATCCAATCTGTAAACGTTACTTTGAACAAGCCACAAGAACAATTACATGTTATGTACTACAATGTAAGAAGCCTGTTACCCAAAATTGACGAGCTTCGTGCTGTTTGTGTAACATCAAAACCAGATGTTATCTGTATTGTAGAAACATGGCTTGACCACAATATAACTGACAATGAGGTGACTATGGAGGACTACCAGTTGTTCCGACTGGACAGGAATCGCCATGGTGGTGGCATTGCTCTTTATGTACACCTTTCACTTTCATGTGATATCTTACAAAAGGGAGGCCCTTTCGAGTTAGAGCTTATTTCTTTATCAGTTTTATCACAGTTGTCTCTTTGTAAGTTTGGTGTATGCCTTTTTTACCGTCCACCATCATCTCCCGTTTCTATTTTTGATAAACTTTGTACCACCCTTCAGATTCTTAATCCAGCTGTCTTTTCCAATTTTCTCCTTCTAGGTGATTTTAATGTTGATTTTTGTAACCTTAATTCTAATTTGTATTCTCATGTTAATGACCTATTGCTCAGTTTCTCCCTCACACAGATTGTGCCTTCCCCTACCCATATCAGCCCATCAGGAAACTCGTCTCTTATTGACCTAGCTATGGTTGCTAACATGGAATATCTGAAGCAATGCACACCAATTCCTCCGTTGTCAACATCTGATCACCTAGGTCTGTCTATAACTTTGCAGTGGAAAGTTCTTCGAGCTCCTCCACGCAAATCTAGGAAAGTATGGCTCTATAAGCATGGTGATTTTGAAAAGGCTTGCAGACTGATTGAACGTTTGGACTGGAATAGTATACTTACGGAAAATGACGTTGATGCAGCAGCTAAAAACTGGACTGACAGTTTTCTTTCCATCATGGAGCAATGTATCCCACATCGGTGTTTACGAATGAGATGTAACTTACCCTGGTTAACAAAGAATATTTTTCAACTAATACGGAAGCGTAACACTTTTTTTAGAAGAGCAAAGAGCAGTGGGAGGCCGGTGCACTTTCTTCAGTATAAAATTGTTAGAAACAAGATTGTGTATCTCTTGCGCAATGGTAAGAGGCAATATTTCAACAATCTAGCTACTGCTAGTGATAAAATGTTCTGGAAATCTGTTAGGCTGCTCAATAAAAACCAGGAATCTATCCCACCTCTCCACTCAAATGGCGCAATAGTTTCTGAAGATAAGCAAAAAGCAGAAATTCTCAGTGATTTCTTTGCAAGTTGTTGGAACTCTCAAGAACAGCCCTTGGCAGAAGACACATATAAGAAAGCCCACGCTTTACCATTTGAGGATGAATCTGTGACCGCTGAGCAAGTATTTCACCTCATCAACAGCCTAGATACAAACAAAGCCAGTGGTCCGGATGGAATATCTGCCCAAATGCTGAAGTCTACAGCCAATAGTATTGCTTCACCCCTAGCAAAACTGTTCACTCTTTCATTAGCAACAGGAAAGTTTCCTAAAATGTGGAAAACTGCAAGTGTTGTCCCTGTCCCAAAGTCAACAGCTAAAAATGATCCATCTAACTACAGACCCATATCATTATTAAGTGTTGTCAGCAAACTCTTGGAAAAAATTGTCTATTCACTTGTTTGGGAACATTTATTAGACCATTCTCCTATCTCTGACCAGCAGTGGGGCTTTCAAAAGCTCAAGTCCACCACAGCAGCTTTACTCTCCTCCACTAATGAATGGTTTAAGTCTCTGGACAGGAAGGAGGACGTTGTCTGTGTTTTCTTTGATTACAAGAAGGCTTTTGACAGTGTACCACATCGGATGCTGATGGAGTGTCTCTCCCAGTCAGGTATTCATCCACATATATTGTCTTGGCTTTGCAGCTACCTTAGTAATAGGCAGCAATTTGTTCGAGTGAATGGTGAAAACTCACAATCTATTGCTGTTCGCTCTGGAGTGCCACAAGGGTCAGTGTTAGGTCCCCTGTTGTTCCTACTCTATATAAATGATATTACTAAACTTAACTTCTCATCTAATTCAAGACTAAGCCTCTACGCTGATGATATTTTACTCTACAAACCTATCAGTTGCAAAACATCATATGAGGAACTACAGCAAGATATTGAACGTCTCTCGCGATGGTCAGACAAACACATGTTGTCTTTTAACACAAAGAAATGCAAGTGCATGTTAATCTCCAACAGACAAAACCACACTCCACCTTCACTTTCGCTCAATAATCAACCTCTCGAATTTGTTCGGGAATATAAGTATTTGGGTATAATTTTGACTAGTAACCTTTGTTGGTCATCTCATATCCAGTATATATGCAAGAGAGCTAGAAGAGTCTTGGGCATTATCTACCGCAATATCTCACCCAATACCACCAACTGTCTGACATTCCTGAAACTTTATGTGGCTCTTGTCAGACCACATCTCGAGTATGCGGCACAAGTGTGGAATCCACATCTAGTAAAGGACATCAACAGTCTGGAGAGTGTGCAGAAGTTTGCTCTGAGAATATGTTCAAAAAATTACCATGAAACCTACCAAAATCTGCTTAATGTCTATCAAGTACCAACTCTCCAAAATCGAAGATTGTTTTTATGCTTATGTACTTTTTACAGCATTGTGAACAAGCTCGTGTCCTTCCCCACTGAGACAGTCTTGCCACCCACCACAGCAGGTACTTCTACTTCTAGTCGGAATTATAATCCCTCTGCCTATCGAGTCCCCCATGCTCATCTCAATGGTCTTAAATTCTCCTTCTTTGCAAACACAGTTAGAATCTGGAACAATCTGCCTCACGAAGCAGTAAACAGCCAAGATATAACTACATTTAAGTATTTAATAGC
Source organism: Theonella swinhoei (assembly GCA_963970385.1). NCBI lineage: Eukaryota > Metazoa > Porifera > Demospongiae > Tetractinellida > Theonellidae > Theonella > Theonella swinhoei. The sequence continues at coordinate 2,021,966 of OZ019947.1, forward strand.
ACCTCTTTTTATGTTCCCATAACCTACCTTACTGTATTGGATGCACTCTGTGTATTAGCTCTGCTATTTAGTGTGTCCTTGCTTATATTGCAGAATTATTATAGAAAAAAAAAAAAAAAAAAAAAAAAAAAAACTGAATAGAAACATATTTGTAGCTAACTTTGTACTATGTATGTTGTACTCTGTACTCCTCTCTGGGTATGCTTCACAATATATATACTTGTATATAACCTTGGATGATCTGCATAGATATACAGCTAGGTAAATCCACTCAGCGAGATCTAGCAGCACATTACCAGTTATTGTAGACCCCGAGTAATATGCCTGGCCCGGCCGTTCTTGAACGAGGGTAATTCGCAGGTTCGACATATTTAGCAGAAGGCATATAGTGTACGTGTGCTAAGCACTAGCAGATAGGTATTCCCCTGCTATGGCCCTACATTACTCGTCATTTGACACATCGCCAAAAGAGGGCAAGGTGCAGGAATTAGACACACCTCCCCCCTTTTCACGTTTCCTTTCTTCTAAGATGTATATAAAAGCAATAGTGTGTCTGTATACAGTATAGCATATAGTCAAAACATAAATATGCAGGTACAGTTCTCCCATTTTGGTTTTCACAGCTTACTTATTTCACACTGTATGAAATGCATTTTGTATATAGCTAGTATAGAATAGTGTAGGTGTCCATGGGGACTACTCCAGTTTGCTCCATTACTAAGAAACTTTATGCTAGATTATACATTACTTTTTAGTAAAGTGTGATGCTGGGATATCAGCAAGAGAGTCTGGTGCGGCTTGTGGTGGGAGAGCAGGTCCAGAAGCAGGTGGAGCACTGATATTTGTTGACCAGCCAATTGCACCAGTAGCAGTGTTATAATTAGGAGGAGGTTGAGTAGATGTGGATACAGGAGGTATACCGGGAGGTGGATATTTCAATGGTTTTGGATGTGAGGGTGGTAGAACACCAGGTGGGGGTAGTTGGGTATTGAAAGAAGGCCCTTGTGGAGTTGGCTGTGTGGGTGGCATCGAAGGATTTTGGCCTTCTTGTTTCCTACAATTCCCAAGCTTAAGTAGGAAGGATGTAGAAAGATTACGTGCACTACGAATCCGAGCAGTTACAAGCAGTAGATAATCCACTTTGATATTACTACAGGAGTATTCATCTATTACTTCAGTCAGTGGTATTTCAATGGTAGGCTCCCAGTTGTGAGTTGCTCGTGGTTGAATTGCATCACTACCAATGCTATTCAGTGTCTTTCTACTCCCTCTGCAGTGTCCTTGGGCATAGTACCTAACATTTTGACGGATGGATGCAATCAAGGTTAACCGGCGCCTACTTCCATTCTCAAGTGAAACATTGAGAGTGAACGACTCTCCAATATAAGACCCAGTTTTAGGAACAGATACACTCAATATGATGGGCTGCGAGGCACAACAAAGACAGCATACGGTCTTCTGAACTTCCTGGCTCTGTGGTTGCAAGAGGTGTGGATTAGTGATGCTCAAAGGCTGCTGTACAGGTATCTTAACCTGCACTGTGTGGTCAAATTTCAGTGAACCAGTTCGTATTCGCCCTGTGAGGGTATAGCGAATTCTCCCAACGCAGCCTTCGAATGAGGAAGGTGCAGTCGAAGGGATTTTGATGACGAATGGCCAGCTGTACTGACCTGGCGCGAGTTTACCGTCTGGTGATTGGCGACTATCCCATAGGTTCACCACAAGGTCGGCATAGGATTCTGTGGAACTGTAGATACGCGTTACAGTCCTTTGATACTCGCCCGAGCCTTCTGTGTGCGACTCTGTCCATTGGACTTGCGATCTTCCAATAAACTGAACGCAAACTTGCTTGTAGCTCTTAGGTTCGTCGATGTCTAGCAGTACGTTCCCAGAGACGGTATTTCCAGAAAAGTACACTTGGTTGGCACTTTCCTGGACCAGATCGATGCGTAGGTTAGGCATTATCTACGTGACTCGCTCTTCGTTACTCGTGGCCGACGCTATATAAACATTCGAAGTACTGCGCATGCGCACTTGGTTAACAACCAGTGACAGGTGTTTTGTAACTGAGACAAACTGAATTGTGTTTATGTAACATCACATCTTTGTGTTCACAAATAAAAAGTAAACTTACACTCTTGTTTCAGGAGTCCAACACACTGCAAATAATTATATATATACCTACGTAGTATTGCCACACGTGGTTTTCAGAAACAATTGTTTAGAACTTGTACTGTGCCCACCTGCTTCCTATTAAAGTCAGTACCAAAGCTAGTCAAACATTGCAGCACGCTAGCACTAAATTAACAGAAGAGAACAATTTATTGTTTGATGCAGCAAAATTAGTATGCATGCACAATAGTCATAAGCAGCAGCAGACTACATTAATTTGTCTATAGTGGCACAGCTTACACACATTATATATATTATTACATAACACCCTATTCATATCATGCATACACTGTTGCCTCAAATTAGATTCAAGCTATTGTGGCTTATCACTAGAGTCTGCAGTTTCTGACCCAACATGCATATGTTTCCATTCAGCTTCAGTTTCTCCTGGAAAAACAGCTGCAGAGAGAAACTAGTGAAGTATCACAGAATGGTTACTTTAGCGATCTAAAATGCACACACACACATGCACACATGCACGTACACACACAGGGTTATACTGCAGACAACTCTCCAACCTGCTGGGCCTTGGGGTCCCCATTTACCAGTCCCACAAAGGTCTTGTCTGACAGAGTGAGGGTATACACCCAGCTGAGGCTGGGCCAGTCAGTTCTTAGACTACCTGCAATAAGAAGTATACATGTATGTTAACAGTTGTGCATCAATGACCAAGTAAACCAACTGCTATTGCATCTGATGTTCAGTCATTGACTTCTGCTTATTGTACTTTTTATAGAGCTTCTCATATCACAATTGTGGTAGAGAGATATCCTACAAGCACTAGGCAATTCGGCGCTTTTTCTCTATTCTCTCCATGTGCATATTGGAAATGTATATGGGGTTGTGTAAACACACATACATTGTAGGAATTACACAGTCACAGTGCACATACAGAAAGCGTCATGATGTATATTTGTGTAAACACTCACTCTACTGTACAGCATGTTTGCCACCTTTAGTAATGTTCCAGAGAAATATCCTTCACTTTCTTCACAATGTCAGGGATTGATGTCATGTGACTCTTGAGCTCCTTAAAGACTGCTGTTGACTTGAGCTCCTGGCCCCTTCCATTGACTGTTGTATACAAAGCAAGAGCATATGCACAGGTCTTCAAATTTACATGTGCATTGAACATCCACAACTAATAGACTAAGTGCTGTGTGGTAGTAAGACACTTACAGATGAGGTAGGAACAGTGTACACTTTCCTTTGTGTGTGCAGGTGATACCAGAACACATGGCATTTATGAGTGCATTTTAGTTGCTGCAGTTGTAGTAATCAGTGATTGGAGTCCAGTGGAGTCACACTTGCCCTGGGCCAGACCTGGGAGATGAAACATGAGACAGAGGTCAGCAGGTGCTACGTATGGTGTAAATGCAGCATATATCTGCTGATGTGCTTGCATTTTCAGGTATGAGCTTCATCCCTGGACAACCAAGTGGTCAATTCAGAGTTAACATGCAACTAAGACTTCTCACAACCTCATCCCAGCCACATAGGAATAAGACAGATTTGTCAATGTATTTACCTAGCTGTATACATTTATGCAGATCATCCAAAGCTGAATACAAGTATATATTGTGAAGCATACCCAGAGAGGAGTACAGAGTACAACATACATAGTACAAAGTTAACTCTCAAGTTGAGTGTAGATAATTTATACTTCACACAATGTATGGTATATGTGATATATTGTAATGCACAGCTCATTCTAATGCTTGACAGTATACTATGGGATTTTACAAAAGCAAACATAACATTGTGTCTTATCTGTCGGACATCAATCCATCATCTATGTCTTGGTACTCCCTTCCTGAGACACTTGACCATTTGAAAACCTGGGCATAAGGCACTTCATTCCTGCTGTTTTCATCTGGTGTATTATGACTACCAGGAGAACAAGTACAACACGTACAAAACTAATATAAGCAGCAATGTACTGTGTTGTTTTAATGGGACAAAAGTGCAGAGAATATCAAATTCACAAGACATCTTCTTCCAGAGTAGATTGTTAATTCTTCTTATAAATGCTCCCAACACTTGCTGTGTAGAAAAGCAGAAATGTAGTGAGGATAGCTACTGTGAGAAGACTACCACCAGTGTTGAGAGAAGGAATGGCTGCAGGTGTGATGACAACCACTCGTGCTAAGAGCAGGATGCCCACCCAGTGGCGGTGCTTCTCTTTGAAGGGACCGTAGTATGCATCCAGGAATGGCGTCACCTTCCCCACCCACTTTAATCCTCTGTAATGGTTGTAGCATTGGAGATATGGTCCAAGTATGAGGAAGATGGTGAAAGGGAACCACAGAAGGACAAACACAGTAGCAGCAGCCGCTAAAAACACAAATGCTACTGTAAAGTGTCCATTGTGGGCCCACACTGTTACAGCAACATGGCGATAGTTAGCTGTGTCCACTTGCACTATTTGTGCCGAAGTATAGATCACAGCAATGGTCCGAAGAAACTTATTGAAAGACAAAAGAATGAGTGTGACCAGAACTTGCATTGCATTGTTACCAAAGAACCTGGTAATGCGTGGTGAGTAGCGACATGCAATGATTATGCCACCTGCTAGTATCCAGATGTAGAGAGGCACACAAACTGTAGCCATGTCTTGGCATATATGTCAAGATTACAAATAAAGCATACTTTTATCAAGGTTAAACCAAGCAATTATTACAGCGAACACTCTGGAACCATTTCAGCTGGGTTCTAAGATGGCACTTTAAATTTTGTTAGATTGAATGATATTAGCATAAAAATTAGTACATTCAATGTCCCTTGTGTCACAGTTAAATCAAGGTATTTGATGAGTGCTACCAGCAGTAAACCTGCAACAGCAAATACCAATAGGAGTGAGGGATAGCTATTTTGCACTGTTGCAGACACCTGGAACTCCCAATAGCAAGTTTCCCAACACATGGGCGTAGCAACAGGGTGGGCAGGTGAGGCCAGAGCCTCACCACTTTTTGGAACAGCGTTAGTCTAATAGCCACCTGGCCTCATCACTAACAATGGCTACAGTACAGATCCACTAGCGCTCTATGTAAGTACTACACAACGGGGTTCGCTGCTTACGCGAGCGATGTAAATCTCTAGCTTCCATATAACGCACACTATAATTATCTGGCTACTACGCGGCTATTTCGAGGCTGCTGCTATGTTGTGGTTTTTAGTACAAATCACTGCTTACTGCAACCGATATTTAACCCCCAAAATTGCACCAGATTCGATCTGAGAGTGCCTAAAATTTTTCGGGGGGGCATGCCCCCAGACCCCCCCTAGAACTTGCACACTGCATGATACAGTTTTTATGCCACCATGGCCTCACCACTATAAAAATGCTTCCTACGCCCATGCAACAACTTTCGCACAGTGTACCCGCATGGTTATCAATACACTGTTTGTCTCCTTCAACTTCAATCCTTGAAGCATTAGCTACAGTATTCAGGAAGGCACTTCGCACTGTATGAAAACATATTCTTTGAAGGGTCAGGGTAAATCCATAAGGATTTATTTCTCTGAACACGAGGTACAGGGTCTATGTAGCACCTTACGTCATAATTTGAGACAAGTTGATGAAGCTGGTCCATACATACACAGCTCTTCCACTGTTTAAACATTGATTCTTTGGTTAAACATCCACTCTTTGGCTAAACATCGACTCTTAGACTTTACTCTTTGCTAAACATTGACTGCTTTTTGTAACATTGGCTATACATCGACTCTGTAGCTAAATATCGGCTCTTTGGCTAAACATCGTTAAACCTTGGCTCTTTATCTAAACATCGACTCTTTGCTAAAACATCGATTGTTTGGCTAAACACCGCTGGGTTGATAGATAAGTACTTTTTGGCAAAAAAGATCCTTGTAGCTAAAAGGGTCTTTCTTATGTACAGAGACCCATAGTATAAAGGGTCCATCTTATGTACCAGTGATCTTTCTTATGTACCACAGATCCTTATACTGTAAGGGTCCATCTTATATATTGTACATAAGATGGACCCTTTTAATATGAAAAGCGTATACTTACATTTGATCCGTCTTATGTACTCTCGTTACGCACCAATCAGGCAGAGACCGACAAAGCCACACCCATTTACATAAGATGGACCCTTAGTATGCATAAGCTAATTCTAAACAGCATGTACACCATGTACTGTAACATCTCTATACCATGTGTGTCCCGTTTGTCGCACGTTAATATTGGCCATATACATACGTACCGTAATTATGCCGAAATGTCATGAAATGTGACCTATTCCACAGCAGGTTACATAGGAAATTTTGCTTTTCGTCCAGTGTATGAAAGTATACACTAATTACTTAGTCTGATATTGGTATAGTGGATGTATATAGCTGTTGTCCAAATCCTGCACAATGATCTTTCTACCTTATGTTCTGCTGCTGAAATGAACTGTGCTAGATATCGAGCATGTAAGCTAGGTTTGTCAGGTTTAATGGAAAAACTCTCTCATATATATAAGCCCTGCAAGATTGTGCTAACTGTCAGCAAATATTGTAGCTTTGAGACCCAATTAGCTGTAAAATTATTATTTGCTAAATGTAATTTCTTTTCTAGCTCAATTATGGATGCAATTGAGAAATAATGTGCTCAATACTTTGATTTGACATACTACATCACAAATAAGAAATCAGTAGACTACAGTCTGCTAACACAAATGGGTCTAAATATATGTACAACATGGTCAGTGTTAATATTTGGCACCTCAAAGCCAATTAAAGCTCTGCAGCTCCCTCTTCTTCTACCACCTCTTCTTTCTTCCAGTTGAGTGGGAGAGGCAGCTCCATATAGCCAGCTGCTGCCTCAAGTAACTTAGACACATCACACTGAAGGTTTTCAAATTTGGGACGCTGAAGGGAATCCAAGTTCCAGCATGAAGTCATCAGGTCATAGCTATTAGTCAAAATTAGAAACAGGTAGCTAATGTGCTAATTGAAATTCTTATGCAACTAACATTTCATTGGAGCAGGCTGGGTTTTCTGGTTTTTCCAGTCTCTGACCTGCCTTTAGTGCCTTCAAAACACTCATGACAGGAATTCCAGAGTAGGGGACTCTCCCACAAGTGAACAACTCCCAAACAGTCACACCAAATGACCACTGTGTAGATACATTTATATATAAAGTGTAAAAAACATTGCATGTTAAATAATGTAGCTAGGAATGGAAGTGCTAAAAACCAGAGAAACAAGGACTGTATATATGCAGCAAGACAGAGGATGATTGTATACAACAGTATTTCAACAGTCATTCCCCCGAAGAAGGTCACCGATCACCGAAAGTACTAGGGAAGTATTATTCTTATTCGACTGGTGTTTTTGCGCATGGCTACCTCCGAGCCTCTACCTCAGAGACCCACGCGCAAGTCTCGGAGACTGTGAGGACAGGAGCCGCAGCAGGCCACTCCGGAGAAAGTGGTCGGGAGCGTCGCCACGCCCCCTTCGGGGAGCTCTCCCCTTGCGGGGACCACACCCCCCATACTAATAAAAGATGCAGGAAGGACCAGGGGAAACCGCGCAGCAGTGCTGAACGCTACATGAAGGGCGTTTGTCGAGTATTGTAGGCTTGGTTAGGCTGAAGACTAGGGATAAGTGGCTAAAGGTGAGCCATGGCGCAGGAAGTACGTTGATAAACGATGTTATAGTGCACTTGTACTGTTTTGACTGCTACGCTACATCTCATTGTAAATATGGGGACCTAGCTAGTATTGTAGGAGCCTAGGTAGCATTACTAACCTGAGAATCCCGGGTAGCCCCATTTTCTTGCTGCTTTTCACACCAGCAAATGCTTCGAGCACGTAAGAAGCCTTCGCGCAGCGCGTTTGGTTGAGATTACGCGAACTACATTCCTCGCGATCAATGGCATCTCCATACTTTCCTTATGGGACATACAGCTCTCTTGGAGTGGTAAAGATTTAGATTTAGTGAGACCTATCGCTAGACGTGGCAAAACGCGAGGAATCCAATGGTACTCTTTATTTTGAAATTGGGTGAAAAATAAGAGAGATATTGCCAAAATTCGAGGGTCCAGGTGAAGTCAAATAGACAATAGTGTAACAACTCTGGTGTGTGGTGTTTGCTCTAGTCTCGGGAATACCTGGATCGTCCTTTAGGATGACCACTTGCTTCTCTGGTACCCGCACACGCAAAGTGACACGCCGCCAGTGCGTGCGCCGCGTAACGTAAACGCTGGCGGGGAAAGCCTGGAACCGAGGCTAACTCACCACATCAGTTCTCTCATTATAAATATCTTTCTCAATACTCTCAGGAGCCATCCACCTGATGGGGACCTTTTCTTCACCTCCCTTCACACTCTTCCTCCGGCGGAAGTAGTTAGTGCCATACATGTCTTCTGTGAGACCAAAGTCAGCTACTTTCATCACTCCATGGCCATCAATCCTGTATTATGTTAAAGAATTACGAGATTTAGTTCATATTATTAATATGTGGTCCATACATGCAGTTTCTTGCAGCCAGGTCACGATGAACAAACTTTTGTTTAGCAAGGTATGTCATTCCCTTTGTTATTTGGTGACATATCTTCAGATATATCTTCTTCACCGACTGTACCTGTAAGAAAATGGCGTGAAAGTGCAACATGGTCAATGAAGGTCAAACCATTTAAACACCTCTTCATCTGTAGCTGTGCTGGTAAGTAGCAGTTCTTGTTTATGATGTCGGATATACTCTAAAACACTGCCATTAGACATGAAGGGCATAATGAGCAGGGGCATCTCTCCATCAAGACATACTCCAACTAGGGACATGACATTGGGATGTTCAAAGGACAACATGGTAGACATCTCCTTGGTCAGCCGCTCCAAGTCACCAGAGGAAAATAGGGCTACGTACATATTAGAGTGTGCATGGACAGGCCATATCTCTTCAGTTAACTCAAAGCAGTTCTTATACCTTTTACAGTTTTAACAGCAACTAGTTCAGATCCTAGTGGAGTATCAATATATCCCTTGTAAACCACTCCAGACTCGCCTATATATTTAGAAAGATGAGGTTCTGTAAGTAGATTTAAATATTCAAATTGCTGTAGTATAGTAAACGACCTCTGGTATACCTCAGAACGTTGGTGCTTAAACTATACATCTATAGCTAGTTTTTCACTGATTGTAACAGCAAATTCATTGCTATTGCTTACCTTGGCCCACAACACTTGAGAGATGTATTTGATCTTTTGAAACAATCAGTCTCTTATCCTTGAGCTCTGCACGGAGTTGTTCCAGCTCAGGAGATTCCTTCAGTTTAACTAAATGTAATTTGAATCAATAATAGGAGTAACATTAAACTAAGGTTGTAATATCTTACCAAGGAAATATTGATTTTCCAGATTAGTATCTACATTGAAGTCTCTGTTAAAAAAAAAGTAAGATCAAAGGAATTCCAGCGGGTACATAGCATAAGTGGGCACTTCCTGCCTGCCTGTCTATAATATATAAAACATAACAAACTGCATGTACTGTAGCTGTAATAGTATGTTAGGCTGCAACTGTGGTTCTATATTTTACAAGTGTAAAAACATTTTCACTAAAATGTTGAAGGATGTAGGGATTGAAGTGGCAAAAAGCGTAGAAACAAGGTCAAAGTGCAGCATGGATGCAGGCAAAGGCAGCGGATGATAACATGCAAGAATCATAACATGCGTAACCCTTTTTAGTATTTACAGATGTAGGGATATGCGGTTACTGTCCTGGAAAAGCGGGGATAGTAAGCACTTTGTAGAAGGGTTGTGCTCTCTTGGTCCAAAACTGCCCCTTGTCCTATGCAGACTCCCAGACTCAACATCCTCCTCACCTAGTCATGTCAGTGCCTTTGACTTTCTTTTTCTTGAAGTAGAAGTAGAGAATAATCCCCAATATGATCATGACTGTCAGCAAAACAATCACAACTGTGGTAGGTATAGCTACAGCTGCAGTAGTATTGAAGCTCTGCTCTGAACGAGGAGAAGTGGTACTAAAATTCTGCTCTGCATGAAGATGAAGTTGTAAATTTCATGTTAATATTAAGCAGTATAAATTATCACTTTGTTGTTGAAGCATGAAAGGATGGTAATGCCAAAATCATAGAAGACAACAATAAAAAACATGCCTAACTCCAAAATAGAAGATTTAGGGAGAGGACACATATGTTACTAGTATATGCTAGAGTGCATGTTAATGTTCTGTTTGGTCAACGGATGAATGCAGGTTCAAGTCCTACATGAATGAACAATATTTGGGGGAGCAACATATCAGTGACTTTTTCTTGCTTGAAGCAGCAGTAGGGTCACAGATATATAGCAAAATGCAATTGCAGCTTAAGCTTGTGTAAGTAATGTGAATTGTATACATAGCAAGATACTTCTAGATGCATACTCCATATCAGAGAGTTGGTATATCACTGAAAAAACAAGATGGCTATTTTAACACAAAGTCTTTTACCTCAGTTGCATGCACGTGTAGTAACTCAGTCATGTAAATAACAATTTAATGGCTGTTGAAGAAACGTTGAGAAGAGAGCCAACAAGGAGCATACCATAGACCCATAGACTGAGTATATATGTTATTTTAATTCAAGGATGTCATGTTAGGTTCTATGGAAAACATGTGAGGTCCAATTACATAATCACTCAGCCAGTAAATTATGGTGATGAAAATTTACAGGTTGAATGATTACATGTGCTGTTGCTACATTCCAAGTTGAATATCAGCTACTGTACACAACTGAATATGCAAGACTGACAAACCATACAACTGAGATAACTATGCATCTTTGTTCAACAGCCATTAACATGAATGAGTGATTACACATGTAACTGAGTTAACAACATTTTGTGGTAAAATAATCATGTTTTTTGCAGTGTAGACTCTATATATATAATGGTGCATTTATAAGCCTTTTCAGACACAGAACCTGCTCTACCGGTGTTTCTATACATAGTAAAACTCTCAAAGTAGGTAAACAAACGTATACGGAAAATTCCTAAACCGCTGATTTCTTCATCATCATAATCATCGTCATCTTCTTCTTCTTCTTCTTCAAACGGTCTACCACAAAATTGACAAGCGTGCTCACCTTTATTTTGACATAAAACAATTCCTTTCTCTCTGGTGCATGATCCTTGACCAACAGAATCGTCGTAGGATCCCTCTCACTCAAGAACGACAAGGATTTAGTGGTACTTCCATTGATTTTTGGCACTTCCATTCCTACATCATTTAATATTTTAATGAAATATGTTTTTTACACTTGTTAGACTTGTGTATGCCTATCAGAGGATCAGTAGATATAGACTCAGTATAGCACATCGGCTCTTAAAAAGCGAAAAGGCTTGAAACACATTAATGTTGCAACTCTAAAAATGTAGGTTATTATCGTTGTCTGCCATCATCCTGCACCTTCCAATAGAAATGTTTTTAGACTTGTTACTATATTGAAAAGTACTACATACACTTCTGCAGCATATGAAAAACAGTACTATCATCTGAAATGGAAGTATAGTGTTAATGCCTAATTGTTACACACACACACACACACACACACACACACACACACACACACACACACACACACACACACACACACACACACACACACACACACACACACACACACACACACACACACACACACACACACACACACACACACACATACACACATACACACACACACTAGTTTTCTCTCCTAGCTATATGCTAATATATATGTATGTCCAGTTCACCTGAACTTGTAGTTGGTAACAGACTATCGATTAAACTGATATTATCACATGACGTGTTGCTTATAGGCACTCCAGGTACAGCATATGTGGTGGGATCAGAGCAACTGAAGTTCAAAGCCCAAACAATAATTTCACGTACAACTTCATTATTCTTCCCAATTTCAAACGCAGTCTGGAAATCAGTTTCATTAAGGCACTCAACACCAACCTCAAATATAGCAGAACACTTGGTTTTGCACATACTCAGCTGCAAGCCACTACTTGGATCAGATGAGTTTTGTAGCTCACAATTTCGAAACAAGTAGAAGCAGACAATGAAGGCAATGAATTGATGGCATTTGTTGCTCTTGCTCTGTGTGAGGTCATTCAAACCCTGCAGTATTACCTCACTTTCATTGGAGACAACTATATGGTAGTTTGTGGCAGAGCGAAAAAAGCCACACAAATTACCATGCTCTGTAACTGGTTCACATCTGCATGTACACAGACATATACACAATTTAGTAAACATAGTACATTTACAAAGCATAAAAAAGAGCTTTACACTGTAAAAATATTAAGTTTTTATTAAACCATGGTATGGTTATCTCAGTTGCATCTTCTCTAGTGTTTACTGTGATTTCCCTACGGTGTGTATCACTATAATTGGTGGTCAATATTCTCAGAAACAGAAACGATGCAGTAATAGTACAAACATCCTTTTGTTGGAATAGTAATTTTATAGTAATCAGTGATACACACTATGAGGAAATCACTGTAAACATCAAGAGGATATGCAACTGAGATAACCTTACCATGGTTTAATACAAACTTAATATTTTTACAGTGTAGCTGGTGGCAATATACAGCAATTTAAATACACTTGCACAAGTCCCATTCCCCTCTATACATAATGATTACATGCCATGGATTTTATACTGTACAGCTACTAATAGCTATTCGTACATCGCCAGTACTAACTTTGGAATGTAGGTAATCTGCTCCTGGTCTCCATCTGAAAAAACAGCCAAAGTAAAATGACAAGTACACCTGTATATACCAAATAACGTACCGGCATTACATTGCCGAGGGCCACAAGGAAGCGATAGCGTTGCCACAATCGTGACCAGGAAAAACTGTGTTCTCATTTTACGTCGCTGTCAATTTTTCCTTAGATGCACTGCGGCAGTATCAGCGAATGTAATCCAAACGCGCGTGTGAGTATATGTCAGACTGTTGTGTTACGATTATATAATTCGTGTATGCAGTCGAGGAATAATGCAACAATGAATGCACTAAAGTGCAGAACCCTCGGCGTCCACGCGTGCGCGAATCTATAACGCGCGTGCGCGAATGCTGGAAAGGCACGTGCAATTGATACTCTCTGTACACTGCTGGAAGCGCTATAGCTTTGACTGGAGAAGTACCTGTGCTTGTACTCCCTCGTGCAGTAACCGTTGGTGCTTTGCTGTACATCGAACAGGAATATCTGATCGCTGGTAAGCCAGAATATGCAATTAGGTGAACTTGTATAATAGATGAACTTGTATAATATTCTGGCTTACCAGCCAGAGTATGCAATTAGCATATTGGCTCTTTCGCTTGCGTTTCACGCCATAACTCTTGAACGGAGCGGTTTCAAAGAAAACTCCACAAATTTTTTGACCTCCGTTGCCCGCTGAGTAGATCTACACAACAGTATTTTCAGGTCGAACAGACGCTCCAGAAGTGAGACGTGACTTAACAGACAGACACACAGACACACCGACACACCGACACACCGACACACACGACCAAGTACCGTAACCCTCGCTGCGCATGCGCGTCGAGGGTTAATAACAACGCACGTAACCCTACGAAGTAAAATGTAGGGAGGAGTTACAATTGTTGCATGCAATTATCCCTTGTCTGCAAGATGAATTGTCATATTTGCGGTAATATGAACTCTGAACCCCGAACTATATATGTGACAGGATTTGCAATAAGGACCCATGAGTGTACAGATTTGGGTTATGCACTGCATTGTTACACAAATTCCATAGACATACCATTTGCTTTAGCACCACAAAACTTGAGAAACTCCCTTAGGTCAGTTGGTACATCAGGAACCTCTCTCCCTAACAAAGTACAGTGATCCTGACAAAATGCTTTGCCACGAACAGGTGAAGCAGTGCAAACATCAGGCATGTTGAGAGCTGGAAATCCAGTGGCAGTTTGCTAAAAAAACACAAGAATCATTTGGGGTGAACCCTTTTATTACATGATCCAGGAACATTCTATCCAACAAGATTAATTCCGCTGGGATCAACACTAGAAATAAATTACCTCGACTTTTAACATGCAGTGAGGAAATACAGTTTTCCGAATGCCATCAGTAACCCAAAGTGAGCCCCAACCTATACATGTGTACAGGATACAAATGTCACATTGTTGTTCATTGTGTAAAAACACATGACAGTATATCCTACCTTTCTGTTTGCATTCTGGTGTACAGGTTTTGTGGGGATAAAGAGACTGACGCCTCATTTCCTCAATCATTTCCATGCAACTCTCTCTGTTACTGTCCTTAAACAGCCTGTAGTCAGTCTTACCAATCCTCCTCAACTCACTCTCTATTTCCCCATTGTAGAAGGCTTCACCGACTATGTGTGGGTTTAGTTCTATAATTCAAATCACACACAGTAAGCAATGTACTTTAAACCACTAGTTACATGTATACCTTGATCAACAGGAAGTTTTAGTGCAACATTGAAGCTCTCTGCAAAGCCTTGAAAAGACACCCATGAATGATTTCTGTAGATTATCAGAAGCGTCTTCAAACAGAGCAGATGAGTAGCTTAAGCAGTATACGTAGGATAGGTCCTTACTTTACCAGGGGGCATTTTATAGATGAACTTGTATAATATGTAAGTTCAATGTACTTACGCAAGGCTACACTGCCACTCCAACAACTGTCTGCAGAAATATGTTGTGTCAGATGCTTCAACATAGCTAGTCTTGTGGTTGTGGATAAAGCCGAAAGCCAATGACTGATTTGTTTCCGAAGTGCGCGTAATTGTACATCATGTCACAATGCCTACACCTCAGTGTGAACTCGATGCTTCTGGTACATCCAGTGAAAGAGTAGCATTTCACCTACACAATAAAGTTAAGGCCGTAAAAAACATGTAACTAACACCATGGCTGCAAGCTAATTTTACTGGGAGGCTAGTTGGGAAGAGGCCAACCTGTGTATTGTATATTTCTCCCATTTTGGTTTTCAAAGCTTACTTATTTCACACTGTATGAAATGCATTTTGTACATAGCTAGTATAGAATAGTGTAGGTGTCCATGGTACTCCAGTTTGCCCCATCACTACGAAACTTTATGCTAGACTATACATTACTTTTTAGTAAAATGTGATGCCGGGATATCTGCAAGTGTTTCCGGTGCGACTTGTGGTGGGAGAGCAGGTCCAGAAGCAGGTGGAGCACTGATATTTGTTGACCAGCCAATTGCACCAGTAGCAGTGTTATAATTAGGAGGAGGTTGAGTAGATGTGGATGCAGGAGGTATACCGGGAGGTGGATACTTCAATGGTTTTGGATGTGAGGGTGGAAGTACACCAGGTGGGGGTAGTTGGGTATTGAAAGAAGGCCCTTGTGGAGTTGGCTGTGTGGGTGGCATCGAAGGATTTTGGCCTTCTTGTTTCCTACAATTCCCAAGCTTAAGTAGGAAGGATGTAGAAAGATTACGTGCACTACGAATCCGAGCAGTTACAAGCAGTAGATAATCCACTTTGATGTTACTACAGGAGTATTCATCTATTACTTCAGTCAGTGGTATTTCAATGGTAGGCTCCCAGTTGTGAGTTGCTCGTGGTTGAATTGCATCACTACCAATGCTATTCAGTGTCTTTCTACTCCCTCTGCAGTGTCCTTGGGCATAGTACCTAACATTTTGACGGATGGATGCAATCAAGGTTAACCGGCGTCTACTTCCATTCTCAAGTGAAACATTGAGAGTGAACGACTCTCCAATATAAAACCCAGTTTTAGGAACAGATACACTCAATATGATGGGCTGCGAGGCACAACAAAGACAGCATACGGTCTTCTGAACTTCTTGGCTCTGTGGTTGCAAGAGGTGTGGATTAGTGATGCTCAAAGGCTGCTGTACAGGTATCTTAACCTGCACTGTGTGGTCAAATTTCAGTGAACCAGTTCGTATTCGCCCTGTGAGGGTATAGCGAATTCTCCCAACGCAGCCTTCGAATGAGGACGGTGCACTCGAAGGGATATTGATGACGAATGGCCATCTGTACTGACCTGGCGCGAGTTTACCATCGGGTGATTGGCGACTATCCCATAGGTTCACCACAAGGTCGGCATAGGATTCTGTGGAACTGTAGATACGCGTTACAGTCCTTTGATACTCGCCCGAGCCTTCTGTGTGCGACTCTGTCCATTGGACTTGCGATCTTCCAATAAACTGAACGCAAACTTGCTTGTAGCTCTTAGGTTTATCGATGTCTAGCAGTACGTTCCCAGAGACGGTATTTCCAGAAAAGTACACTTGGTTGGCACTTTCCTGGACCAGATCGATGCGTAGATTAGGCATTATCTACGTGACTCGCACTTCGTTACTCGTGTCCGACGCTGACGTTTATATAAACGCGCACTTTGTTAACAAAACTCATTGCTACCGGTGACAGGTGTTTTGTAACTGAGACAAACTGAATTGTGTTTATGTAACATCACATCTTTGTGTTCACAAATAAAAAGTAAACTTACACTCTTGTTTGAGGAGTCCAACACACTGCAAGTAATTATATATGTACCTACGTAGTATTGCCACAGGTGGTTTTCAGAAACAATTGTTTAGAACTTGTACTGTGCCCACCTGCTTCCTATTAAAGTCAGTACCAAAGCCAGTCAAACATTGCTGCATGCTAGCACTAAATTAACAGGAGAGCACAATTTATTTCTTGATGCAGCAATATTAGTATGCATGCACAATAGTCATAAGCAGCAGCAGACTACATTAATTTGTCTATAGTGGCACAGCTTATACACATAATATATATTATTACATAACACCGTATTCATATCATGCATACAGTGTTGCCTCAAATTAGATTCAAGCTATTGTGGCTTATCACTAGAGTCTGCAGTTTCTGACCCAACATTTTTCCACTCAGCTTCAGTTTCCCCTGGAAAAACAGCTGCAGAGAAAAAGTAGTGAAGCATCACAGAACGGTTACTTTAGCGATCTAAAATGCACACACACATGCACACACAGGGTTATACTGCAGACAACTCTCCAACCTGCTGGGCCTTGGGGTCCCCATTTACCAGTCCCACGAAGGTCTTGTCTGACAGAGTGAGGGTATACACCCAGCTGAGACTGGGCCGGTCAGTTCTACCTGCTATAAGTATACATGTATGTTAACAGTTGTGCATCAATGACCAAGTAAACCAACTGCTATTGTTTAATCATTGACTTCTGCTTATTGTACTTTTTATAGAGCTTCTCATATCGCAATTGTGGTAGAGAGATATCCTACAAACACTAGGCAACTCGGCGCTTTTTCTCTATTCTCTCCATGTGCATATTGGAAATGTATATGGGGTTGTGTAAACACACATACATTGTAGGAATTACACAATCACAGTACACATACAGAAAGCGTCATGATGTATATATGTGTAAACACTCACTCTACTGTACAGCATGTTTGCCACCCTTAGTAATGTTCCAGAGAAATATTGCCTTCACTTTCTTCACAATGTCAGGGATTGATGTCATGTGACTCTTGAGCTCCTCAAAGATTGCTGTTGACTTGAGCTCCTGGCTCCCTTCCATTGACTGTTGTATACAAAGCAAGAGCATATGCACAGATCTTCAAATTTACATGTGCATTGAACATCCACAACTAATAGTGCTGTGTGGTAGTAAGACACTTACACTTACAGATGAGGTAGGAACAGTGGTACTATACACTTTCCTTTGTGTATGCAGGTGATACCAGAAACACATGGCATTTATGAGTACATTTGAGTACTAATAGTTGCTGCTGTTGTGCTAGTAATCAGTGATGGGAATCCAGTGGAGCCCTCGTACACACTTGCCCCGGGCCAGACCAGCTGAGAGATGAAACATGAGACAGAGGTCAGCAGGTGCTTCATACGGTATAAATGCAGCATATACATGTAGATGCTGATGTGCTTGCATTTTCAGCTTTGAGCTTCATCCCTGGACAACCAAGTGGTCAATTCAGAGTTAATATACAACTAATTATAAGCGTTCTCACAACCTCATCCCAGTCACATAGGAATTAGACAGATTTGTCTTTGACTCAATGTATTTAACTAGCTGTATACATCTATGCAGGTCATCCAAGGTTGTATACAAGTATGGTAAAGCATTAATATTGGATGTACCACTCTCTGAGTCTGAGTAATATTGTATATATATAGGTTCTGTATCTAGGGAGGAGTGCATCTGGCTACATGCCATGATTCTCATTTTCCCTTTGAGTGAACATTAGACCATTCTGGGCTGCAAACTTAGCTCTGAGATTATCAGCTGTATTACTAATTAACATGTAGAGTAGCAAAGTTAACTCTTAACTTGAGTGTAGAGAATGTATATGTCACACAATGTATGGTATATGGTATTGCACAGCTCATTCTTAATGCTTGACAGTACACTATTGGATTTTACAAAAGCAAAATAACATTGTGTCTTATCTGTCGGATATCAATCCATCATCTATGTCTTGGTATTCCCTTCTTGAGACACTTGACCATTGGAAAACCTGGGCACAAGGCACTTCATTCCTGCATCTCTTCATCTGGTGTATTATGACTTTAGTGAAGTAGAAGCGGACCGGAAGAGTAGCTCGTGCTTAGACTCGCGTAGCCACGCCTATTAATCACGAGCGAGCCGCATCCAATTTGTCTCGGCTCACTCCAATCGCCAGTTATCTCCATTATAAACTTATCATCATTAAAATAGTACACCTACCTTAATGAATATTAATGAGCCTCCCCATGTGTCAATCTCTTCCGGCGGCACTGTTAATATGAAAGTATACACCAATTACTTAGTCTACCGACTCTCTGATATTGGTATAAAAATAGTGGATGTATATAGCTGTTGTCCAAATCTTGCACAATGATCTTTCTACCTTATGTTCTGCTGCTGAAACGAACTGTGCTGGATATCGAGCATGTAAGCTAGGTTTGCTAGGTTTAATGGAAAAACTCTCTCATGTATATAAGCCCTGCAAGATTGTGCTGACTGTCAGCAAATATTGTAGCTTTGAGACCCAATTAGCTGTAAAATTATAATGTAATTTCTTTTCTAGCTCAATTATGGATACAATTGCGAAATAATGTGCTCAATACTTTGATTTGACATACTACATCACAAATAAGAAATCAGTAGACTACAGTCTGCTAACACAAATTGGCCTAAATAATTATATGTACAACATGGTCAGTGTTAATATTTGGCACCTCGAAGCCAATTAAAGCTCTGCAGCTGCCTCTTCTTCTACCACCTCTTTTTTCTTCCAGTTGAGTGGGAGAGGCAGCTCCATATAGCCAGCTGCTGCCTCAAGTAACTTAGACACATCACACTGAAGGTTTTCAAATTTGGGACGCTGGTGGGAATCCAAGTTCCAGCATGAAGTCATCAGGTCATAACTATTAGTCAAAATTAGAAACAGGTAGCTAATGTGCTAATTGAAATTCTTATGCAACTAACATTTCATTGGAGCAGGCTGTGTTTTCTGGTT
Organism: Theonella swinhoei; assembly: GCA_963970385.1. Lineage (NCBI taxonomy): Eukaryota > Metazoa > Porifera > Demospongiae > Tetractinellida > Theonellidae > Theonella > Theonella swinhoei. The sequence continues at coordinate 2,041,637 of OZ019947.1, forward strand.
TCTCCAGTCTCTGTCCTGCCTTTAGTGCCTTCAAAACACTCATGACAGGAATTCCAGAGTAGGGGACTCTCCCACAAGTGAACAACTCCCAAACAGTCACACCAAATGACCACTGTGTAGATACATTTATATAAAGTGTAAAAAACATTGCATGTTGAATGATGTAGCTAGGAATGGAAGTGCCAAAAACCAGAGAAACAAGGACTGTATATATGCAGCAAGACAGGGGATGATTGCATACAACAGTAATACCATGCATATCTGTAATACCATGCATAACTCCATACTAATAAAAGATGCAGGAAGCTAGGACCAGGGGAAACCGCGCAGCAGTGATGAACGCTACATGAAGGGCGTTTGTCGAGTATTGTAGGCTTGGTTAGGCTGAAGACTAGGGATAAGTGGCTAAAGGTGAGCCACGACGCAGGAAGTACGTTGATAAACGATGTCATAGTGCACTTGTACTGTTTTGACACTGACCTACGCTACATCTCATTGTAAATATGGGGACCTAGCTAGTTGGGTGAAAAATAAGAGAGATATTGCCAAAATTCGAGGGTCCAGGTGAAGTCAAATAGACAATAGTGTAACAACTCTGGTATGTGGTGTTTGCTCTAGTCTCGGGAATACCTGGATCGTCCTTTAGGATGACCACTTGCTTCTCTGGACGCAAAGTGACACGCCGCCAGTGCGTGCGCCGCATAACGTAAACGCTGGCGGGGAAAGCCTGGAACCGAGGCTAACTCACCACATCAGTTCTCTCATTATAAATATCTTTCTCAATACTCTCAGGAGCCATCCACCTGATGGGGACCTTCTCCTCACTTCCCTTCACACTCTTCCTCCGGCGGAAGTAGTTAGTGCCATACATGTCCTCTGTGAGACCAAAGTCAGCTACTTTCATTACTCCATGGCCATCAATCCTGTATTATGTTAAAGAATTACGAGATTTAGTTCATATTATTAATATGTGGTCCATACATGCAGTTTCTTGCAGCCAGGTCACGATGAACAAACTTTTGTTTAGCAAGGTATGTCATTCCCTTTGTTATTTGGTGACATATCTTCAAATATATCTTCTTCACCGACTGTACCTGTAAGAAAATGTCATTGAAGTGCAACATGGTCAATGAAGGTCAAACCATTTAAACACCTCTTCATCTGTAGCTGTGCTGGTAAGTAGCAGTTCTTGTTTATGATGCCGGATATACTCTAAAACACTGCCATTAGACATGAAGGGCATAATGAGCAGGGGCATCTCTCCATCAAGACATACTCCAACTAGGGACATGACATTGGGATGTTCAAAGGACAACATGGTAGATATCTCCTTGGTCAGCCGCTCCAAGTCACCAGAGGAAAATAGGGCTACGTACATATTAGAGTGTGCATGGACAGGTCATATCTCTTCAGTCATTTCTTAATACCTTTTACAGTTTTAACAGCAACTAGTTCCGATCCTATTGGAGTATCAATATATCCCTTGTAAACCACTCCAGCCTCGCCTATATATTTAGAAAGAAGATATATTTTAGGTTCTGTAAGTAGATGTAAGTATTCAAATTGCTGTAGTTTAGTAAACGACCTCTGGTATACCTTAGAACCTTGGTGCTTAAACTATAGTTTTTCACTGATTATAACAGCAAATTCATTGCTATTGCTTACCCTGCCCCACAACACTTGAGAGATGTATTTGATCTTTTGAAACAATCATTCTCTTATCCTTGAGCTCGGCACGAAGTTGTTGCAGCTCAGGAGATTCCTTCAGTTTAACTAAATGTAATTGAATCAATAATAGGAGTAACATGAAACTAAGGTTGTAATATCTTACCAACGAAATATTGATTTTCCAGATTAGTATCTATATTGAGGTCTCTGTTGAAAAAAAGAAGTAAGATCAAAGGAATTCCAGCGGGTACATAGTATAAGTGGGCACTTCCTGCCTGCCTGTCCATAATATATAGAACATAACAAACTGCATGTACTGTAGCTGTAATAGTATGTTAGGCTGCAACTGTGGTTCTATATTTTACAAGTGTAAAAAATGTTGAAGGATGTAGGGATTGAAGTGGCAAAAAGCGTAGAAACAAGGTCAAAGTGCAGAATGCATGCAGGTAAAGGCAGGGGGTGATAACATGCAAGAACCGTAACATGCGTAACCCTTTTTAGTATTTACAGATGTAGGGATATGCAGTTACTGTCCTGGAAAAGCGGGGATAGTAAGCACTTTGTAGAAGGGTTGTGCTCTCTTGGTCCAAAACTGCCCCTTGTCCTATGCAGACTCCTAGACTCAACATCCTCCTCACCTAGTCATGTCAGTGCCTTTGACTTTCTTTTTCTTGAAGTAGAAGTAGAGCATAATCCCCAATATGATTATGATTGTCAGCAAAACAATCACAACTGTGGTAGGTATAGCTACAGCTGCAGTAGTATTGAAGCTCTGCTCTGAACGAGGAGGAGTGGTACTAAAATTCTGCTCTGTATGAAGATGAAGTTGTAAATTTCATGTTAATATTAAGCAGTATAACTTATCACTTTGTTGTTGAAGCATGAAAGGATGGTAATGCCAAAATCATAGAAGACAACAATAAAAACATGCCTAACCCCAAAATAGAAGATTTAGAGAGAGGACACACACGTTACTAGTATGCTAGAGTGCATGGTAATGTTCTGTTTGGTCAACGGAAGAATGCAGGTTCAAGTCCTACATGAATGAACAATATTTGGGGGAGCAACATATCAGTGACTTTTTCTTGCTTGAAGCAGCAGTAGGGTCACAGATATATAGCAAAATGCAATTGCAGCTTAAGCTTGTGTAAGTAATGTGAATTGTATACATAGCAAGATACTTCTAGATGCATACTCCATATCAGAGAGTTGGTATATCACTGATCACTGCAAAAACAAGATGGCTATTTTAACACAATGTCTCTAACCTCAGTTGCATGCACGTGTAGTAACTCAGTCATGTAAATAACAATTTAATGGCTGTTGAACAAACGTTGAGAGGAGAGCCAACAAGGAGCATACCATAGACTCATAGATTGAGTATATATGTTATTTCAATTCAAGGATGTCATGTTAGGTTCTATGGAAAACATGTGAGGTCCAATTATATAATCACTCAGCCAGTAAATTATGGTGATGAAAATTTACAGGTTGAATGATTACATGCGCTATTGCTACATTCCAAGTTGAATATCAGCTACTGTACACACTATACTATACCACTAGAGTCTTAGTAATACAAGTGTAAAAACATTTTCACTAAAATGTTGAAGGATGTAGGGATGGAAGTGCCAAAGAGTATAGAACTTGAACAAGGTCAAAGTTCATCATGCATGCAGACAAAGGCAGGGAATGATAGCATGCAACAATCATAACATGCGTAATCCCATATCCCTACATCTGTAAATACTATATGGGGCTACGCATGTTATGATTGTTGCATGCTATCATCCCTGCCTTTGTCTGCATGCATGCTGACCTTTGACCTTGTTTCTATACTTTTTGGCACTTCCATCCCCTACATCCTTCAACATTTTCTTGTTTCACTGGTATTTACTGTGTGTAGCAACATGTATAAACCTACTGGCTTTCGTGCAGAGTTCTACCTCCCTTCCATACCTATGAGGATAGCCAGCAATTGGCTGTGACTCCTACATCCTGTCTTGTACGAATATTGCATACTGAGTACAGCAGCGGGTCCAGTTATGGCAACAGTTAGTCGTTCAAAGAAACGGACACAAAGGAGCAACGCTGGTAGCCAAACAGCGCGACAACCACACCACTACAAAACATCTAACTTCATGTCTTCGACACGTGAGCAAACAAGAAAATGGCGTCTAAACTAACGCTTCTAAGCTTGCCAAACTGGAATTCAACCGGCTTTGGGAGAAGGTATGAAGATTTTGTACATCAAGGATCATGTACGCTCCAGTATAAATGATTTTCGTGAAAGAAATAGAGCGATTACTAACCCCAGTTTCGCGGTAGGCCGTTTGAACTGAAGAAGTAAGAAGAAGATGGTGCATAGTCGCCAACTTTTCAAAATGAAATGTCGGGACAGACCACACCTACCAAGGCTACAACTATCACTGCACACATTTTTACATCCTGGGTAGTTAATGATGCATTTACGGCGAGTGGAGCGACGAGTCTACGTTCAAGATTTCAAACATTTCGCATAAAGAGAAGCGCGTAATATCGACGCATGCGCACTTACACGACGTATGACGAAAATTCGCCCATTCATGACCACTACAAATCTCATGTCGGGACAAAACGGGACTAGAAATGTGATATGGGGACAAAATCGGGACGGGAGTCGAAGCGGGACGGGAGTCAAATAGTTGGGACTGTCCCGCCCAAATCGGGACGGTTGGCAACTATGGTGATGAGCAATCGGCGTTTTACAATTTTCCGAGAATCACCGTAGCTGTATATTTTACGGAGTTTGAGAGTATTATAGTGTATAGAGGAGCACGTTGTTTGTCTGAAAAGGCCTAGAACTTCCGCGTTCGAGAGTTCTTAGCTGTTACTTTTGTATGGGGCTAATGGGCGTGTCTGCGCCATCCCTACATATAGAGTCTACCGACTCTATGATAGTCCCACCCCACGGGATGGGATTATAGACGCGCCCCATTATTTTAGATCTATATGTGACAGGAAAAATCCGTGCGGGCAGGGATGAGAAACTAAATATTAACTTTATGTGGCCTAATTATGCTATTTCAATAAGGATGTCATGTTAGGGTCTATGGAAAACAAGTGAGGTCCAATTATATAATCACTCAGCCAATTATGGTGATGACAATTTACAGGTTGAATGATTACATGTGCTGTTGTTACATTCCAAGTTGAATATCAGCTACTGTACACAACTGAATATGCAAGACTGACAAACTATACAACTGAGATAACTATGCATCTTTGTTCAATAGCCATTAACACGAATGAGTGATTACACATGCAACTGAGTTAACAACATTTTTGTGGTAAAAATCATGTTTTGCAGTGTAGACTCTATATATATATATATATATATATATATATATATAATGGCGCGTTTATAAGCCTTTTCAGACACAGAACCTGCTCAACCGCATAGTAAAACTCTCGAAGTAGGTAAAAAAACGTATACGGAAAATTCCTAAACCGCTGATTTCTTCATCATCATAATCATCATCATCATCATCATCTTCTTCTTCTTTTTCTTCTTCTTCTTCTTCTTCTTCTTCTTCTTCAAACGGTCTACCACAAAATTGACAAGCGTGCTCACCTTTATTTTGACATAAAACAATTCCTTTCTCTCCGGTGCATGATCCTTGACCAACAGAATCGTCGTAGGATCCCTCTCACTCAAGAACGACAAGGATTTAATGGTACTTCTGATTTTTGGCACTTCTATTCCTACATCATTTAATATTTTAATGAAATATGTTTTTTACACTTGTTAGACATGTGTATGCCTATCAGAGGGTCAGTAGATATGGACTCAGTATAGCACATTGGTTCTTAACAAGCGAAAAGGCTTGAAACTCATTAATGTTGCAACTCTAAAAATGTAGGTTATTATTGTTGTCTGCCATCATCCTGCACCTTCCAATAGAAATGTTTTTAGACTTGTTACTATATTGATAAGTACTACATAGCTACACTTCTGCAGCATATGAAAAACAGTACTATCATCTGAAATGAAAGTAATTAATAGTGTTGATGCCTAATTGTTACACACACACACACACACACACACACACACACACACACACACACACACACACACACACACACACACACACACACACACACACACACACACACACACACACACACACACACACACACACACACACACACACACACACACACACACACACACACACACACACACACACACACACACACACACACACACACACACACACACACACACACACACACACACACACACACACACACACACACACACACACACACTAGTTTTCTCTCATAGCATATATATGTATGTCCAGTTCACCTGAACTTGTAGTTGGTAACAGACCATCGATGAAACTGATATTATCACATGACGTGTTGCTTATAGGCACTCCAGGTACAGCATATGTGGCGGGATCAGAGCAACTGAAGTTCAAAGCCCAAACAACAATTTCATGTACAGCTTCATTATTCTTCGAAATTTCAAGCGCAGTCTGGAAATCAGTTTCATTAAGGCACTCAATACCAACCTCAAATATAGCAGAACACTTGGTTTTGCACATACTCAGCTGCAAGCCACTACTTGGATCAGATGAATTTTGTAGCTCACAATTTCGAAACAAGTAGAAGCAGACAAAAAAGGCAATGAATTGGTTGCATTTGTTGCTCTTGCTCTGTGTGAGGTCACTCAAACTCTGCAGTATTACCTCACTTTCATTGGAGACAACTATATGGTAGTTTGTGGCAGAGCGAAAGAAGCCACACAAATTACTATGCCCTGTAACTGGTTCACATCTGCATGTACACAGACATATGCACAATTTAGTAAACATAGTACATTTACAAAGCATAAAAAAGAGCTTTAGCTGGTGGCAATATACAGTAATTTAAATACACTTGCACAAGTCCCATTCCCCTCTATACATAATGATTACATGCCATGGATTTTATACTGTACAGCTACTAATAACTATTCGTACATCGTCAGTACTAACTTTGGAATGTAGGTAATCAGCTCCTGGTCTCCATCTGAATAAACAGCCGAAGTAAAATGACAAATACACCTGTATATACCAAAGAACTTACCGGCATTACATCGCCGAGGGCCACAAGGAAGCGATAGTATTGCCACAATCGTGACCAGGAAAAACGGTGTTCTCATTTTACGTCGCTGTCAATTTTTTCTTAGATGCACTGCAGCAGTATCAGCGAATGTAATCCAAACGCGCGTGTGAGTATATGTCAGACTGTTGTGTTATGATTATATAATTCGTGTATGCAGTCGCAACAATAACAACGTGCGTAACCCCACGAAGTAAAATGTAGGGAGGAGTTACAATTGTTGCATGCAATTATCCCTTGTCTGCAAGATGGATTGTCATATTTGTGGTAATATGAATTCTGAACCCCGAACTATATATGTGACAGGATTTGCAATAAGGGTCTCACTTGTTACAATGAAACTTGTCAGAATAATAGCTCCAAATTCCTATTACTGTTGACATCCGCCCATTGCCTTTAAAGTGAAGCCATACATAATTAGCTGTTAATTAGTCCTCTGGAATCCACTCTAAGTGCGTGGTTTTTGCTATTTTTACAGGCGCGCGTATTATTTGCTATTTCATGCGCACTTCTGGACCGGCGTATTGAGTTTCTCTCTTTCTCGTTGCTAATCCTGAACTTGTGCTAACATTTTAAGCGGTAAAAAGAACGTCCTCTCTAGACAAAGATTGCAGCCTACAAATTGTCAAAAGGACCTTTTTGCAAATCATGTGACATATGTTATGTTGTTAGTCTGCCATTGTCATGCATGCATAATTTCGACGTGGTCATTTCCTCCAATCCATGCATAATTTGTGTATGTATGGTCGATCATATTTAGTTGTTCACCATGCACTACTCAGGTTATTACAATCTTGTTTCTTTACTTTTTGGCACCATGCATCACTGTCAAAATACTCTTGTTGTAATATAACAAAGACTGTTTGTGGCATGAGATAGCCACCTGCATCCCCAGTATCCTCACAGCAAAAAAATTTCAGTATAGTTACCTAAAGTTATAGGCATGTCTATATATATACATACATAGTATGGGTGTGAAGAATGTTTTAAGTAATGGTGTGATAACTGAGTAACTGTATGCATGCCCAAGTATGAAGGAAAAATTGTATGGCTCAGTGCAGAATTTGCATGTCCCATTAGGTACAGATAGTAATATGGGTATGGTTAACTCAATTATCATTTCATAGATGATTTGAAATAATGAGGAAATCACATTGCAACAATTCCTTAGTGGAAATCCTACACATACAAGGCCGTTCCCAGGATTTTTATGGGGGGTTCTTTTTGCAAAAATATGGACCCATATGGGTGATTTTAAGTGAGTATCTTTAGCATTAGCACCAGCTCTATTGTACATGTATGATTGTACTGTGCAGTGGCGGATCTAGAAATTTAAAAAGGTGTGTGCGCGCCGGAATTTTTGACGTGCTACGTAGCTACCTTGATCTGTTTAGCAACCTTTTTTTAGAACACAGAGACGCTACATTTTAATTTATATGCCAGGGAGGTTTTGATGCTCTAGCTGCATAGGTTTAGTCAAGCGAATATGCGTGAAAATGCACTCTGCTTGCCAAAGCTGGGTGAAAAGGAGGGGTCCACGACCCCCCCTGAATCCGCCAGTGCTATCCATGAACAATAAGATGTATGACACACGATTGCTCTACGCTCACGTGCTCGCGTGTTTTGCAATTAATTGCGAATCGAGCAATTGAGATGTGGTCATGCGTGGATCCCATGGAGTGTGCGTACGGCTACTACGACGAGCGAGTGTAAAAGCGGACCTTCTCCTGTTGCGGGGGGAAGGTTCGTCCGAACCCTCCGAACCCCCCCTGGGAACGGCCGTGACTACGATCGCGCCTGCGTCACGACTCACGAATCGGTGCAGCAGAAAAAGTGGGGCTAGACACATATGTAAAAGAAACAGGTTACACAGTACATTGATGTTATATTGAAGGATGTAAAAATGGCAGTGCCATTAAATCGCGAAATAGTGAAAGAATGGCAGTAATAAGTTTGGGCATGCGCGGATAAACAAACATTATCCTCGAATCGCTGCGCATGTTGTCAATTTTGAGGTAGCTAGGCGGTTTGAAGAAGAAATCGGCGGTTTAGGAATTTTCCGTGTCCTATTGTAGCGGGGTATTTTACCTACTTCGAGAGTCTTGCTGTGACGGGGTCGTAGAGCTGGTCGTGTGCATGAAAATGCTTAGAACATCCCCGTTCGAGAGTTCTGAGTTTAGACGTTTAGTACTCTTAAAGCAAACTTCTGGATACTTTCCAGATGCTGTATATCGCGCTGCAAGTGAGGGTCCCAAACTGCAGCAGCATACTCTAGGTGAGATCTCACTAAAGAAATATACAGCCGCGCTGCACTGCAAAAATAGGTGGTTATTTTGATCATCAAGTGTGGTTACCTCAGTTGCATTATATTTTGCATGTATCTAAACTATATATGACTCAGTATATAAATGTGCTAATTGTACAGTCCACTATGTAATGATGCAATAAGTCTGCATGCATACTCAAATATGAAGAAAATATTACATGGGTGAGTAGAATCACTAAATATATCTATGTCCTGTTAGTTACAGTTGTAATGGCTAAGTTCCATAAACAATTAGAAATGATGAGGAATACACATTGCAATAATTCCTTAGTGGAAATCCCACACAGACATTCATGTCTAGTGGAACTATAAAGAACAATATCTGTAAACATGCAACTGAGGTAACCATAAATATGTTTAAAATAGCAATCAATTTTTGCTGTGTGGGGGTTGCAATTATATTAATCCATTCCTCTTTCCCGTACTCCAAAATCAATGTCTTTTTAGCTGTACTGTTCGCTTTAAGACAATCAGTAATGTCAGTGTTGCAAGCTGGTACACTCTTATAATTATAGGCTTTCGATACTTTGCCGTTTACTGTTACTGACAAAAGCAAGAGAGGCGCCTTTCTGGTCACCTCTACCGCCTTGGTATTATCCTCCCACGATCTAGAATAAGAGCATCCATTCATCGTGTGGATCCAGTGAATACTGCAATTAGAAGAAGTGTTACAATCCGTAGGCGTGTTTACTATGTTGATGGTCCCAACTCACTTTAATTTGGCACATAGATGGGCATCACAAATTGATCAAATGGAGGTTTGTGGTACATGGGGAATAGACGGTTTTTCGAGAACCATTGTATATTTACATTGTTCCACAAATAATTTCCCTTCAACTGTAATGGCTTCCTTTGCTGATGCTGTCTGCAAGTATGGTGTTCCCAACCAGATCAGATCAGACCGTGGTAGGGAAAATGTGCAGGTTTGGGAATATATGTTAGAACAGCATCGTTCTGAATCAGCTGTTTTAGTTGGATCTTCTACTCATAATGAGAGGATAGAGCGCCTTTGGCGTGATGTGTACAGGTGTGTAGGCATATTATTTGCTGATCTCTTCCGTGAAATGCCTAAATGAGGTAGAATTGTTCTTCCTACACATGGTATTTTTACCATGGATCAATAGTGCTCTAGACTCGTTCTTGGAATCATGGAATAACCATCCTGTGTCAACCGAGCACAACCGAACACTGAATCAACTGTTTGTAGCTCTGAGGCAGAACATGATACCAACACCTCACATCCCTACACATGCTGTCGGTAATATTCCCATCCCAACATCATCTGAGGCAGTTGAAGTTCCAAGATCTGCTTTTCTTCCCTGTGATCGTCTACTGCATGAACTTGAACGGCATGACATGCTACATGCATCAGATGACTTTGGCTATTCAGTGTATAAGCATGTGTGTCGCATTGTTGGTAGTCATCTTCGTCACTGTAATGATTGTAGTTAATTACCTTTGTATATGAAATGTTGTGCATGTCATGTAATATTCACCATATACACCTGTCACCATGAAATGTTGTGCATATTCACTATATACACCTGTCACCATGAAATGTTGTGCATATTCACCATATACACCTGTCACCATGAAATGTTGTGCATATTGACCATATACACCTGTCACCATGAAATGTTGTGCATATTCACCATATACACCTGTCACCATGAAATGTTGTGCATATTCACCATATACACCTGTCACCATGAAATGTTGTGCATGTCATGTAAATTCACCATATACACCTGTCACCATGAAATGTTGTGCATATTCACCATATACACCTGTCACCATGAAATGTTGTGCATGTCATGTAATATTCACCATATACACCTGTCACTATGAAATGTTGTGCATGTCATGTAATATTCACCATATACACCTGTCACCATGAAATGTTGTGCATGTCATGTAATATTATCTGATTAAAAATTAGTTTTGACACAAACAGCGCGCCATACACCCATTGAGTTTCTCAGCCAAATTGTGGCTGGAGTGAACTGCTTCATAAAGGTTAGTGTGTGTGTGTGTGTGTGTGTGTGTGTGTGTGTGTGTGTGTGTGTGTGTGTGTGAGTGTGTGTGTGTGTGTGTGGGTGGCGCATGCATTAAACCACCGAAGACACCAAACTCCAAACAGTAATATTACATGATTCCTACCACTGCAGAGCAACTAGGCATAGATGTAGGTAATGATGTGGTGGATGAACACATTACTTCTGAAACCACGGAACCACTAGTGTTTTGGTGTGCCTTGCATATATAAACAGGTGGTGAGCTAGACAAGTTGTGCATACTCCCCGCTGATGAGAGCTAATAAGCTCAAAACAGTGCCGAAATAGTGTTGTCCAGGGATCGCTTAGCAGCTTGTTTGGCCCCACCAGATATGGTTTTTCTCATGTATGTGCCAAAGATGAGGGCTAATCAGCCCGAAACAGCTGTCTGCCATTTGCCTGGATTGCTCTGCACACCTCAACTTCATGTATATCATATATAGATGAGGTGTCTCAATGAGAGGGGTGCCTGTATTCCCTAGATATAGTTTGATGGTGATGGTTTCCCACAGGTCAAAGATGAATGTGCACATTTGAGAGTGTATCATGATCTGAAAGGAGACGTGTCCCTCAGCAAGTTCCTCCTCAACAAGTCCCCACAGGATCCTCTGGAATATTCCCAATCAGGACACGTTCAGTAGTCTACTTTATGGCTCCAGTGGTGTCAGTTATATTTACTGTATTTATTACCCTCAGCACACATGCAGTGAGGGTATAGTAGTTGTGTTTGGTTGTCTGTCTGTCTGTCCGTCCCCACACTTGCTTCTAGTTTATTCATTCTACAAATGAATGCACTAAAGTGCAGAACCCTCGAACGCGCAGGCGCTATAGAAACTTACGTGTAACGGGAAGTATACGGAAGACCTTAGTCAAAGACGGAGACTAAAGAGAAAGAAGCTCGCTGCCTTACTATCGCGTCGTATTCCAGGTAGTGTTTAGCCTATTGTTAGCCTTTTTAGGACCCTTATAAGGCTATGCCGTAGAAAAAGTGCGCGGAATGTCGCTGCAGTACTTCGTAGGATGTCACGGGTAAGCAAATGATGCCATAACTTTTGAACGGAGCGGTTTCAGAGAAAGCCCCACAAATTTTTTGACCTCCGTTGCCCGCTGAGTATGTGACAGTATTTGCAGGACGAACAGACGCTCCAGAGGTGAGATGTGACTTAACAGACACACACACACACACACACACACACACACACACACACATGCGCACCGAGGGTTAATGACACAACTTACCTAATGCACAATATAAAGGTGTGAAATTTTGTGATTTTCTCCTTCCAGCATTTTATGGCTACTACATGACTAGGCCATTTTCCCCCTGCACTAAGCGTATGCATGTGGCAGGGATATGCAATTTAGTGCTTTTCATTCAATAGATGTAATGTAGCAGTGATATATTGTAGTGAGCATTTTACTGTTTGTAAAATATAACAAACCCATGAATATCATGGTCCTTATAACAGTTGGTACTGGAGGTGTAGTGGGATATGACTAGTAGTAGAACAAATATTTGATGTGTATATGCATACATTTCGTGTGCATGCAGCAGGTGGCTCCTACCTCCCTGCCATGGATGTACAGTAGGAGGTTCTGTCTTTTGCCATGCGCAGTGTCTGTGCAGTCTATATTAGTAGTGGTATTGCCACTTGTTTGTGAGTATTAATATTGCAGTACATGTTCACAGTCAGACATAACACCTGTTTCTGTGTATTATAATATAACTACTAATAAATGTCTGACAAGAGATGGGCCACTGATGGCCGGGATGTTGACAGTAAGTGAAATCTAGTTCATACATCTGGAGGGGGAAGAAAAGGAGGTGATTAAGAAGAGAGGGAGGGAGGGAGACAAGGAGAAAGAGGAGAGAGGGAGTGGGGGAGGGAAGGTGGGAGGGAAGGAGAGAGAATGAGTGAGAGAGGGAGGGAGACAGGCAGGATGAAAGAGGGGGGAGGGGGGAGGGAGAAATTCACCTTACTCCTCAGATGGCGGTTTATCAACAAAGTTGAACTCTGGGAACTTGGTCATATCTCCACCTCCGTACACTCTGTTCACTCTGTTGAGCTCATCCTGGTACTGCTTCTCTGACTCAGCAGTCATGTCAGGTAGCTTACCACCTGCAGAGGAAAACAATCAGCTACCACCCCATTTAATGCACATTACTATACATGAACAATCCTTCAAGCGATGCTGAGAAAGGCAAGGCAACAACAACGCAACAGAAAGGCAAAGCAACACAACACAACTCGCCTGAAACAGTCATTTTTCAAAGAAAAATTGGCTGCCTCGGGTGGGACTCGAACCCACGACCATCAGCTGATCATGTACATGCATTGGCTAATACATGACAGGCTTAGCACATGCAGAAACAAAGAACTTCTCCACACCACTTCTTCCTCTCTCACACCATGCTTTATGGAAGACCAATGGCAACCAGGTGTTCACATAACCCCATAGTGGAGGGTGTGGCTTGTGAGACTTAGAGTTTTCATTCTAACCCTGACACATCCATGACACTGTTCTTAACATCAACGACACATGTAGCCGAGCCAACCATTTGGACGTAGAATGCTATTTTAAACCCACCAGCACTTTTGGTCCGGTACTCCTTCAGTTTATCGAGAAACAGCTGTTGAACAGGGTCGAGAGAGGAGGCCTTGGTTTGTGACTTGGCCCCCAGAGCAGCTCCCACACTGAGAGGTCTGCACGCGTGTACTGTCCACCAGGAAGAGGAGAGAGCGCGACGAGTCCACAACGCGGCCATTTTTAGCCAAACTCTGACCTCAATGGTCACATGACAACGGTTGACGATCACGTGACTAAATGAATGCGCGTAAGTTTGGTTCTCATTACGTTTGTCCGAATTGCGAGGGAGACACGTGTTCGTGCTTTTGTGTCCTAATGAATACTGAGTGATGGTACATTACGAGCTAGCCGTCATATTTCGTGCATTGGGCAAGTCAGACCTGCCTCTCGCTATACGGCGAGCCTGCTGTACCCTGCTGGACCAAGGCAGCGTGGTACGGAGTATGGAGAACAGAGGGGAGAGAAGACTCCCGTACAGGATGGGAGCTCATAAAGAGAGATTTATTCACGGCAGGTAGGAATTGTTGTGCTTACAATTGATGCTTTTAAAACTAACACAAACTTATTTGTTCATGTCAGACAGAATTTGTATCCGCATTCAGAGTTTAATCAAGGGGGGACACAGTCCGGTAAATGCCCCCCTCTAGGGATTCCCGTCGCCCTCTCAAGCATATGACACCATTACCAATTATTATTAGCCCTAGTGCCCCGCCCCCACACTTATTAGTTTTGCCCCCTCAAGGACATATGTCTAGATACACCCTGGCATTCCCATTATGTCACCTAGGTTAGGACTAGCTAGGTCGGTGGGGCTAGCTAGTTAGACTAGGGCTGAGGAGGTTAATGATGAAATCAACAGCGCACTTACAAATTATATCTACCATCTACCAACTTATTTCCTCTCATGACATCTATCTACATGTCAATCACTCTTTAGACCACTACAAATTTACATAGTTGGTTCCTGTCCTGTCTCAATTTCCATGTGTATGGGGGCGGGTGATGTGGACACGATGTCATTAAACATATACAGCTGGTTTTTGTAATCTTGCACAATCTCATGTGTAGAGCGTTATACTCACTTTCCGTTAATGTTTCATAGTGTGCATGTGCAGATTTCAAAATACAGTGGAAAATGAGTGCATGCATGTGTCGCTTTACGCTTTCCAGATTACAAGGTCACAAAAAATCTCTGTACAGACGCCATTGCAATCAGGCCATCTGCTTGTGAAAAAAACCTTAAATTAGAACAAAATTGAGAGCTTCCACGTCTAAATCTCGGGTAGAAGCATGCGTGGGAACCAACTATGCAATTTGAAGAGGCTCTATCGGACTCCCTTGCACTTCTTTCCCAGATACTTCATCTTTGATTTGGATGCTCCTCCCCAGTCAGTTCAACTCATTCTCTCACAACTTCGCAGCAACAGAGACATTATCAGAGCATCACTTATGAAAGCTGGGACTCCATGACCGACATAGCACTGTGTTAAAAGCAGCACGTGTGTATATATGTGTGTGGTACATACCCTATCAATCAGTCATATAATACCTCTCTGTGATGTACTATATAATCATTATCATGTGTCTACATGTCGTGTTACTTGAAGGTGTGTTGTGCATGTGGGTGTCAATGTGAAAAGGATGTGATCTTAAAATCATGAGGAGAGAATCAGTGCCTTATATAGCAATGTGTCCAGATATTGGGGTTGGGATACATAGGAGGTGTTCCTTTGTATAAGTGATAGGAGTGATTAACTTCCGATGTGTAGATGTGGATCAGTTACTTGTCAACTAACTAGCATCCTAAAAAGTGACACAGCTGCTATTTAACTCAAGGGTTGTGAACCTCTGGCTGTGGCATGCACAAGTATTGTTTGTCACACCTCTGTTGATGTCATACCATCATATCAATACCATCCCAGCATAGAGCTCTGAGGTCAGAGTTTGGCTGCCCAGTTTCATCGTATAACTATCAAGCAGTAAAATGGGGAAGATTTCCTATGCTCACCTCCATACTGCTACAGATGCACTAGTCCTTCCGAAGGCATGCTAGGGGTGCTGCTTACACTACTTGGAGACAAGGGGTCTTCTGTTTGCTGGTTGTCACACCAGTGACTGGTACTCAATGGGTATTTTTATAGTATATACAGACATGAAAATGATATGATTTTTGTATATAGCCATTACGTTGAAATTATATGTGACCATAGTTTTCCTGTAATCACTTCTTTTGCTTGTCTTTCTTGATGACCAGTGCTGGTTTGATCTGTAGTCCTGTCACCATTGTCATCTGTAAATTATGCAACACAGCATTCAATATGCATACCCAGGTCAGAGGGAAACACCACAGTGTGGCCTGGGTGCTATTGTAATCTATGAAGCTGACACTGTCTGACCTGAGGTTTGGTAGTTACAGTAGTTGTCCTGGTAGCTCTTCTCTCATCTACTCCCCTTAGAAATCCATTGCCATGATGAGCTGTACTCTCAGCTTCTTGCATTTTCTACCGGGGGGGGGGGGGGGGGGGGGGGGGAAATGGAGAGGTAAAATTATTGGTAACAGCAACATCAATCCAATAAACACATGACATTGTATCTATAGGTAACCTTGGAAAGATGCAGTTTGTTGGCTAACCACAAAAGATATTTAACCCACCGCCCCAGTTCTCAAGGCTCGGCATCTAGGTGCCCCTCACTACATACATGTGTATGTGTTTGGTGTTATTGTGTTTGTCAGGAATGTAGCTGGGCAGGTTTTCTTTCTTTTCTTTCTTATACTCTCTTCTATCGAGCTAGTATGCTATGTATTTTCATGTATACATCTGAAACCTTCAACAACTCCAACAACAACTACAATACTTGTGTTGCATTTAACTTACTATCAGAATTAGATTTCCACTCAATGCATATGATCAGTCGCATGTAGTAAATGTAATCTTTACATGTTATAAAGCTACCTGCAGTGTTCTTGTGTTGTTGCAATGAGACTTGTTAATGTGGTGGAGTAGTGTCTGTCTATTTCTCCACATTCTGGCCCCCTGCTGACAGCCTCTCCACCGACACCAAAACTGCCCTACTGACCTTCAGAGAACGAGATAAATATAATCAATTATCTATGCATGTATATATGTCCCTGATTTTAGGTAATCACACAGTATGTGGATTGCTATGGTCTATTACACTGAAGAATATAAGTCAAAGCTCCTCCGACATACTTCTTTACCTTCTTGAGTGGATGTGGTCGGCTACATGCATCATTAGGTGTCCCCTGGAGGCAACTGTCACCCCACATTCACCCCATCCACACACCACTACATCCTCACCACCAGTGAACAGTGGATTCTGTAGGTATATAGTCAGAATGATAGTCATTGTGGGCAAGGTGTAGGAAGGGATTGGAGTCATTCACATAACTTGCCAGGAAACAGGACCAATTACATGTGATTGTTCTGTTTTCTTTGTTTTAGTAAAATATATAGCTAGCTACTTTGTACCTGACATTTCTTCTGCTCCTGACAGTCTAGTGTAGGATCTAGGAATGAAATGAAGTCTGTTGTTAGTCCCGTACCATCTTCTATAGTGTACTATCTATACAGATACTATAATTCTCTCTGACCTGGTATTTGGGCTGATTGCAAACTTGATAGTTTTCTCTCTTTATTGATCTCCAGAATTGCCTTCCTCTCCTGTAGGAAGAGCTTTACTCTCAGTATAATACATAAACATAAAGCTGCATTACGTCACGTATTTTATGTTGGCACTTATTTTCCCTCAACAGGATGCGACTATTATTTATGCACATTACATCCAGCGTATGTTGTAATGGGTAAGTGTAGAGTATTACTGAAAGATCCCACCTGATATTTGTATGTCTGTTGTAATAGCAGGTCCAGTCTTGGTTGTCCTTCCTTCTTTTCAGGGGGAGTTCCTCGACCAGCAGTCCCTCTCTCACTCTCGTAGCGTGATAAACTTTCCTGCATAAAAAGTAATGAAGGAATGAGATAACTCTCCATGTTTACACATGCACTGCCTCCCAATTGATTGAGGGAAGGTTATCTGGTTCTTGTGTCTCTTATGGTAGAAGTACACAATATCACTACTGTGTTATGGTAAATATTTGGTCATTAAGAAGTGTATAGTGTATATACCTCTTCATTATCTTTTGTGCTAAGCATATTGATCCTTGAAGATGCAGCACTTGTAAGTCGGGGAAATAAGATGCCATGGACAGGGAGGTTAGCAAACCTGTCTGGTTCTCTCTCCTGCAGTGAAGCAACATCCAGAAAAATTAGTTGTAGAGATTAGATCTAAGTGTCTTTATGTAGAGTTTAGGTTATTTACGTAAGCCCTCAAGTACTAACTTCATCCTTACTGTGTTATTTAGCTATATGTACCTCAATGTTAACGGGTTGAGCTAACACCCAGTCTACCGTGCGGTCAATGGCGTCCACTTTGGGCAAGGAATGAAGAAACTTTTCAAATGACGTCTGACTTCCTCTCGTCCTTGTTCGTCTCACTGGAGTTTCTTGCCTAGGGTTGCCTGTATCGTTTACCGCAGGATGTTCTTTATTCTCTTGTGTCCCAGACTGATGATGAACAATATAGGGACACAAAACGTTGCCTTATACATTACACGTACTCCCAAGTCGAGAGAGCGCACCATACCTTGTGGTCTGTCGCTCGTCTGACAGGTCCCCCGCGCATTCGGCGCCATCCATCTCTGATACCCACCACATATGATGCTAGAGACAGTCTAAAAGCTGATTTTTCTGGTAATCTACTATTCATGTTTGTTTACTGTTGTGTTGTGCTAGAGGGGGAGGGGCTGACACACGAGACTGGAGTGGAGGGGGAGGGGCTGACTTCAGCAGTCACGCGACATCGTTGTAGCGGTTATAATTTATACCCAAAATTTATTCACCTTGGCCCCCAATGTTAGCCACATAACATAATGTAACATTGTAAAATTCAATGAATTTTACAGCAACTTTTTTATAACACTTTATGCAACTTGACAGATAGATCTAATACACATGATCCATCTCTATCCATCCATCTCTAGAGAAGAATCTTAGTGTTACTGAGATAGAGAGTAATAGAAAAGAAATCATTCTCAGCTGCTACTATAGTATAGAAACCACTTTGTTACCTTTTAGATCTATTGTGATCAATTCTTTTATTCCCAAGAGATATCCCCATGCAGGTAGACATGACAGACCTACCAAGTCTCATGCATTGCGCGTGATTCTGCAGGCCTAATCGGGGGTATTGGTATGTAAATCTAGATGTGGGACTAGTTCGTGTGTGTAGCTCGTAGTACCGATCCGTGTCCTACTGCTGTCAGACCAGAGCGCCATGAAAGTTGCCTTTTTCTTAATCACGGCCTTGATTGCCTTACGTCCTGCCGGTGAGTTAGTAGATCGACACACCACTCAGTCTGATCATGATGCGCTACACTGACTTACATGTAGGCCTAAGGAAATGTAGCAATAGTCCTTCAGAGGTGCATGCTCTTCGAACCATATCACTTACACTTTGAGTCGTGTTTGTTTTAAGTGCAGTGGGCCTTTGTGGATGAGTAATAATAATAAATAATGTACTTGTTGGTGTGATGTTTTTGAAGTGGTGTCCAGATTTAAACTCGTGGAATGTAGGATGTAATTATGTATTTTTGTGAATGGAATCTCTCCTCAGTTTATGGACAAGATGTTACTGAGACTATTGGCTTTGGGCAAGTGTCTGATTCACCAAAAGAGGGTGAGCCTGGTGTGATCAGAATTCGACTTGAACCAGGACCAGTTATGATGAATGTGTCAGGACAAGTAGTCCCTCTAACTCTCGCACAGTTCAAAAACTACACATTCACTACTCCAAGAACAGTACCAGAAAGTGTCCAAATGATTATTAATGACATTACTGATCCAGCAGAGTGTAAGTTGCCCACACCTTTTGATAAAGTAGGTTCCATTGTCTTCCCTGGGGCCCAGTCAATTGTTCACGGTACTTGGTGGCTATTGTACCATACATAACTTCATAGCCCAGCATTAGTCTGTCAAGAGTACATATATCAGCCCCATATACACACAAATATCTGTGCTGGACAGAAAATAACTCAAACTATGTACACTCTATCTAAAATTGCCATGTCAGGCTGAAGCTAATAACAGTTTAATCTATAAGAGGCACGTGGGAACAATCTGCCAAATTCATGCAGTATTTCAAGATAGACTAATTGTAAAGTTGATTGTGATTTTAATACATGTAAATCCTTAATACAGATGAAGGGAATAAAGTTGACTTCAACAACACTGCTTTTAACTTCAAAATCCCTGCTGGCTATTCTTTTTTTGACATTCAAACTACTGATATAATTGTGGCTGATGATGTAAATGAAGCAGAAGAACAGTTTCTACTTGTACTGGAAATCGACTCCAATAACATTACCTTTGATGAAGAGGGTGGGATTTTGGTGGTCACAATATTGGACAGTAATCGTAAGTAAGACTGAGTATTGCCACATTCCCATGCAACTGGTGCCACTGTGAAATTGTAGGATTATTTTAACCTCTGGTGTGGATAGATTATTGATCCAACTGAGACAACTATATGCAAGGTGGCCTTACAGTGCGCATTTAACTGTCAATAGTAGGCCTAAAGTGGCTACCCCTCCCCCCCCAAGGTTCTCTGCCATGTTTAAATAGTTACACAGTTTGCCTGAGAATCAATGGATATGCATTACATAATACAGTAGATGTACGAAACTGTAAGACCTATACACATAGGAACATTGATTGATTTAATGAGACAGACTAAATGTGCTATATCTCACTAATCATGCATGATACCTCCCCTCCAATGATTTTTGCCCCTGACAGCAATGTTTCTCGACTTCAATGTGTTGTCGTACACATTCAATGAGAGTGTTGGAGCAGTTTCAAATATCATTGAAGTTCGAAAGAGAGATCCATCACTAGAAACTGAGGTGGACATTCCAATTCAAGTTTTAGCTCTCAGTGGAACAGCAGACACAGGTGTCATATGAGACATTACAACTGTGTGTATACATACATACTTTATAGCGGCATATATACCCAGAGTGGAATCCAATACTGTCCCTCATACATTTGACTCCCACAATCAGGATGCCTCCATCAACTGTATGCCAACAGTCACATGCATATCATAGGACTAATCTACGTTCAATGTACATTCAAGATTGAGGTTTCTCTGGTCCTGATGCTAAGCCAATAAACGAATTATGAAACATAACATTATGTTTTGTTGTGTCATCTGATGAAATTTGTTTCATCTGAAAGCCTTTTTTCCAGATGTAGATATTAATGCTGATACCTATGTCCAAAACTACACCATCCCTATCAATGAAAGAGAAATAGTACTCTCCGCTATTGAAATAGTCGATGACATGTTCCCAGAGACAGATGAAGAATTTACACTCTCATTAAGGAAAGGAGAGGGTACAGAAGATCTGAATGTATTTCCTTCAACCTCAGTGGTCATAATGACCATCCTTGATGATGATGGTATGTATTTCATGTCAATAGTACTCATTTAATGTCTTTCAGGGGAGGTGCCCGTCACATATAAATAAATATAGAAAAATCTGTCCATTGACACGACTAGGATGACTTGCTCCGCTCACCAATGATTCTCCCCCACCCCAGATGCAGACAGCTTTGTGTTATCTGCGTGCATGTATTATCACACTAAAACTCCCTTCTTCAGAACTTGATTTTAGGAGTTTGGGAGAGCATCCACTTCAGTTTTCTGACCCCATGCATCTTCCATCTCCTAGCAAATATCATGTATGAAGTCCCAGTTGTGTTATTGAAGCTGCTATACCTTCTCACAGCCTGACTTAGAGAATGGAATCTCTGTCTTTATGCATAAGGCACTATGAATGAGATTTAACTGCATAGTGCTAACCTTTTAGCTGAGCATATCTAACATTTACTTAGCCATGACGATTTTTGATAATGATATAAAATTATATATGCCATCTTCCAACACTGTCACCACTGGCTACCACATGCGATGTTCAATATTATCATCACATCTTCACTCATAGACTATATACCTCTGTCCTTTTAGTCACTTGTATATATCTCTCCCTATTTAGTGGCTGAGATTGGGTTTACTGAGAGTGTGTACTCAGTAATGGAGGGAGAGTCTGGCTCATTTCAAGTGTGTATTATACTCACTAATGGAGTGTGCCTCGATTCAAGTCATGCTTACGGAAACTTCATTATTAGAATTGACAATACTTTTGCATCTGCAACTGGTCAGTATTAAATTACATATGTATGTGTAATACATTATACTTTTCTTGTGTACACAAATCATTCAAGTGAGTAATTTTAACTCTCGTAGGAATGCACTTTTATTGGTAATTGGGCAAGCAGAGTGAGCTTACCTATAACTGGCATAGTTATATATTTGGACTGACTGACTGTCCCACGTGTATAAACTGCATACTTCTTATGGGATCTGGGGGTACAGTGCTCTCACACTATGCACAAACTTAGGACTAGAGGGATGACTTCCCATATAATACACATTCCACCATCTCTCTACTCACATCCATACACAACACCTAGAATAATTACTGTCTGGTATATCTGTATTCTGCCTTGTCATATAGTAAATGAAGATTATGATATGACACCAAATCCAAGTATACTTACATTGGAGAGGGGACAGGAGACGGCTTGCTCCAATATCACAATACATGATGATGGGATTCTTGAGATGATTGAGATATTCCATGTGACAGTTGGAGTTGAGAACAGTACATTCAGTGCAGGAGTGAATCTCATTCAAAGCAGAGCCACTGTTGAAATTAAAGACAATGATGGTGAACTGTACATATATGTAATGAAAATATCTAGCACAGTTTTCATACTTAGATCACCTGCAGGCTATAAAGTGTATATATTATTTCCCTTCACTGATAGTTCCATCCATATGACTCTCTTACATGAGATTATAAACATTTATAGTTAGCATTACTTGCTCCATGTACGTATTTGTGTAGTTTATACAGAGATACCTGAAGATAACTGTGGGTTTGTGTTCTACCAGAGGCAGAGACAGCATGTCAAAAGTGGGGGGGTTCGGCGTTCATGAAGTGGGGGGTTATTCACATTCATTCTGAATAGGGTATTAGTATTTAATATGTTCTTTGTGACAATCTCCAATTTTGGGGGGGCTCAGCCCCCCTTATCAAAAAGTGGGGGGGCTCAAGCCCCCCCTGCCCCCCCCCCAGGTTCTCTGCCTCTGTCTACAAATACTTTTCAGTTATTCCATATAATACACCTCATTTGGAAAGCAGGTCATTAATATTGCTTTGTCTGTTTATCAATCAGTGTCTCTATGCCTTCTATAACTCATAGAGTGTATACATGTTATTTTTGGGGCCACTCTCACTTGTCCGTAATACTTAAGCATTCCCCACCAACTATATATATGTATCACCTTTAATTTATTTGTGCGTCCTTGTTTGTTAAAGTACGATTGCACCCGTAATGGTGTATATCTCCAAAATGTCATGTCATTGTTATTTGTGTCACTATTCAAGAGCTATAACTAAGCTTAAAAACTGCCCATAGGCATCTGAGAGGTAAAAGTAGCATAAGTATGTGCATGTATTTGCTTTTTTTAAGCATCCCCAAAATAATGAAATTGTATGATTTGCATATAGAAATACACATATAGCTGACTGTGAACTTGTGTGGTTATGTATATACTGAAAGTAAATTGTTGTGTAATGATGTGCACATTGTGTTGGTTGTGGGCAATATAAAGAATATATTTGTGTTGTCTACAGTCAGAGCAAGTGGGATGGAGGTTATTCATATTTAAGTAGATTGTCAATATACATGGTACACAAGAACTTACCATTCTAGATAATGAACGTTGTTGCCATTATATAGAAGGGCTAATGAAGTATACTCATCATACTAATGCACTGCAATAGCAATAATCTAGGATTAGAAACATGTTCCTAGGGACTTGCATGTAAGTTCTAAACATCACCCTACTATTCACTATTATAAGCCTCTAAACATGAATGACAATTCAACTATACCTTTCAGAATTGAGATTTTCATTTGAAGAATCATCATATACAATTAGCGAGGAATTTAATGGGAGCCACCCCCTTTATGTAGTAATTGAAAACTTCAATACTTCAGTGGGTATACCTGAGTCACCAGTCTCAATAACACTGTCATTTATAATTGGTGCAAATACCAATGCCACACAAGGTACATATGTATACAGTACATCAGATTCAGTGATGTGTATATGTGTATTTGTAACGATACTAATGATTTATATGTTAACTACACTGCAACTAATCCTATTTGGCCCATTTAAGTGTATTCCAATTAGTGGTGTTCCATGTTTTGCACTAATATGCATAGGGTGTGATAATTGTGTCTTCATATTGAGATGATAACACTACATTCTCCAGGTACAGATTATGACATAGGACGTCATGACCTCACATTTCGAAGTAATACATTTCAAGGTGCCGTAAATATAGACTTCATCATAGAATATGATGAACTAGTTGAAGGTCATGAGGTTGTGTATCTCTCACTGACACAACCAGTGATTAATAACCTAGACCATCCTGGTGGAGCAGTACTAGGAGCAACTAGGAACACAATTGTCACAATCTCTGATGATGATGGTGAGTATGTATCAATAAGTGATTTTGAAATAAACAGTGTGGTATTTTAAATTTGTCTCTCATCTCTTGTTTCACTTTTGGGGATTATTTGTTGTAAATAGAGATTTTCATTGCAGCATATTAATTACTCATGGTGTAAATAAACTTAAATCTTCTTCCAGAAATCAATGTTGGGTTTACTCTAACCAACCAGACTGGAGATGAGGGAAGTACACTTAGTGTATGTATAATGATCTTTGAGGGAATACTTGCCCCAGAAGTCACACTCGCATATCTCATTACTGCTCCACGGGAAGATCCTGCACTGCCAGTTGATTCACCCCCAGATACAGCTATTGGTAAGTTTGTCTGCATGTTGAGTGACAGTAACATAACCAAACAGTATGTCCTGATTAGATAGGTAATGCACATTTTGCTTGCATAGATTTGAATTTCATCCAAAGTAGCTCATTTTCTTAGAGAATTATATTATGTTTCTTTACCTCTTTTTTCCTTAGTTTGTTTGCTCACAAATGTCCTTTAAGTACACGTACACTTACAGCTTCATCCACAGAAGACACAGAAGATGGAGATTATAAAAGAACGTCTATTAGAGTAACCCTGAATGCCAATGATATAAGTGGATGTATATCTATAATCCTCCTTAATGACACTATTGTGGAGAGAACAGAGATGTTCCTAGTTCAGGTGGAGCAGACCGTTAGTTCTGATGATCCTGTCTTTAAACTTGGTGTTGAGTTTACTACAATCTGGATTATTGACGATGATGGTTTGTTATAACTTATCCTGTATTTACTTATGAAATTTGCAGGCGTTCCTGTATGTAAATATGTTTTAAAGCCCTGTTTAATATCAATGCTCTTATGGCATGACTAAGTTAGTTCATGTGTACACATACTTAGATCTCAGAAATTCCAAACAACTTTTCCGAGGCAGTGCTTATCAAACAGAAATAAGCTTCCTTTTTTCTAATCAGATAGCTCTACATAGCATATGTATTAAGCACAGCAAAGCAATAGTATTACCTGATAAAGTGCTGAACTGCTGCTTTATGAAGGGTAAAATCACTAGTTGAACGATACCAACTTTGGAGCTACATATTGTATATTTTTGGCATAGTATAGTGCTATAAATCCATTTCTCTCTAACACACAGAAATTATGATGGGTTTTGAGATGTCAGAATACTTCCTAAGTGAGAGTGCAGGCTTCCTGAACCAGAGTGTATACATTGTCAGAGAGAACGAGGTTACAGTCAGTTCTACTTTCACAGTCACTGTGGTACTATTACATTACTCAACTGCTACTGATTGTAGGTTATATCCAGAACACAATTTTTCAGATTCACATGATTTCCTCTGTGTTGTAGGCAATGACTTTAGAGTACCTGACGGCTTTAATGTGACCATAACATTTGGTGGTCTTGATGCCAGACAGCCATTCCCTCTTGAAATACTGGAGGATGTGATCGGAGAAGGAGATGAAACGATACAACTCCTACTCATTACTCCTGGTGATTTGGATGGAGTGAGGCCTGGCCTCAATGACACCACCACCATTGTGATTGTTGAAAATGATTGTAAGTCCTACCTTGAATATTGGAGCTTACATTTTGTGTCAGAGCTTTTTCAATGGGGAGACATAAAGTGTCCTAATTAGAGTAGTGTGGTGGTATTATGAGCAAAAGAACTGTGAAACATGTCCGGTTATGTGTCTTGATTATTCTTCATATGTTCCAGGCTAACAAAGATTCTCAAATGTTTATTAACCAACTGAATGCCAAAGTGAATACATGATGTGTAGATATACAAGTACATACAGACCCCTCTTCTTCAGTATTCATTATTTTCTCCTCATCTAAATGTCTGACCAGTCATAGAATTCGGCTATACTCAGAGTGAATACAGTTTCAGTGAGGTGGAGGATACTACTGAAGTATGTCTGGAGATTGTGTCTGGCGTGTTTGTTCCTGGTGGATATGTCACAGTCTCACTAACTACATCACCTCTCACAGCAACTGGTCAGTCAATGGAAATGTATATAGCTACTCAGTTTTCAAGACAACCTTGAAAGTAAACCATTGTATAGTGAAGTTTCTATATTGTTGTGTACTACATGGCATTTGAGTCTGGAGAAGCAGTCAGTGTATCCTCACCTTCTTATACAAGTCTTGTGAGATACTGTGTTAGTTATGTGAGTTTTGTATCATGCATGCCTAGTTACGTATTCTACGGCGCATGCGTACTGTAACATGTCATCCGTATATATTGTGTGGTGCACCAGTTTTATATCAGAAGTATAATAATCCCAGTGGTGTTGTTACGTGCGTGCAGCTCGGTACCTAAGAACACTACAATTGGCGACGAGGTCAAAACGATGGCAACTACACACGGCTCCGTGGGAGAGTTCGACAACACCGAAGAAGACTGGGAAACTTACGTTGAGAGGGTAGATCTATACTTCACGGCGAACGGGATAACGGATGCGGCAAAGAAGAGAGCTATTCTTTTGAGTGTATGCGGAGCAAAGACGTATCGCACGATAGGAGACCTCGTGGCACCGTTAAAACCGAAGGAGGTCAGCTACGACGATATCGTTTCACAAGTGCAGAAACATTTCAACCCGAAACCGGTAGTGACAGTGCAACGGTTCAAGTTCAATTCTCGATCCCGTCGAGCGGACGAATCAGTAGCAACTTTCGTAGCAGCACTACGGCATCTAGCTATTCACTGTGCGTATGGTGACTCTCTAAACGATATGTTACGAGATAGACTCATTTGTGGTATCAATGACGCACGCATCCAGCGACGACTGTTGGCAGAGGCAGAGATCGATTTTCCTAAAGCGCTACAGATTGCTCAAGCGATGGAATCAGCTGATAGAGATGCTCAAGACCTACAGACCCTGCAGAGCGAGACGCCGGGGATGACAGAGGCAGCTGTTCATAGTGCAGGTGGCGGCGTCACAAACAGACAGGGCGGAGTGAACTATCCAAACTGTTACAGGTGTGGGAGGAGACATAGGGCTTCTGTGTGTAGGCACAAAGAGACAGTGTGCAATATATGTGGCAAGAAAGGCCATATTGCTAGAGCATGCAGAAGCAAGGACAAAGACCCACAACCAAAATCAAGTGAGCAAAACCAGCCTCAACCAAGTGAACAGGACCAGCCGAAACCAATGGAGCAGAGCCAACCCCAAGGAAACACCAATACAGTGACTCAAGAAGCTGTACAAGCAGATGATGACATATATGAAATGTTTCCATTGCGTGGGAAGAGATATGATCCAATATATGCCACAGTAACAATGAACAGCACCCCAGTTCAAATGGAGATCGATACAGGAGCGACACTATCAGTCATCAGTGAGGACACCTTCAATCAAGTCTGGAAAGACCAAGCCCCACCCCTTAGGACAGAGAGAGTGAAGTTGCGCACATACACAGGTCAGGAAATTCCAGTGAAAGGAGCACTAGATGTGGAAGTGGAACACGGTGGCCAACGTAAGAAGTTAGTTCTTGTGGTGACAGAAGGTCAAGGTCCAAGTTTGCTCGGAAGAAACTGGTTGGGAGAACTGAAGATTGACTGGAAGAACACGTATAAAGTACAAGAGTCCAATACTCTCACAGCAGTACTAGACGCGCACGAGGCAGTGTTTCGTAAGGAGTTGGGAACCATTAACTGCACGACTGCCAAGATACAAGTTGACCCACAGGTACCACCAGTATTCCATAAGCCAAGACCAGTACCGTTCTCGCTACGACACGAAGTGGAAGTTGAGCTGGAGCGACTCGAGAAGGAGGGAATCATACGGCCAAGACAGTTTTCTCAATGGGCGGCACCTATAGTTGCTGTACCTAAAAGTGATGGCTCAGTGAGAATCTGCGGTGACTACAAGGTGACGGCAAACAAGGCAATGATCTGTGATACACACCCAATTCCCAGGATTGAAGATATATTGGCAGCGATGTCTGGAGGTGTATCGTTCACGAAACTCGACTTGTCACATGCGTATTTACAGCTACAACTTGATGAGTCAGCAAGAGACTACCTAGTGATCAACACTCACAAGGGCCTTTTTGAGTATACTCGTATGCCATTTGGCATCACATCAGCACCAGGAGTATTTCAGAGGACTATGGACAATTTACTCCAAGGCCTCCAACATGTCACGGTCTACATTGACGATATTTTGATCACTGGTACGACAGAGGAGCAGCACCTGGAAACATTGAATGAAGTGTTGACACGTCTGGAAACAGCTGGGATGCGGCTCAAGAAAGAGAAATGTGTCTTTATGGCTTCAGAAGTGGTGTATTTGGGACACTGCATCAGTAAGGATGGTCTCCAACCAACAGAGGAGAAGGTGAAGGCAGTAACTGAGACACCTCAGCCAACAAATGTGTCAGAGCTAAGAGCGTTTCTTGGACTCGTCAACTACTACGGGAAATTCATGCAGAACCTCTCCACACTGCTGGCACCTCTCTATGCACTTCTCCGGAAGAAGGTCCCATGGGAATGGAGGGAGGAACAACAGGAGGCATTTGAGAAGACCAAAGCACTATTGAAGTCTCCCAAGTTGTTGGCACACTATGACAGTAACAAAGAGTTGATTCTGACATGCGACGCATCGCCATATGGTCTCGGTGCTGTGCTCGCGCACAAGATGAAAGATGGATCAGAACGTCCTATTGCATATGCATCACGAACATTGACGGCAGCCGAACGTAATTACGCGCAAATCGACAAGGAAGCACTCGCAATTATATATGGAGTAAAACGATACCATCAATATCTCTATGGCAGGAAATTTATGATACACTCGGATCACAAGCCACTGATGTACCTTTTTGGAGAACACAGAGGAGTCCCTACAACAGCATCTGCTAGAGTTCAACGTTGGGCCCTCACTTTGAGCGGATACCAATACTCGATCGTTTACCAACCAGGAGACAAGATAGGGAACGCTGATGGACTTAGTCGATTACCCCTTCCTACAGCAACCAAGGACACGCCAGTACCCTATGATATGATCCTGCTCATGGAACGGCTAAATGCATCTCTGGTTACAGCAGCTCAGATACGGACTTGGACTGAGAAAGACCCGACACTGGCAAAAGTACGTAAGTCAGTACTACAAGGTTGGCCAGACGGTGACATGGATGAGCAGATGAGTCCATATGCAAGGAGGAGGGAAGAGTTGAGTGTAGAAGACGGATGTATACTCTGGGGTACAAGAGTGATAGTACCGCCACAACTACGATCAAAAGTTGTCGACGAGATTCATGAGGGACATCCAGGCATAGCACGGATGAAGAGTTTCGCCAGAAGTTACGTATGGTGGCCAGGATTGGACGTGGACTTAGAGAATAAAGTGAAGCAGTGTTTGATGTGCCAGAGAGCTCGCAAGATGCCACCAAAGAGACCAATACAGACATGGGAGTGGCCAGAGAAGCCCTGGAGCCGCATACATCTGGATCATGCAGGACCTATCCAAGGCAAAACAGTGCTCATCATTGTGGATGCCCACTCGAAGTGGATTGATGCTCACATTGTGCCATCAACCTCTTCGGCAGCAACAATTTCGAAGTTGCGTAGTACGTTTGCAACACACGGGTTACCCGAAGTCATTGTGTCAGACAATGGACCTGCCTTTACTTCCAGTGAATTTCAACAGTTTGTGAAAGCAAATGGGATGAGACATATGACATCAGCCCCGTACCACCCAGCCTCAAATGGCCTGGCAGAACGGGCAGTGCAGACATTGAAGGAGGGAGTAAAGAAGATGAGTGGACCATTGGAAGTGAGAATTGCAAGATTTCTTTTCAAGTATCGGGTTACACCACAGGCTACTACTGGGATAGCGCCAGCTGAACTTTTGATGGGTAGAAGATTACGCACACATCTGGACCTACTGTATCCCACTGTTCAGGAGAGAGTGCGCAGGAGACAGATGGCTCAGAAGATTAGTAGTGACAGTCATGCACGAATACGTCAGTTTCGACCTGGTGACAGAGTAATGTGCCGTAATTTTGCAATGGGACCAAGCTGGTTGCCAGGAATAGTGAGTGAGTGTGAGGGAAACACCATGGTCAAGGTCAAGCTAGATGATGGTCGGATGTGGCGACGTCATGTGGACCACATAATCCAAAGTGGAGTAGTGACTGAAACTGATTTGAACAGTTCTCGACAAACTACATCGATATCAATGGAAATGGACCCCCTGACAACTCCAGCTGATGTAGAGCCTGGAGCAGAACCAGACAGGACTTCTGGTAGTGTTCCTGTATCTGAAGGGCAGCCCTCACCTGTAGATGGAGCCAGTGATGTGAGACGGTCAACTCGAGATCGTAGACCTCCTGACAGACTAATGACTGTTTCTGAGCTTAGAGGGGAGGAATTGTGAGATACTGTGTTAGTTATGTGAGTTTTGTATCATGCATGCCTAGTTACGTATTCTACGGCGCATGCGTACTGTAACATGTCATCCGTATATATTGTGTGGTGCACCAGTTTTATATCAGAAGTATAATAATCCCAGTGGTGTTGTTACGTGCGTGCAGCTCGGTACCTAAGAACACTACAAGTCTGTTCTGTGTTGCTTTTAGTGTGGGAGTGTATTCAAAAATAGGATAATATTACTGTAACTTTTAGCGAAAAACTGTCACTCGCTAAAGTAGCACCAATGATAGCAGCCTTAAGGTATGTCATGATCCAATACTGTTTCCTTCTTCTTACCGCCACAGCTGGAGGTGATTACAATCAAACAGTTAGTTCGATGTTTGTCACACTATCAAATGACACTAGACTGAACTGCACCACAATATCCATTTTTGAAGATACTTTAGTGGAGGGTCAGGAAATGTTTACAGTTAGCTTTGATATAAGTGATGCTGTTGGGGCTTATGATGTGAATGGAAGTCATAATGCTTCAATCATCATTCAAGACAGCAATGGTATCCCTCCCTCTCTCTCCCACCCCCCTCACCTACCCCATTCTCTCTCTCTCTCTCTCTCTCTCTCTCTCTCTCTCTCTCTCTCTCTCTCTCTCTCTCTCTCTCTCTCTCTCTCTCTCTCTCTCTCTCTCTCTCTCTCTCTCTCTCTCTCTCTCTCTCTCTCTCTCTCTCTCTCTCTCTCTCTCTCTCTCTCTCTCTCTCTCTCTCTCTCTCTCTCTCTCTCTCTACCAACTACATATGTATACATTCTCTTTCAAACTTTAGAGACTTTAAAGAGAATGCAGCTAATAAATATTGACTTTTAATGAGTGCCTCAGGTGTAATTTAACCTATAAGTACTCTGTGTCTTTTGCAGTATAATTCAGCTACAAAGTCAGTACATCATGCATGAAAACTCAAATGGCCAGACAACAACAAACTAGCCCTAAATTAATATGTTACATGTACTTTCTGTATAACTTGTTCACAGAAGTCGTTCTGGGTTTTGAGATGTCAGAATACCTCTTCAATGAGAGTGCAGGCTTTCTTAGCCAGAGTGTATATATTGTTAGAGAGAATGAGGTCATAGTCAGCTCTAATTTCAGAGTCACTGTGGTATTATTAAAAGATTCAACTGCTACTGATGGTAGGTTATATTTGCTCTCAAGTTGTAAATGATTTTCTTCACATAATATTATATGTAGGTAGTGACTTTACAGTACCTGGTGGCTTTAATGTGACAATCACATTTGGTTCTGAAGATGACAGTCAGCCATTCCCTCTGGAAATATTGGAAGATATGATTGGAGAAGGAAAAGAGGTTATAAAACTTCTGCTCACAAGATCTGTTGACTTTGATGTGGTTAGACCTGGTCACAATCACACCACAACTATCATGATCACTGATAACGATTTAAGTACGTTAACTCCTTACAAACCCAAAATATTGTGCGATTGTTGTCTGATGGGAATCGGGTTTGAAACACTCCTTCCAGACAGTATTGAAAGCACCCTAATTATTAGCATGTCTGCTCTCAGAACTACAGTCATGGTGCCACAATAGGTGTAGCTACTGCTTTTCTTAACTCCAAGGTGTCCTGCATGATTAGAGGGATTTCATTGCATCACTACTGATAATTTTTATCTGTCTTTTAATACACCCTACAATGTCATGTTACTCATGTATACACAGTTCAAACAAAGCTCTTTCAACTTCGATTGTTGGGTATTTCAGACTGCCTTCAATGGACAGTAAGTCTACCGTTCTTTCTATATGCATTTCACATTCATTAATGATTTTGTTTCATGTAGGAAATAGATTCAGCTATAAAAAAGGAAGGATTTCTCAGCAGTGTAACTAGTGCAATGGATGAAATTTGTCAATGTGGATTTTCTCGTGAAACTTTTCACAATGTCGATATTACTGGTGCATTTCAGTGCTTTGAAAAATCACCAACCACTGTCACATTTCGTGGAGAGATAGGACCTGCATTGAGAGCTAACGCTTCCCAAGTTATCTCCTATATGGAGCAGTGGGTAACTACAAATCCCACCATTGTAATTCAAAACACTAGACTAAGAGTAGATAGTAGCTGTAATGTGAAGATTAACAGTTTCAATGATCCTGAATGTGGCAATATGACTTCAACTGTGAATGATGGTAGTAATACTGCTGTTATAGTTGGTGGAATATTAGGTGGACTTCTTGCTACATTGATAATTGCACTATCCCTGGTGGTAATAGTGATACTTGTGAGGACTCAATGGAAGAAAGTATCATACAATGTGGATAGAGATGGGGCCTATGAGTGAGTTCATCATTTTGTCTTGAGTGGTCTGCTACGTGTGAAATTATCAATAGAGTTTGTGCCGTATTAAGTCTCTCATTAGCTAGTCTGGAATATGTAGCATTATATGAGAGTCCATTGCATTGTAACTCTCCTTAGTTATGCTTGCTTTTCTATTTGCAGTTATCCAATGGCTCCATTGCAACTGGCTAATCCAATGACAGATGCACCTATTGTTACAGAACACAACCAAGCATATGGTAGACATACAAGACATGCTGAAATTGCTGCAGAAGATGATGAATATGTACACATGAACAGTCCAGAGGCCCCTATTCAACCACAGCCATCTATTGGTATGTAAATATGTCAACCAGTGTCTTATAGCTACACCTATATTTCTGCAGACTCATACTTGCTTCTTTCTATCTGTATATAGCCTCAGCAACTGAAAACCCCTCTACTGAAGAGAGAAGTCTGCTGCCAACTACTTTACAAGGGGAAGGCTTAGAATCAGAAGGCAATGATACTTATGAAAACTGATTTTAGATAACAATAATATAGTAGAGAATAGCTACATCTGTCTTGTGCTTTTTCCTTCTTATATTTAAAGGATGGAAAATATTCAATTTTATTAGTAGTTTTCTAAATACAGTCAAATAATGTACTTTCTCTGAGGGGGGAAGGGTCTCTGAAAAAGAATGGTATATTGCTGCTGTAGCTTTTAAATTAGCACTTTTGTTTTCCTGACAGATGGGCTCACACAATAATATGGACCAAACTCAAAAGCTTCTTAACATAGTCTGGTGTGTAGAAGCATATGCTTCATATGCATTCATGCACATATCCACAAATGAAAGCAATGTTATTAATGACCTACTGTAGTCCTGATTAGTAACGTTAATGTGCATGTGTCTTAATTTCTGGGGCAGAATTGCACACAAACATGGTAGATTATGACATGAAAATAAGTAGCAGTATGAAGGCATACAACAGTAATATGCACCATGCTGTGTTTGTGGTGTCTGTGATACATACCCTATGCTGTGTATGTGTCTGTGGTACATACCCTATGCTGTGTATGTGTGTGTGGTACATACCCTATCAACCAGTCATATAATACCTGTACATGTGTGATGTATTATTCATTAGCAGTGGTTCATGTATCTACATGTCGTGTTATTTGTATTGGTAGGTGTCCATGTGAAAAGAAGGATCTTACAGAGATAAAAGCTGCATTAGAACACGTATTTTAAGATTTTCCCTTAATTCATTTATGCATATTACATCCAGCATATATTGTAATGGTTAGTGCTGAGTATTACTGAAAAATCCTACCTGATATTTATATGTCTGTTGCAATAGTAGGTCCAGTCTTGGTTGTTGATCTCTCTTTTCAGGGGGAGTTCCTCATGACAACCAGCTGTCCCTCTCTCACCGTCGTAGCATGACAAAATTTCCTGTTACATAAGGGATAAGCTGACTCAGCATGTGTACACACTGTCTTCCTATTGATTTGAGGGAAGGTTATCTGGTTCTTGTGTCTCTTATAGTAGAAGAACACAATATCACTACTGTTTTATGGTAAAACATTTGGTGATTAAGAAGTGTATAGTGCATATACCTCTTCACTATTATCTTTTGTACTAAGCATGTTCATTCTTGAAGATGCAGCACTTGTAAGTTGGGGAAATAAGATCCCATAGACAGGGAGGTTAGCAAACCTGTCTGGTTCTCTCTCCTGCAGTAAAGTACACAAATTTGTCTAGATTTATTGTGCAGATTGGTATATAAATTTTATGTCCTCAAATACTAAGTTCACCGACTTCCATTATTACTGTTATAACTTTTATCTGTATTCGTAAATGCATCTGACAGGTCCCCCTCACATTTGGCGCCACCCATCTCTTATATGTCGACCACTAGAGACAGTCTAAAAGCTGATTTTTTTTCTGGTAGCTAATCTACTATTCATGTTTACTGTTGTGTTATGCTAGAAGGGGAGGGGCTGGCAAGAGTGGAGGGGGAGGGGCTGATAAATTTGTATATCCAATATATATTTTACCCATAACATATTGTAACTTTGCACATGCATGAATACACAAAATTCAAAGGATTTTATAAACATTTCCATCAGCAAATCTTGACAGATATTAACATGATCCTCTAGAGAAGAATCTAAATAATTATAAGCGAGATAGAGAGCATAGAAAAACATTCACAGCTGCTACCATAGAGAGCACTTTTGTACCTTTATTATAATAAATAACAATATTCTTGTATTCTCAAGAGTACCCAGTTATTCCCAAAACGTATCCCGCATGCCTAATCGGGCGTGTACCGGTATGCGGATGTGAGGCTATAGAGTTTGTGTATGTAGCTCATAGTGCCGAGCGGTACCATACTGCTGTCAGACAAGAGCGCCATGAAACTTGTCTTTTTCATCACGACCGTAATTACCTTACGTCCCGCTGGTGAGTTAATATATACGCAGCAGCCACTGCACACCACCTACGTAGTCAAGTGATGCGCTACAGAAATGTGGCGGTATCCATTTAGAAGTACTCTTCGAACCATCTCTTCTCATACACTTACACGTTGAGTAGTGTTTATTTGAAGTACAGTGGGCTTCTGTAATAAGTACTCTTAGAAAAATATACACTACATGTACTTGTTAGTGTGATGTCTTCATTTTGAAATTAGTGTCCTCATTTCAAGGTGTCCTGATCCATGGAATATAGAGTGTAATTATTAACTTGAATATGTATTTGTTTGTGAATGGAATCTCTCTTCAGTTTATGGGCAAGATGTTCTTGGCTTTGGACAAGCATCTGACTCACCAAAGGAGGGTGAGTCTAGTATGATCAGAATTCGACTTGAACCACAACCAGTTATGATGAATGTGTCAGGACAAGTAGTCCCTCTGACTCTTGCACAGTTCATGAACTACACATTCACTACTCCAAGAACAGTACCAGAAAGTGTCCAAATGATTATCGATGACATTACTGATCCAGCAGAGAGTAAGTTGGCTACACCTTCATTTGATTAACTATCCATTGCTGCCTGGAGGCCCAGTGTAGTTGATTCTCTGACATATTTGTGGCTATAATACCATCATTAAACTGTTGACACAGTAGATACTGTGCTGTATTAGAGAGTCGGTAGACTCTCTAATACAGCCACACCCCCTTTTTGGATTTTTTTGTTCATCATCTTCTTCTTCTTCTTCAGTTGAACTGGCCTACCGCAAAAGCGGCACAAGTACTGTCATTGGTTTTTACATGAAACGACTCCTTTCCCTTGCATGCGTGATCCTTGACCAAGAGAATCTTCGTAACTTTACTCAGGGCTCTGTAATCGCAAATTTTCCTTATTTGTTGGAAGCCATTTCTATATGGTCACGTTTCATAGAAAGGTGGGGCTCAAGCGCGCGCGCAGGTCCGCGGGAGTAGAAGCGGGTGGGGCTCGTGCGAAGACAAACAAGTAGGGATTACTCTACGTACAGAACACGGTAGGTACCCAAGAAAAACTAGTAAAACAAGTGTAAAAAACATTTCATTAAAATGTTTAAAGGATGTAGGGATGGTAGTGCCAAAAATTAAAGGAACAAGATTGTAATAAGTTATTAACCAAGTGGTGCACAGTGAACAACTGATTATGATATGACAACTTATGTATATAGTTTGGAGTTCAGAGTTCACGCTACCACAAAGATGAATTACAATTCATGTATGCAGACAAGGGATAATTGCATGCAACAATAACAACATGCGTAACCCCTCCCTACATTTTATTTCATGGGGTTACGCATGTTGTTATTGTTGCATGCAATTATCCCTTGTCTGCATACATGAATTGTAATTCATCTTTGTGGTAGCGTGAACTCTGAACTCCAAACTATATACATAAGTTGTCATATCATAATCAGTTGTTCACGGTGCACCACTTGGGTTAATAACTTATTACAATCTTGTTCCTTTAATTTTTGGCACTACCATCCCTACATCCTTTAAACATTTTAATGAAATGTTTTTTACACTTGTATATATCAGCCTCACACACAAATAGGTACAAACAAGTAATGCACTGTATGTTGTATATGTGATACAGAAGTCAAATGAGATAATAACAGTTACTTTAAATTTGAGCTATAAGAGGCAATGGCCCATAGAAACAATCCTGGGATATAGCTATATAAATTATGCAGTATTTGTCCCCACTCTGTAAAGTTGATAGTGATTAGTTAACACATTTAATCCTTACTTATCAGATGAGGAGAATAAAATTGACTTCAACAACACTGTTTTCAACTTCATCATACCTGCTGGTGATACTTTTTTTGACATTCAAACTACTGATATAATTGTGGCCGATGATGTAAATGAAGCAGAAGAACAGTTTTTACTTGTACTGGAAATTGACTCCAATGAAGTTACCTTTGATGAGGAGGGTGGGATTTTAGTAGTCACAATATTGGACAGTAATCGTAAGTAAGATACATAGCCTTGAGTATTGCCACATTCCCATGCAACTGTTACGACACTGTAAAAAGTGTAGGGTTAGTTTAGCCTCTTGTGTGAATATTTTAGTTACCTACAACAACTTGTTTATACAACTGAAAGAAACATACAAGGTGGCCAGAGTATGTTTTATTTGTCAACAGTTGGCCTGAGGTGCGAGTGTGTCCCAGTACCACAGTAGAATAGCTGAAGCATTACTTTTATATAGTGTGTTGTTACATACAGAGAATTAGTAAACATGCATGACATAGTATGTAAATATTTGCATAGTATACATACTGTATGGTCTAGGCACGTTACAGAACCCCACCCTTTTACTGCTATATATCTCACTAAATATGATACCTCCTCTCTATTGAGTAGTCATATTAAAACAATTCCACCTACCCATATTTTGTCACAGCAATCTTTCTCGATTTCAATGTGTCTACATACACATTCAATGAGGGTGATGGAGCAGTTTCAAATATCATTGAAGTACAAAAGAGAGATCCATCACTAGAAACAGAGGTGGACATTCCCATACAAGTTTTAGCTCTCAGTGGAACAGCAGACACAGGTATCATATGAAACATTACAACACTAGCTGTATACATCCAAATCAACCTTTCAATAATCTCGCACTTCCTATCTTTGCTGCCCTACATATTTTATAACTCCTGAAAATTTTAGTTATATGCACTTCATGGACATAATTATATAGATATTCAATGTATTTTTTCTGCAATTAGGTCCCTGTATTCCTGCTAAGATGTTCTGAGTAGGAAACTTAACATTATGTTTTTGTTGTGTCATCTGGTTGTATTCTCACAGCTAACATAAATTAATTTTTTTTTTCCAGATGTAGATATTAATGCTGATACTTATGTCCAAAACTACACCATCTCTATCAATGAAACAAAGGTAGTACTCTCTGCTATTGAAATAGTCGATGACATGTTCCCAGAGACAGATGAAGAATTTACACTCTCATTAATGAAAGGAGAGGGCACAGAAGATCTGAATGTATTTCCTTCAACCTCAGTGGTCATAATGACCATCCTTGATAATGATGGTAAGTTTCAGGAGGGGGTTGGGATTTCTTCTTGATGTCTTTCTCCCCCACCCCAGATGAAAACCTTTGGGTATAAGTATTAGCTGCATGTATTATCACTTATGCCAAATCTCCCTAATTCTGCAGAACTTGATTAGGATTTTAGTTTTACATTCTCAGGAGAGTATCCCCTGAGTCCATGCATCTTCCATCTCCTAGCAAAAATCATGCATAAAACCGGTTTGATGTCACTGAGGCTCTTATGCCTTCTTATAGCCTGACTTAGATCATGGAATCTCTGCCTTTGTGCATAAGGCACTATGAATGAAACTGCTTGTAATCGTGATTTTTTATATGCATGCCATCTGGGAACATGCAGACATCAGACCTTCAATGTATCAATACCTCACTAGTTATATAGTCATACTCTCTATTTATGGCACAAATTGACACTGTGTACTCAGTAATGGGGGGACACTCCAGTGTTTATTAGACTTACTAATGGAGTGTCTCTTGATTCAAACCATGCTCATGGAAACTTCATTATTGATATTGACAGTATTTTTGCAACTGCAACTGGCTGTGCACATGGGTTTATGTTCTACAAGTTATACATGCACCTTATTTGCAAAGTATGCACGTCATTTGGTTCTGTCGCTCTGTCTGTCTATCTGTCTGCCTGTCTGCCTGCCTGCCTGTCTGCCTCCCTGCCTAATAATGATTAAATTCGCATAACTTTCAGTTTGAATTATCCAATCAGATTACAGAACGCTCGGATCCTTATTTTCCGTAGAGTCTTTGTTCCTAGGACTCTATAGTTTGCCTCTGGCTTAAATAAATTTACAGCAGTCCCGCGCAGCTTAGTGTGCGACTTACGCGTGGCTCTACAACTGATCTACATAGCGACGCGTTGAATCTCATTACAGCGTAGCGAGCCCACCTAGTCATGTCAACGGGTGTATATGATATACATACCGTAATATTATACGTGCTTCTAATTTTGCGTGCGCACACTTCCGCTCGGCGCTCGCCAACAATGCGTAGCATTCAACTAGTATGCAGCAAGACAGAGTATGAGGGCATGCAACAATAATTGGCGAGCGGAGCGAGCCCTCCTAGTCATGTCAACGGGCCGATTTTTCATTAGTAAAGTATTTCTTTTTAGAGACAGCTGAAAAACGATTTAATTTTTCAGATTTAATTTTTCATTGTATAGAAACAGTTGTAAAATGGTATGCCATATTATG
This sequence comes from Theonella swinhoei, assembly GCA_963970385.1. Taxonomy (NCBI): domain Eukaryota; kingdom Metazoa; phylum Porifera; class Demospongiae; order Tetractinellida; family Theonellidae; genus Theonella; species Theonella swinhoei. The sequence goes on from OZ019947.1 coordinate 2,081,659, forward strand.
TGCCTATAAAGGATAGCACCGGTAGCTACCCATAGAGAGCTGCAGGAGGGAGGTGCTCTGGAAGGGCAACACTCCCTCCAGCCCTGCCTGACTAGCACTATCACGGCATGATTCAAGATTTGTCACGAACGATGCTGGACGCGCGTGTGAGTGCGACGCCTTAGCATCTGCCACGTATGCACACCCAACAATAAGTGGGTGTGGCCACACAAAATTTTCTGGCGTGCGCAATCTATAATTTCTGCATCCGCCACTGCAGCTTGTGGTCTTCCTCTGTATGAGAGTTCTGGAAGGTGTGTGGAGACTTGTCCCAACGGGGAGTTTGGTAATGGCAATGATACAACACTAACTGGAGTATGCCAACAATGTGAGTTAATAGAACTTGCACCCTGTACACAGTGTATTAAAGCTTCCCTGGCCTTTCAGTGCCTGCTGACTACAGAATAGCTCTAAATGCCACTATCTACTATGCTGAGATAAGCACTGACACTCCACTGAATACTCCAGTCTACAGGATTAGAATTAGTATTAATGTGAATGAGGAACCTATTGACATATCTGTCAGATTTTTCCAAACAGGACAAATAAACAGTTTATTTGAATTTGAAGGCAACACTGCTGACAACAGAAGAGATATCTCTACAAAAGAACTCCAAACTATTGGCAATGACAGAGTATTGGATACATCTATTAACTTGGTAGCTGATCCAGCCTCACAGTTTGGAGAAGATGACTATCCAGTGGATCTAGATCTCACAATCCAATTTGTTGTGATAACTCAGGACTTTTTGTCCATAGAAGATACCTCAAGAGGACTTGGAAGCATACAACCACTTCCAGGTATTTATTTTGACTTGGAAACTCCATGTTTACTATCAGAGAGTCAGTAGACTCTCTATGTAGGTATGTAGGGATGGCACCGACACAACACGCCCATTTTCCCATATAAAAAGGCTCAGAATACAATCAAAGTACAATGTTGAAGGAAAGGATGTAGGGATAAATCCTGAAACAAGGATGCAGCAAAACAAGCATGCAACAACATTTTAATGTTTTTGCTCTCTTGCTTCACTAATTTTTCATTGTATAGAAACAGTTGTAAAATGGTATGCCATATTATGTGCCTATAAAGGCTAGCACCGGTAGCTACACATAGAGAGCTGCAGGGGGGAGGTGCTCTGGAAGGGCAACACTCCCTCCAGCCCTGCCCGACTAGCACTATGAGTATCACGGCATGAAGATTTGTCACGAATGATGCTGGACGCGCGTGTGAGTGCGACGCCTTAGCATCTGCACGTATGCACACCCGACAAGAAGTGGGTGTGGCCACACAAGCTTTTCTGGCGCGCGCAGTCTACAATTTCTGCATCCGCCACTGCAGCTTGTGGTTTTCCTCTGTATGAGAGTTCTGGAAGGTGTGTGGAGACTTGTCCCAACGGGGAGTTTGGTAATGGCAATGATACAACACTAACTGGAGTATGTCAACAATGTGAGTTAATAGAACTTGCACCCTGTACACAGTGTATTAATGCTTCCCTGGCCTTTCAGTGCCTGCTGACTACAGAATAGCTCTGAATGCCACTATCTACTATGCTGAGATAAGTGCTGACGCTCAACTGAATACTCCAGTCTACAGGATTAGAATTAGTATTAATGTGAATGAGGAACCCCTTGCCATATCTGTCAGATTTTTCCAAACAGGACAAATAAGCAGCATATTTAAATTTGAAGGCAACACTTCTGACAACGGAAGAGATATCTCTACAGATGAACTTCAAACTATTGGCAATGACAGAGTATTGGATACATCTATTAACTTGGTAGCTGATCCAGCCTCACAGTTCGGAGAAGATGACTATCCAGTGGATCTAGATCTCACAATCCAATTTGTTGTGTTCACTCAGGACTTTTTGTCCATACAAGATATCTCAAAAGGACTGGGAAGCATACAACCACCTCCAGGTATGTATTTTGACTTGGAAACTCCATGTTTACTATCAGAGAGTCAGTAGACTCTCTATGTACGTATGTAGGGATGGCACCGACACAACACGCCCATTTTCCCATATAAAAAGGCTCAGAATACAATCAAAAATACAATGTTGAAGGAAAGGATGTTAGGGATACGTTCTGAAACAAGAATGCAGCAAAACAAGCATGCAACAATAATAACATAACTCCCCTTGTGTAGTGTAACTCCCCTTCCTACATCTTTTATCAGAGAGTCAGTAGACACACTATATCTACTTGGTGCTAATAATCGCCGTAGATCTATATGTAATTCTTACGGGAAAACATACCTGGAACATTCATGTCTACAAGTAAATAAAAAATTTAGGAAATTTGAAGTGTAATATAGGGATTGCATAAAAATGAACAGAGACAAGATTGGGGACACAGACATGCTATGTACATCAACATACCTTTTAGTACATTGATGTATACACAGATCAACAATAACAACATGTGTAATCCCTCGGAATATAATGTAGGGAGGGGTGGTTATTGTTGCATGCAATTATCCCCTGTCTGCATACATGAATTGTAATTCATCTTTGTGGTAGCAGGAACTCTGAACTCTGAACTATATGTTATGGTATTAGTGTGCAATTGTCGTGCATGCAAATGGTTTTTAATCATTTCCCACATACATAAGTTGTGTATGATCATATCACCACTCTGGTTATTACAATCTTGTTTCTTTAATTTTTGGGACTACCATCCCTACATCCTTCAATGAAATGCTTTTTTACACTTGTATTATTTTCCCTCATCTAAATGTCTAACCAGTCATAGAATTCGGCTATACTCAGAGTGAATACAGTTTCAGTGAGGCGGAGGATATTACTGAAGTATGTCTGGAGATTGTGTCTGGTGTGTTTGCTCCTGGCGGATATGTCACAGTCTCACTAACTACATCACCTCTCACAGCAACTGGTCAGTCAATGAAAATGTATACGGCTACTGAGTTTTCTGGACACCCTTGAAAGTAAACCATTGTATATATAATATATACCTATACAAGTCTGCTCTTTGTTGCCATTAGTGTGGGAATTACTAGATGATTAGTATTCAAAAATGGGATTGTAACTTTTAACGAAAACTGTCACTAGTAGCACCAATGATAGCAGTCTTAAGGTATGTCATGATCCACTACTTTTTCCATCCTCTTACCTCTACAGCTGGAGTTGATTACAATCAAACAGTTAGTCCAATGTTTGTCACACTATCAAACGACATCAGACTGAACTGCACCACAGTATCCATTAGTGTGGGAATTACTAGATGATTAGTATTCAAAAATGGGATTGTAACTTTTAACGAAAACTGTCACTAGTAGCACCAATGATAGCAGTCTTAAGGTATGTCATGATCCACTACTTTTTCCATCCTCTTACCTCTACAGCTGGAGTTGATTACAATCAAACAGTTAGTCCAATGTTTGTCACACTATCAAACGACATCAGACTGAACTGCACCACAGTAAGACACTTTAGTGGAGGGTCAGGAGATGTTTACAGTTAGCTTTGATATAAGTGATGCTGTTGGGGCTTATGATGTGAATGGAAGTCGTATTGCTTCAATCATCATTCAAGACAGCAATGGTATCCCCACCCCCTCCCCCCCCCCCCTCTCTCTCTCTCTCTCTCTCCCTCCCTCCCTCCCTCCTGTATATGTATATAGCGATTACGTAATTTCATTTTGAATATACGTGCATAGGACACGTACATAGTTAGCCTACGTCATGCAATAAAATAATTATGTAATGATGAGAAAAGACTCGTTAATGACGTCTTTTACACTTGCTGAGCATGCGCAAAAGCTTATCAACTAGCGCGTAGAAACTAGGCGCGGAGTGAACTGACTGATATAGAAGGTGTTGACGATTTGCACTATAGCAACTAGCACTTAGTACTACATAAGCAAAACAGAGATGAATTGACGATTCTTGTGCCACTCTCACCGTCAGAACAGTGCACACGCGTACAGTGTGTTGGCTCTGCCTCTACGTATGTACCTCGGTAAGCTTATATACCATCTGCTGGAGGAACGGCATGCTATTCTACCACGATACCATATACCACCAAGCCAAAGCGCTGGTGACCGATAGTACGTTGCTAGAGGTTTGCTTATAGTTCTGTAGTTACCAAAGTATACGCAGCTGCTCCTTGCAACCAAACCACGCCCTCAGTACTAATCACACATTTACACAGTAGCTCAATACTTGGCCAGATGTTTATGGATACGGAGAGCACATGCTAGGGAGAATTATTGCTTACAATAGTAAAAAAATGGCAAGAGACAAGTAAATAAAAAATTTAGGAAATTTGAAGTGTAATATAGGAATTGCATAAAATGAACAGAGACAAGATTGGGACACAGACATGCTATATACATCAATGTACTAAAAGATATGTCATTTTATGCAATTCCTATATTACACTTCAATTTTTTAATTTACTTGTATATATATATATATGTCACTGTCATCTCTACATTCTTCAACATTTTAATGTTTTTGCTCTCTTGTTTCACTAATTTTTCATTGTATAGAAACAGTTGTAAAATGGTATGCCATATATTATGTACCTATAAAGGCTAGCACCCGTAGCTACCCGTAGAGAGCTGCAGGGGGGAGGTGCTCTGGAAGGGCAACACTCCCTCCAGCCCTGCCTGACTAGCACTATCACGGCATGAAGATTTGTCACGAACGATGCTGGACGCGCGTGTGAGTGCGACGCCTTAGCATCTGCCAGTGGACCCACTTCTTGTCGGGTGTGCATACGTGGCCCACGTATGCACACCCGACAAGAAGTGGGTGTGGCCACACAAAATTTTCTGGCGCGCAGTCTACAATTTCTGCATCCGCCACTGCAGCTTGTGGTCTTCCTCTGTATGAGAGTTCTGGAAGGTGTGTGGAGACTTGTCCCAACGGGGAGTTTGGTAATGGCAATGATACAACACTAACTGGAGTATGCCAACAATGTGAGTTAATAGAACTTGCACCCTGTACACAGTGTATTAAAGCTTCCCTGGCCTTTCAGTGCCTGCTGACTACAGAATAGCTCTGAATGCCACTATCTACTATGCTGAAATAAGCACTTACACTCCACTGAATACTCCAGTCTACAGGATTAGAATTAGTATTAATGTGAATGAGGAACCCATTGACATAGATGTCAGATTTTTCCAAACAGGACAAATAAACAGCTTATTTGAATTTGAAGGCAACACTACTGACAACAGAAGAGATATCTCTACAGATGAACTTCAAACTATTGGCAATGACAGAGTATTGGATACATCTATTAACTTGGTAGCTGATCCAGCCTCACAGTTCGGAGAAGATGACTATCCAGTGAATCTAGATCTCACAATCCAATTTGTTGTGTTCACTCAGGACTTTATGTCCATACAAGATATCTCAAAAGGACTGGGAAGCATACAACCACCTCCAGGTATGTATTTTGACTTGGAAACTCCATGTTTACTATGAGAGAGTCAGTAGACTCTCTATGTAGGTATGTAGGGATGGCCAGACACGCCCATTAGCCCTATACAAAAATAACGGCTGAGAACTCCCGAACGCGGATGTTATAGGCCTGTTCAGACAAACAACCTGCTCTGCGAATGCTTCAATACACTATAATAATACTCTCAAAATATGTAGAATATACAGCTGCAGTGATTCTCGGAAAATTGTAAAAGCGCCGATTGTTCATCATCTCAGTTCTTCTTTCTTCTTCAGTTCACCGCGAAACTGGGGTTAGTAATCGCTCTATTTCTTTAACGAAAATCATTTATACTGGAGCATACATGATCCTTAATGCTCAAAGTCTCCATACCTTTTCCCAAAGTCGTGAAACTCCAGGTTTGCAAGCTTAGAAGCCTATGAGTTTTAGACGCCATTTTCTTGTTGGCTCACGTGCCCAATACGTGAAGTTAGAGGTTTGTCGTCATTGGGGTTCGTCGCGCTGTTTCGTCTTTTTGGACTACCAGTGTTGCTCGGGCCTTTGTGTCCGTTTCTTTGAATGACTAACTGTTGCAGTAGGCAATATTCGTACAAGACAAGATGTAGGAGTCATTGCCAATTGCTAGCTATCCTCATAGGTATGCAAGGGAGGTAGAACTATGCACGAAGATCAGTAGGTTGTCTACATACAGTAAAAAAAAACCAGTGAAACAAGTGTAAAAACATTTTTAATAAAATGATGAAGGATGTAGGGATTGAAGTGCCAAAAAGTGCAGACATAAGGTCAAAGTTCAGCATGCATATGCATGCAGACAAGTGATAGCATGCAACAATCATAACATGCGTAACCCCATATCCCTACATCGGTATATGTTCACATGACTAGGAGGGCTCACTCCGCTTGCGAATAAACTATATAGTTGAATGCTCTATACGCATTGTTGGTGAGCAGGAGAGTGTGCACACAAAATTAGAAACAGGTATAACATTAAAGTATGTACAGTGTCCGTCAAAAAATGAAGTGTAAAAAACAGTTTCATTTACATTGTTAAAGGATGTAGGGATGGACAGACTTGATTCATAGATGCTTCCTTGCTTCTATACTCTGCACTTCCATTCCTACATCCTTCAACAGTTTAACTGAACGAATACAGCAGCCTAGTGATGTGAACATGAAATTCCTGAACAGTAACCCCCTGCTTTAGTTACATCAAATCATATATACTTGATTATAAAGTCCTTTAAAATGAGGTTCCACTGCAATTTAGCTTTTTCTTGAAATAAAAATTGTTCTTTTACAATCAGGGAGGTGCCCAGTGGAAGTGAATGGTGGTATACAATGGCAATCGGCTCTGGGGGGTACTACTGTATATAAACCATGTAGTGATGCAGGATCTATGTTCCGAGCTGGACCTGAGGCTTCAAGGAGATGCAATGATCGAGTAAATTGGGAAGAGGCAGATCTGACTTCGTGTACTCTGGCAGAAATCGAGGAACCATTCCTGCTGGTTTGGTTTGTCATTGAAACAGATGAATACACAGACTCCATGGAGCAAGACTTTGTTGATAGTGTGAGTATATAAATGTGTACATATATATATTACATTGAGTAAAGTTTTGAACTTTCAACAGATGAAGCTTCTTCTTGACATGAATGGAGTGGTCTACAAGAGAGTGTCTCTTCAGTCAGCTTACATAGCTAGTCTGTCACATTCCAAGTGGATTTGGAGGAAGATGATCAGAGTGAGAATATCACTCAACTCAGCATGTTTATGGAGGATCCAGAAAAATTCTCAAGTTTCAGAGATTACAATGTCATGGAAGGTGGGAGAGGTGTGGTGGACATCAGTGTGGCAGGTATTGTGACTCCATGTGTAATAATGGTGCAGGGAAGGTATACACTGACCGTGTATTACAACCGATAATGGTGACCACTAAAAGATATATGGACCATTAGCGTTAACATATAAAGTGCTATATCATAATGGCCAACATGTATATGGAGAACATACCAAGGATACAAAATTTAACTAATTTTCTCCTCTCTCTCTCTGCAGAAACATGTATGTGTTCTTCAGCTGACCTTAGCTCGCTGCAGCTCTGCAGTGGAGCTACAATCAGCCCATGTAACTGTATGGACTCCAACTGCTCGGTATAACCATCATAATTATATGTATCTCATTTCAGTTCCCTTCCTTACCTTGGCATGATCAAATTGTTGAAATCTCGGTTTTTATGTATGTTATGTGTCTCATGTGCTGCTAATACAACTCTGTCCATGTAATGTGGCTGCAGTGTCAGTCACCATTTGTTGGAGATGGATTCAGCTGTACTTTGGACTCTGATTCAGATGGATATCCAGACCAAGCATTGGACTCTCCCATATGTACAGAGAACCCATCTCTAGCCTACTGCACAGCTGTAAGATATTCTGATTGTGTGTGTGTTGATGTGAATGCCCTATACCAATACAGGATGTTTGTCCAGAGGTGGCTAATCCTGAGCAGGATCCAGTGGCATGTCAACCTGATACAACCACTATGCAAGGTCACATCACGACATTGTGCTTGAACTGTCAATGCTACATGAATGTTCCTACATCCCACAGTGTATACTGGCTGTCCATATGGCCCTGATGATGTCTGGAACATAATATGGCCTAACACTCCTGGAGGGTCCATCAGCTCTCAACCTTGCCCTGGTGGAGTGGATGCAATTGGTTTGTCATTGTGCACATCATTAACCTTTTAAGTTTATGACATACTATGTAGCTTGTCAGAATGACCTGTACATGGTAGCACTGGGAACTGTGAATATATGTAAGAGTTCATGTTTATGCATCCAGGGACTGCTACTCGTATGTGCTATGAGACTGGAACATGGGGAGCCCCTGATGTCCTCTCATGCCAATCACTGGAAATAGTCCGTGTTTCACAGCAGGTATATATACTAATACACACACTGGTAGTACAGAACACACAGTATGACACATTAACTGTCACATGTACACACACCTCTATGTTCTTGTGTATTTCCAGGCAAATGCACTTCTACCAGATGCTGATGCTGAGATAGTAGATGTCACTCCTGAGCTGATACAGGCTGCTACAGTTATCTCAGAGCAGCTGGTGATAGCCACTGACAGGGAGGAGGCACCAGTACCACTCTTGCCATTGGATCTCAACACCATCAACAATGTAGTAGCACAGGTGAAAGACAATTTTACTATAACCATGATGAATAATCCACTGTTATCATACTACATTTTTTCCATCACTGTATGATCACTAGGTGCTGAATGTTCTTGAGAGTAGCGTTGAAGAAGGATTTGATGACACCACTGCTAATGAGGTGAGCTCTGCATATACTCTTATTTTCTATGTACCTAACAGTCCTGAAAACCTGTTGAGAAAACAGAACCAGTTGTATGTACCTGTAAATGAAGTCTATGTATTGAAAAACAAACTTCCTCAACTAATAACGTGAAAATACATAGCCATGACCACATACCTGCCTGCCTATGTCTATAGGAGCTTGTGGAGGTATTTAATAACATTCTGAATGAGACCAATCAAGCTAGCTGGCTAGAGCTACAGAGTATTGCTTCAGGCAGTCAAACTTTGCTTCAAAACGCCGAGCGTTACGGAACCTATCTGGCTGGTACTGTGAATGACACAGGCAATCCTGTGATACTAGTTAGAGAGAACATCAGTGAGTGTTTATAACACTAAATATTCATGTTTATGTAACTTATCTGAGATTCGTCTACCACCTAACACATGCAGTAAGTTACAGTGATTAACTTAGTCCCTATTTTGATCTAGTTGTGAATGCTGAAGTAGTAGACACATCCAATGTCTCAGACATTGTGTTTCCAGCTATTGCAAGTGACCTGGACAACTTTACAGCAGTGAAGATGAACAATACAGCACAGATTACCATCCCTGCAGAGGTCATCACCACATTGAGTGCTGAAAACAGTAGTGAAGGTTAGTCTTCACCAGGTAGAGTAATACTAATAATAATACTCATGAGGCCACTATAGCATTACTGCCATCAACCATGCACCCACAATCATGAGCGGAGCCACACACACACACATGTACATACAGGCAAATCCTTACCATCTGTTTCTCCCTTACCTGAGGAACATAACTTACCATCCATTTGCCCCTCAACTCTAGCCAGCTGCAGATCCTCAGCTAAGGACTGAAGTTGACTAGGGCATGAGTCATCACCGTACAGTTCTTTGTTTACATGTATCCCAGATTCCTACAACATATTCCTTCACTAAGCTGAGTGAATTATCGAAGTCGTATTCCCAGCTAGAGCCCACTTCCTAATACATATGCAGTTTTCTCTATACTATTGAGCTTATCAAAACTTGCATATCTATTTCCTAAAAGCTCCCAAAGCTTCTCCACAAAAGTAACTCTATAGGCTGAAAACTCCCACAACACATACCTCTTTATTAATTCTACTTCATTTTATATATAATTTTACTTACTATTCAATCCTTCCTCAAACTGCCTACCCTCCCTTTCACTAACACTCTCCTCTCTACAAGCCAAAAATGCAGCTAATAAACTTTCCTCTCTTAATATCCTCCATCCATTCATGCTTATCCAAACCTAAAGACAAAAAGAGTTCATCAACCACTCTACCCCATGCTTTCCTTTGTCTACCTCTACGAGGCTTAGTTTCCCATTCCCGACTAATTTATACCACCATTTTAATTTAGTTCTACCCCTTTGACTTCTCAATGATTCTAAACCCATATCACCTCTAACTGCTTCATTACAGCTTTTCGACGAACAACTCAGAATCCCTCCCCCCCTCCCCAGAATAATGGATCCAATGCAGCTACTTGACCCTTAGTACCCTCACAAATCTCCCCTCCATACTCTATACTAAGTCTAATTGCTGAAAGAAGCAACAGCCTACGTGCACTTAGGTTAATATCTCGTTTACTAATAGCACTATGCATCTGATTTACTGTTTTTCTACCATTATTAATCATCATTTTAATATGCACATCCCAGGCTCCATTACTTGCAAAATAAATTTGAAGCTCTCCCCACTTCCACCACCCTCTACTCTATCCTTAGAAAATACCATCACTGCACTCTTACCCACATTATATAGCCTTTAGTCTCCACCTGTTACAGTACCTATATACAACATCAATAAGCTGCTGGAGGCTTTCCCTTGACCCACTAACACCTACAAAATCATCAGCAAACAACATTCCTCCCATTACTAATCTCCATCCCAAGCCCAGCCTCTTCTACATCCTTGTTTATAAACACTGAAAAATATTGAGGATAAGCTACAGCCCTGTGCCATACCTTGTTCTACTGTAAATGTATCCGACTTCTCCCCTTCTAACAATATGGCACTTCTAGAAGCACCGTACATATTATATGCCTATATCCCATAGCTTTACCCACAAACCATCACGCCACACAGTATCATTTTACTCAGGTAGAGTAAATTTTAAAATACACTTGCCTAGTATACATTGTTATTGTGGTGATATTATTTTATGCATGTGTATATCATGTGCATTGTGTACACTCCATGCAGACCTTGCTGTAGTTCACATCATCTTCAGAAATATTGAGGAGCTTCTACCAACCAATACATCATTCCTCAAGTAAATACACTCTAGATCTCCATGTATATCCAGTTAGGGATGCAATAAATACACACATGCATATACACACATGCATACTTAATGGACAAAAAAATGTACATACATATCTAGATACGTCTGTACTGTTATGCAAACAGTTTTTCAATGAACTTTCTTTACCTACTAGTAACAGTAGGTCAGCTTCGCTGGTGATTTCATCTCAATTTAAAGGATTCTATCAAAGAGACATCCCTGATAATATCTTCATGGACAATCCCATCATCCTCAACTTTACTTTTACAGAGGTTAGTATCGTTAGAACCAAATGTGGTCTTCAAATATATGTACACATATATGTAAAGTAATAGTCTTGACCTGAATACTGTGATCACAGAATACTGATGGAGTTATTAACTATGCTGGAGTCTTTTGGAACTTCTCTGACCCGTATGTTGCATGAACGTGTATACCTTATTACAGGTATATGTGAATGAGTAACTATAATAAACATTGTACACACAGTGTAGGCAGTGGTGGATGGAGTTCAGAGGGTATACAAGTCATCAGTAATGTAACAAGAGGCAACGTCACCACTGTGCTGTGTAACTCAACTCATCTCACCAGTTTTGCTGTTCTAGTTGATGCAGCAGGAGGCATAGAAGTACATACATAACAATACTAAGTGTGTGATCAGTTTTGACACCTGGGTTACATCTATTATAGGGTGTTTCAGAGGGAGAAAAACTGGCATTACAAATCATCTCCTACATTGGTTGCATCATCTCTACCATATGTCTCTCCATCACTGTAGTCTTCTATCTTGCCATGGGGTGAGAGCAATTTCATAATCCAATGATAATTGGCTAGCTCTGCATGTTTGTCAATCAGCAAGGATATTATAGAAATGCCAAGAGCTATTCTAGGGACTTAAATTTGAAGGATGCTTACTAGAAGGCTTTCTTTCTTTAAACATAATTGGCTATTGTTCGTTTGGTGTTGTATGTTTAAAGCCCCATGCCATGCATTCTCACGTAGCATTGTGTTCTTTACATCCTATTATTTACTGATTGGTTTTTCTGTGTTGTCCAGGAAGAAGCTGTTTTCTTCCGTCCACTATTTTGTCAACCTCAATCTGGCCATATCTCTACTACTTGGATATATAGTATTTATGTTTGGAATAGAGCTGGGCACTGGCAGCAAGGTATATAATCCATTGAGTATAACACAATATGAATCATTGTACACACTATACACAGGGTGGTTGTGCATTTGTAGCAGCACTTCTGCAGTATCTGTTTCTGTCTGCCTTCTGCTGGATGATGTGTGAGGGAGTCATGCTCTACCTCATGCTGATTGTGGTGTTCAGTAAACTCTCTAATAAGTGGTGGTTTTTTATGCTACTTGGATACTGTGAGTTGTTGTAGCATCGATATCAGACTGTACCATACATTGGTTTATCCTGACATTTCAGGGTATGAACCTAGTAGCGTTTTATATACTCTGCTCTCCTGTTATATTCAGGCACTCCTCTGCTTTTTGTTATTGTGGGGCTGGCAACACGTTCTGACTACTATGGAGTGCGTGGTGAGGATGGAGAGCTTTCCTTGTGAGTATTTCATGAGATACTTGCATGGAGGAAAACAAATGTGATCTGTGTGTTCTCTATTCATTCTCAGCTGCTGGTTATCCACTGAGAAAGGAACCATCTTTGCCTTTGTGGCACCAATGATACTCATTATTATTGTAAGTGTATATCCATCGTTACCTGTCAACGACTCTACTATGAAAACCTTTCAGATCAACTCAGTGTTTCTAGTGTTAGCACTAGTGGCACTAGGACGCAGCCAAAAGCATAAGGCCAAAGCTACAAACAAAGATAAGTCCACCAAACAAGCAATGTAAGATTGGCCAGCTATACATGTGCTGTATATAAATCAATTACTATGTTCACAGAACTATACTGCGTGCATCTATAATCCTACTGCCCCTGCTGGGATTAACATGGCTGTTTGGTCTACTCACCCTCAATGAAAATGCCACAGTCTTTGCTTGGCTCTTTACAATCTTTAATTCCCTACAGGTGACAACCCTCACATAACAGATCAGAGCTGCCATGCAAAATGTGTCACTATACAGGCACACTCATGCAATATACATCTTAGGGCTCTATTACTTGGTTTAGCAATGTTCCCAACCTCCCCCAAATATTTCAGTTTCCCCCAAATTGGGTGTTTCATCCAATGCTCAGCTTATAGCTAGTGTAATCTCTGCTTACACTGTACTGTATGTATCTCTGACTGTTATATATTACTTCAGTGATGCACGCATGAATTATATCTGAATTCCATAATTCACTTCAGTATGTAAACAAAATTTTTCTCTTAGGGTGCTGGCATTTTCTTTTTCCACGTTGTTCGCAGTGAGATGGTGAGCACACTTTGATTTTCTCATACATGTTAGCACACTGGTTGCTGCTAATACATACACAGGTGTGGAGTAAAGTCTCTCCAAGGCTGTCTTCCCTAAAGCAGCAGGCACTCAAATCCTCTCTCAAATACAATATAGTATGATTGTAATTACAGACATGTATACAACTACTCAGGTACATGTGTTAGATACATAATAATAGCACTCATATTAGAGAGTCGGTAGACTCTCTATATGTAGGGATGGCGCCGACAGGACACGCCCATTTTCCAAAATAGAATGGCTCAGAACTCCCAAACGCGGCAGTTACCAACCCTTTTGGACACATACACGTACTCTACAAGTGATTCTGTACCCGCTAAGACCCTCAAAGTACGTAAAATACACAGCTACAATGACTTACGGAAGTTGCCACACACCCCTTTTTGGATTTTTTTGTTCATCATCTTCTTCTTCTTCTTCTTCTTCTTCTTCTTCTTCTTCTTCTTCTTCTTCTTCTTCTTCTTCTTCTTCAGTTGAACTGGCCTACCGCAAAAGCGGCACAAGTACTGTCCTCGGTTTTTACATGAAACGACTCCTTTCCCTTGCGTGCGTGATCCTTGACCAAGAGAATCTTCGTAACTTTACTCAGGGCTCTGTAATCGCTTATTTGTTGGAAGCCATTTCTATATGGTCACGTGCATCACGTTTCATAGAAAGGTGGGGCTCAAGCGCGCGCAGGTCCGCGGGATTAGAAGCGGGTGGGGCTCGTGCGAAGACAAGCAAGTAGGGATTACTCTACGTACAGAAATGGACACTGTAGGTACCCAAGAAAAACTAGTAAAACAAGTGTAAAAAACATTTCATTAAAATGTTAAAGGATGTAGGGATGGTAGTGTCAAAAATTAAAGGAACAAGATTGTAATAAGTTATTAACCCAAATGGTGCACAGTGAACAACTGATTATGATATGACAACTTATGTATATACTTTGGAGTTCAGAGTTCACGCTACCACAAAGATGAATTACAATTCATGTATGCAGACAAGGGATAATTGCATGCAACAATAACAACATGCGTAACCCCTCCCTACATTTTATTTCATGGGGTTACGCATGTTGTTATTGTTGCATGCAATTATCCCTTGTCTGCATACATGAATTGTAATTCATCTTTGTGGTAGCGTGAACTCTGAACTCCAAAGTATATACATAAGTTGTTATATCATAATCAGTTGTTCACTGTGCACCATTTGGGTTAATAACTTATTACAATCTTGTTCCTTTAATTTTTGGCACTACCATCCCTACATCCTTTAACATTTTAATGAAATGTTTTTTACACTTTTTATAGATTGATTCAGGGGGGTGGCTAAAAGGTGGCTCGATGCACCAAAATCCATGTTAAGTGGACCATTTTGAACGTACTACACCACTGCATAGTCTACATAGACTTATATGCATTTTATATACAATATTGCATGCTTTTTGTAATTGGTGACAGTATAGAGCAATATTGATCATTTTTGTGCAGTCTGCGTCATATACATCATCAACTGGTACAATGAAGACACTTCTCCACAAGAAGCCAATTGACCCAAAAGATGGTTAGCAATACTCTCATAGTATGATTACAATGTTCCTGTACTATGCTATGTATTCCAGAGGCCTATCTTCTCTAACTTGCATGTATGTTGTTCTTGTTTTGCCATACACACGACAGAATACAGTGGACAGTCAAAATCCCACCTCAGCTGGTCTGCCAGTGAAAGTAAAGGGATTGATAGTGAAAAGAAGCCACTGGAACAGATACCTGAGGGAGATGTTAAAGCTGATGGAGATCTCACCTCAGCCAGTGGTGTGAAGGGAGCAGAAAAGGATGCTGTCATATGCAACCCTGAGACTGTGGACAGGGACAGGAGTGAAGATGAAGAGTGTGACAAACAAGAAGTTACTAAACTCTAACTATTTTAGTAACTGGGTATGACCATAAAGTTCCATTGCCATATATTTAAAAGCCCCTTTTAATAGTTTGTTATTTGAAATTGTAGTATATGAAGGGGTATGGTCCCCGCAAGGGGAGAGCCCCCCTTTTAATAGTTTGTTATTTGTAATTGTAGTATATATGTTTTGGCAATTTGTAAACCTCAGTGCATGTGTTGTTTGACAATTGTACCTACTCCATCCCTGAGCACATAATATAATATACATGTGCAAGAAGGAGAAAAGATAGCCTGCTAACAAATGTGTGTGAGAGGATTCGGCAAAAAGTGGAAGAAAAAGATGATGGTAATGTTGATGATTATGAAAAGGGAAAAAGAAGAAAAAGAAGAAGATTCCTGGTGTATTATACCCATACATAGAACTTACTAAACCTAGTGCCTTGATATGATATTCAAAAGGATCTCATTGAAATGAATAGAGGTTGTAGTAGGTAGTGCACATGATATATATACACACAATATTATTATAAAAAAAATACTCAAGTGATGAATTTATGATTCTGACTCACATCAAGAAATCACACACGTCAAACACCACATTGTTAATATGTATGTATAGAGTATCTATATGAGTTATTGTCACTACCAGCTGCAGGTGCTGGTTGTTCTGACACATCCTTAGCCGCCTCTAGTGGTTCTGAGATAGGCTCTAGTTGTTCTGACACATCCTTAGTAGACTCTGATGGTTCTCGTATATGTTTGGTAGGCACGGCAGTGGTTCCAACACATTCTGGGTAGGCTATGGTGGTTCCAACATGTTCTTGGCTGCTTCTGGTAGTTCTAACAATTCCTTGGCAGCCTTTTGTGGTGTCCACATGTCCTTGACATCTTCTGGTACATCTTGCAACTCAAATATATCCTCAGTAGCCTTAGGTTGTTCAAGCATATCCTCACTAGACTCTGCAGCTGATGAAAAATGTAATTCTATCATACTGCCATCATTCACTTCCTGATGTAACTCCAAGTTCACATCACCACTGTCTGCAACTGTAAATAACACAATCATGTACTTGATGGACATGCATAGCCAGCCGACAGATGACATATGCATGCAATGGTAGGTGATTAGTCGCAGTACAGTGGAACCCCTCTAATCAGAAGCCCTATATACTCAACAAGCAGGACATGCACTTCTGGCATCCTCAATGCTATGCCTGTGTATCTGTCAACCACTAAAGCCTCTCCCAAGGATATGTAGATTAGACAATACTGTATTTGTTACAGGGACATGTATGTTGTATATAACACGTACACTTCTCAATTACATTCATGAGTAATGTACAGAGTTGCATGCAATACATATACTTGGTAAATCAGGCCCGTACGCAGGTTGTTGAATAGGTAGGTTACATATTGGGGTGTGCGCGCCACGTAAGGGGTCTGGGGGCATGCTCCCCGAGGAAAATTTTGGATTTTTAGACTTTCTGAGATCGTTTCAAATGCGTAATTGAGTCCCTGCAAACGATCACTAGCAAAAACTGTTACTATTTTTCAGGGATGAAGCCTGGTAGGAGCTGCATATATGCATCCAAGGCTGATGAAAAAATACGGCGAGCACTGCGTGCTGTGTGGTGCGCATATCGATTAGTCTCTTTACTCACGTGAGTAAATTATAGGTGGAGCGTCGCGTTAGCGCTCTCGCATGCTTTCTACGCGAGCGCGCATGACATGTCTCAGCCGTGGATCTTCAGCCAATGATCTCACCTCGTGAGTTTAGGTCTAGGGGAGCCAAGTGTGAGTCAATCACATAACTACCCAGCCGAAAGAGGGGTTCATCGAACCCCCCTGTGTACGGGCCTGTAAATTGCCTGCATGTTTTGGTTTGGAAAATCTTGTACTGCCACTGGTATTTCCACTGGTACTGGTGGTCTTCTGAAAGGTACTATAAAATGTAAAAACATTTTTACTGAAATTTTGAAGGATGTAGGGATTGAAGTGCCAAAAAGCATAGAAGTGCAGAATGCATGCATGCAGGCAACGACAGGGAATGATAGCATGCAACAATCATAACATGGGTAACCCCTTTTAGTATTTACAGATGTAGGGATAGCAGACCAAGATTAGTTATCATAATCAGTTGTTCACTATGCACCATTTCTTGTTCCTTTAATTTTGGTACATCGTTTAACATTCTAAATTTTAAACTTGTTTCACTAGTTTTTCTTGGGTACCTAGCAGTGTCCATTTCTGTGGAATGATCCGTACTCGCTTGTGTTAGCACGAGCCCCACCCCCTTCTACCCGCGCACGCTTGTCAAGTTGAGCAGAAGAAGAAGAAGAAGAAGAAGAAGAAGAAGAAGAAGAAGAAGAAGAAGAAGAAGAAGAAGAAGAAGAAAATGAAGAAGAATTCGAAGATGAAAAAAGTGCTGTTTGCCCAATTTCCGTAAGTCACTGTAGCAGCTGTGTTTACCTACTTCGAGAGTCTTAGTGAATACAGAAAGCACTCGTAAAGTACGTGTATGTGTCTAAAAGGGCTTGTAACCGCTGCGGTTGGGAGTTCTGAGCCATTTTATAAGCGTGGTGTGTCGGCGCCATCCCTACATAGTCTGTATACCGACTCCCTGATATTCCACGTGATAGAGTAAGGTATCGAATTTCGCCAGGCATCTAATTTCGACAGTCTAAACAGCACGCTCAACAGTGCTCTGCTAATTCTAACTACATGCTCTTACAGACAGGTACGAGGGCACTAACATTTAGAAGTTTGAAGAGATTGAGCCTAATAGAAGCGAAGCGATGAACGTGAGAAGTGACCTGCCGAATACTTCGATTTTCGTCAGCTCGATATCTATTTTCGTTTTTGCCTGAAAAACAGAATTAGAGCTTAGCTAATACACGCTGAAATAACTCTATATGGAGCGTACTGTAGAATGGAGCAATCACTGCAACAAGAAAACCTGGTAACGCACTGCTATAGCTGGCTCCTGACGAATTAATGTGCTGAATCAGCAATAATAACTTCTGCATGGAACAGATACGGAAGTTACTGCTGAGACTTGTATTCAATTGTATTGATGTATTACAGTGTATGTTCAGCAGAGAACATCGTTTTCATCGAACTTTAATGTGTGATTAACTAATCACACTGAGAACGCTATATCATCACACTGAAATCACACATTAAGGTTCGATGAAAACAATGTTCTCAGCTGAACATACACTGTAATACATCAATACAATTAAATACAAGTCTCAAAAGTAACTTCCGTATCTGTTCCATGCAGAAGTTCTTTTTGCTGATTCAGCACATTAATTCGTCAGGAGCCAGCTGTAGCGGGGAGTTGCCAGGCTAATTTGTTGCAGTGATTGCTCCACTCTACAGTATACTCTATATAGAGTTATTTCAGTGTGTCTTAGCAAGGCTCTAGTTCCGTCTTTCAGGCAAAAACGAAAATAGATATCGAGCTGACGAAAATCGAAGTATTCGGCAGGTCTGTAGGACCGCATTTGCGATCCCAACGCAAAAGCGATCCGATTTATGAGGCCGTACGGCTCGGACATATCCGGTGTTATTCGGAATAAGCGCACGCGCTTCTTGTCTATGCGTTCAGTGATTATAGAGCTAGAGGCATACCTGACTTGCCTAATGTGTCCCTGATGAGTTCCGTTGTTTGAATGTTTACCCGCGGAATTCTGTGATTATGCAAGTGGTAGACCCACATAAAATACCTCTACAGCTTAGCTAGTGATGTGTGTATGTCGTGACAGTGAAGAAATGCTCGTATATTCCTTACCTATGTTTCGTCTCGCAATGCGTTAGCTTACGCAAATGCGAGAACTCAATTTTGCCAAGTGGTAGACCCAAATAAAATACCTCTACAGCTTAGCTAGTGATGTGTGTATGTCGTGATAGTGAAGAAATACTCGTATATTCCTTACCTATGTTTCGTCTCGCAAATGCGTTAGCTTACGCAAATGCGAGAACTCAATTTTGCCAAGTGGTAGACCCAAATAAAATGCCTCTACAGCTTAGCTAGTGATTTTGCCAAGTGGTAGACCCAAATAAAATACCTCTACAGCTTAGCTAGTGATGTGTGTATGTCGTGATAGTGAAGAAATACTCGTATATTCCTTACCTATGTTTCGTCTCGCAATGCGTTAGCTTACGCAAATGCGAGAACTCAATTTTGCCAAGTGGTAGACCCAAATAAAATACCTCTACAGCTTAGCTAGTGATTTGTGTATGTCGTGATAGTGAAGAAATACTCGTATATTCCTTACCTATGTTTCGTCTCGCAAATGCGTTAGCTTACGCAAATGCGAGAACTCAATTTTGCCAAGTGGTAGACCCAAATAAAATGCCTCTACAGCTTAGCTAGTGATGTGTGTATGTCGTGATAGTGAAGAAATGCTCGTATGTTCCTTACCTATGTTACGTCTCGGAAATGCGTTAACTTACGCAAATGGGAGAACTCAATTTTACTTTTAGTACCAAGTGGTAGACCCAAATAAAATGCACCTACAATTTAGCTAGTGATGTGACAATTTTACCAAGTGATAGACCTAAATAAAATGCCTCTAAGAATTTAGCTAGTAATCTGTTTATATTGTGGCAGTGAAGAAATGCGGTATAATCGTTACCTATGTTCTGTCTCGCAAATGCGCTAATGCGAGAACCAAGTGATAGACCCAAATATTACAAATGCATGCCTTTACAATTTAGCTGTATGCATATCGTGAGAGTGAAGAAATGCTTGACAATATGCTTCAGAGATGTGTGAGATTTAGCAATGCGTGTGGTATTTGTCCAATTCTGATGAATGATAGATAAGAAGTAGCAGAATCAGGATCTGTGCCATGTCCAGCATACGCTCTAGCCAGAGACATTATTGGACAACACTGATATGGTGAACATTGCAGTCAATGTACGGAAAGATCTCGCACTTAGTGTGCCATCAGTGCTGGATAAGAGCTTAGCGAGGAGGTTCAACTTTCTGAGGACAATGCGTGAAGCGCACGCGTAAAGCAAATTGCGGGCGCGCCCCCGCGGTCTGCGCACGCCGCTACCCTCGGATCGCTTTTGCGTTGGGATCGCAAATGCGGTCCTACACAGGTCACTTCTCACGTTCATCGCTTCGCTTTTATTAGGCTGAATCTCTTCAAAATTCTAAATGTTAGTACCCTCGTACCTGTCTGTAAGAGCATGTAGTTAGAATTAGAAGAACACTGTTGAGCGTGCTGTTTAGACTGTCGAAATTAGATGTCTGGCGAAATTCGATACCTTACTCTATTTGTGACGCACAGGATGCGTGACTGGTATGTGGAGGTGGGGCTATTTTGGGAGTATTGAAGGTTGTGGTGTACTACGAGCCGTGCCCTACTGCTGACCAGGAGGCCATGAAACTTGTCTTTTTGCTAACGACGGCCATTATGGCCTTGAATTTTGGTGAGTTAGTATATAGAGCACAAATTTGGATGCCTTCCATCAGCTTCGTCGGCCTTACGTATCTAGAGAAAGATGTGTTCTGAGTTGTGTTGATTGAAATACAAGGGGTTCTTTAAATATGGACACTCTTGGAAATTAATGAACTGTACTAGTTAGTGTGATGTCCAGGTTTCTTCACTTCAGGGTCTCCACATTTCTAATAAGTCATATTGCAATTGTAAACTTCAATGTTAAGATATTATTTGTGAATGGAATCTCTCTTCAGTCTATGGGCAAGATGTCACTGAGACTATTGGCTTTGGGCAAGCGTCTGACTCACCAAAGGAGGGTGAGACTAGTGATATCAGAATTAGACTTGAACCAGGACCAGTTATGATGAATGTATCAGGACAAGTAGTCCCTCTGACTCTTGCACAGTTCAGGAACTACACATTCACTACTCAAAGAACAGTACCAGAAAGTGTCCAAATGATTATTGATTACATTACTGATCCAGCAGAGTGTAAGTTGCCTACACCTTATGATAAACTATAGGTTCTATTGACTCCAATATACTGTCCCCGCTCTGTAAAGTTGACAGTGATTGGATAATACATGTAAACCTTACTTACTCCTAATGCAGATGAGGAGAATAAAATGGACTTCACCAACACTGTTTTCAACTTCACCATCCCTGCTGGCTATTCTTTTTTTGACATTCAAACCACTGATATAATTGTGGCTGATACTATAAATGAAGCAGAAGAACAGTTTCTACTTGTACTGGAAATTGACTCCAATGAAGTTACCTTTGATGAGGACGGTGGGATTTTAGTAGTCACAATATTGGACAGTAATCGTAAGTAAGATACATAGCCTTGAGTATTGCCACATTCCCATGCAACAGTTACGACACTGTAAAAAGTGTAGGGTTATTTTAGCCTCTTGTGTGAATACTTTAGTTACCTACAACAACTTGTTTATACAACTGAAAGAAACATGCAAGGTGGCCAAAGTATGTTTTATTTGTCAACAGTTGGCCTGAGGTGCGAGTGTATCCCAGTACCACAGTAGAATAGCTGAAGCATTTCTTTTATATAGTGTGTTGTTACATACAGAGAATTAGTAAACATGCATGACATAGTATGTAAATATTTGCATAGTATACATACTGTATGGTCTAGGCACGTTACAGAACCCCACCCCTTTTACTGATATATATCTCACTAAATATGATACCTCCTCTCTATTGAGTAGTCATATTAAAACAATTCCACCTACCTATATTTTGTCACAGCAATATTTCTCGACTTCAATGTGTCTACATACACATTCAATGAGAGTGATGGAGCAGTTTCAAATATCATTGAAGTACAAAAGAGAGATCCATCGCTAGAAACAGAGGTGGACATTCCAATTCAAGTATTAGCTCTCAGTGGAACAGCAGACACAGGTATCATATGAGACATTACAACCCTAGCTGTATACATCCAAATCAACCTTTCAATAATCTCGCACTTCCTATCTTTGCTGCCCTACATATTTTATAACTCCTGAAAATTTAATCATGATACCAGTTATATGCACTTCATGGACATAATTATACAAGTAAATAAAAAATTTAGGAAATTTGAAGTGTAATATAGGGATTCCATAAAAATGAACAGAGACAAGATTGGGACACAGACATGCTATGTACATCAACATACCTTTTAGTACATTGATGTATATAGCATGTCTGTGTCCCAATCTTGTCTCTGTTCATTTTTATGGAATCCCTATATTACACTTCAAATTTCCTAAATTTTTTATTTACTTGTCTCTTGTCATTTTTTTTACTATTGTAAGCAATAATTCTCCCTAGAATGTGCTCTCCATATCCATAAACGTCTAGCCAAGTATTGAGCTACTGTATAAATGTGTGATCAGTACTGGGGCGTGGTTTGGTTGCAAGCACCAGCTGCGTACACTTCGGTAACTACAGAACTATAAGCAAACCTGCTAGCAACGTACTATCAGTTACTAGCGCTTTGGCTTGGTGGTATATAGTATCGTGGTAGAATAGCATGCCGTTTCTCCAGCAGACGACCCTAAGCTTACCCATGTACATACGTAGAGGCAGAGCCAACAGACTGTACGCGTGTGCACTGTTCTGACGGTGAGAGTAGCACAAGAATCGTCAACTCATCTCTGTTTTGCTTATGTAGTACTAAGTGCTAGTTGCTATAGTGCAAATCGTCAACACGTTCTCTATCAGCCAGTTCACTCCGCGCCTAGTTGTTACGCGCTAGTTGCTAAGCTTTTGCGCATGCGCGGCAAGTGTAAATGACGTCATTAATGAGTCTTTTCTCATTACGTAATCGTTTTATTGTATGACGCAGCTAACTATGTACGTGTACTATGCACGTACATTCAAAATGAAATTACGTAATCGCTATATACATGTACATGTATTGCATTGTGAGGAGTGTTAACATCAGTATTACAAGAATCACAAGGGTTAACAACATATGCTTTTGTTATGTTGCTACTAGCGATGATATCTCTACACATGCTAACTTTCAGGTTGATGGTTACCATGGTTGCTGAGTTTTGCTCATTAGTTATCCTCATTCATAATACATTGCTGGGAGAGATAACGATCAGTAGTACATGAACTACAAGGGTTAACGAAGAAATTATACCTCTATTCCCCAGTACGTATTGATATATTTCCACATTGAAAGATTCAGTTTCATTGATTTTATGGTTATTGAGTTACGCTTCTTCAAGAAGAAGAAGAAGAAGAAGAAGAAGAAGAAGAAGAAGAAGAAGAAGAAGATGAAGAACATGGCAAAAATGTGAAAAGCACTTTTTGAGATATTACACTTATCTTACATCACAGATCAACCATTTTTTGTTTCATGGTTATTTTTCACATATTCTTCACCTTGATATCATTAAAAGTGAAATCAACTTCAAATTGAAAGTGAAAATGAACAAAATGCTTATATATGGTTTTCAATGGGGATAGACCATAGCAATCCCTATATACACAGTACTACCGTACTGTGTGATAGATGTTAAATGTATTTTTTTCTGCAATGAGGTCCCTGTATTCCTGATGCGAAGCTAAGATGTACTGGGTAGGAAACTTAACATTATGTTTTTGTTGTGTCATCTGGTTGTATTCTCACAGCTAACATAAATTAAAGGGTTTTTTTCCAGATGTAGATATTAATGCTGATACCTATGTCCAAAACTACACCATCTCTATCAATGAAACGAAGGTAGTACTCTCTGCCATTGAAATAGTCGATGACATGTTCCCAGAGACAGATGAAGAATTTACACTCTCATTAATGAAAGGAGAGGGCACAGAAGATCTGAATGTATTTCCTTCAATCTCAGTAGTCACAATGACCATCCTTGATGATGATGGTAAGTTTCAGGAGGGGGTTGGGATTTCTTCTTGATGTCTTTCTCCCCCACCCCAGATGAAAGAAAACCTTTGGGTATGAGTACTAGCTACATGTATCATCACGTATGCTAATTCCCCTAATTCTACAGAACTTGATTAAGGGTTTGTTTTTTTGCTTCTTAGGAGAGCATCCCCTGAGTCCATGCACCTTCCATCTCCTAGCATGCATAAAACTGGTTTGATGTCACTGAGGCTCTTATGCCTTCTTATAGCCTGACTTAGAGGATGGAATCTCTGCCTTTGTGCATAAGGCACTATAAATGAAACACTGCGTAAAGCAAACCTTTTAGTATATAACATTTACTTAGCAATGGTGATTTTTGATGTTGATATATGCATGCCATCTTCCAACACGGACATTAGACCTTCAATATATCATCACCCCCCTAGTAACCATTGTAATATAGTCATATTCTCTATTTAGTGGCACAGATTGGGTTCACTGAGACTGTGTACTCAGTAATAGAGGGAGAGTCTGGCTCATTTCAAGTGTGTATTACACTCACTAATGGAGTGTCTCTCAATTCAAGCCATGCTTATGGAAACTTCATTATTGGAATTGACAGTACTTTTGCATCTGCAGCTGGTCAGTATTATGTCAGTATTATGACATGTAGTGTATATGTAATTATTTGTGTACACAAATTATTCCAGTGAGTAATTTGAAGTATTAGCTACAACACTCATAGGAATACATTTTTTGGGCAAGTGGAGCAAGCTCACCTAGCTGGCATAGTTATACATTTGGACTGACTGACTGTCCCCCGAGTATAAACTGCGTACTTCATATGGGACCCTGGGGAATGGCTTATGTATGATATATTAAAAGATGGCTCATTAATAAGACTAGGGTGATGCCATACTACCACATAATACACATTCCTATATCCATGCAAAAGACATAGAAAGTCCTAGAATCATTATATAGTCTTTTGTCTAAAGTGTATTCTGCCTTATTATAGTGAATAAAGATTATGATATGACACCAAATCCTAGTATACTTACAATTGAGAGGGGGCAGGAGGTGGCTTGCTCCAATATCACAATACATGATGATGGGAATGTTGAGAGGATAGAGATATTCCACGTGACAGTTGGAGTTGAGAATAGTACGTTCAGTGCAGGAGTGAATGTCACTCAAAGCAGAGCCACTGTTGAAATTAAAGACAATGATGGTAAGCTATACACACACTGTAACAGTAAACTAAAACAATTTTCATACTTATTATTCTTAGGTTACCTGCAGGCTAAAAAGTGTATCACTTCCCTTCCTAAGTTTGCAGTTCCATCCATATGACTCTCTTGCATGAGATTATAAACATTTAAAGCTAGCATTACTTGTTCCACCTACTAAATATATTTTATTGACACATATATGGATAGTACATGTATATGGAACGCTGATATGTGAAGGCAA
This sequence comes from Theonella swinhoei, assembly GCA_963970385.1. Classification (NCBI taxonomy): domain Eukaryota; kingdom Metazoa; phylum Porifera; class Demospongiae; order Tetractinellida; family Theonellidae; genus Theonella; species Theonella swinhoei. The sequence continues at coordinate 2,107,418 of OZ019947.1, forward strand.
CTGCTGTGCATGTGGGTTTGTGTTCTACAAATACTTTAAATTAATAGCTATACACCTCATTTGGAAAGCAGGTCATTTGGTTTTATCTGTCTGTCTGTCTGTCTGTCTGTCGTCTGTCTGTCTGTCTGTCTGTCTGTCTGTCTGTCTGTCTGTCTGTCTGTCTGTAATCTGTCTGTCGTCTTTCTGTCTGTCTGTCTGTCTGTCTGTCTGTCTGTCTGTCTGTCTGTCTGTCTGTCGGTCTGTTGGTCTGTCATCTGTCTGTCGTCTGTCTGTCTGTCTGTCTGTCTGTCTGTCTGTCTGTCTGTGTCTCTATGACGTTTTGCACATGCTGTAGCTTATACGTTAAAAGTGTATACATGAATTGTGGGTGCACTCTCACTTGCCCACATTACTTAAGCATTCACCACCAACTAAAGGTGTGTAATAAATCTCCAAAATGTCATGTCAATGTTATTTGTGTCACTGTGTATATGTATTCTAGCACTGTAAATATGCTTAAGCTACCTCCCATAGGCATGTGAGAGGCAAAGGTATGTCCATTTGCTTTTCAAGAACTCCAAAAATAATGAAATTGTATACAGCCTTGTTAAAATGTATGTAGCTATGTGCAAATCAATAGCCTAAAGATATAGCTGACTTTCCCTCTGTGAACTTGTGTGGTTATGTATATACTGTGTATACATGCAAATACCAGACATTCAATACTGTGTAATGATGTGCACATATTGTGACGGTAGTAGGCAATATAAAGGATGACATTGTATTTGTGTGGTCTACCATATTCACAGTCAGAGCAACTGGGGAACAATTACTGTAAATGGAGATTTGCATTCCAGCTTTATAAATGCATTAATGACTGATTAATCCCCGGTACAACTTAATCTTCCCACAGAAATCAATGTTGGGTTTACTGTAACCAACCAGACTGGAGTTGAGGGAAGTACACTTAGTGTATGTATAATGATCTTTGAGGGAATACTTGCCCCAGAAGTCACACTTGCATATCTCATTACTGCTCCACGGGAAGATCCTGCACTGCCAGTTGGATCAGATCCAGATACAGCTATAGGTAGGTTTGTCTATTGAGTGAGAGTAACATAACTCATGTGCTGTGTTGGAATGGGCAATATGCCTTGATTCAAGAGGTGTTACTGTAGTAATGTACATTTTTCTTGTCTGCTAGTACATAGGTTTCCATCCAAAGTGGTCATTTTCTTTGAAAAATGACTACCTATGAAGAAATTCGTTGCGTTGCTTTGCCTTGTCTTTTGTTTCTAAGCTTGTATGCTTATTTTAAATTAATATCCCTTTCAAATACATGTACACTTATAGCTTCATCCACAGAAGACACACTGGATGGAGATTATAAAAGAACGTCCACTACAGTAACCCTGAATGCCAATGATACAAGTGGTTGTGTTCCTATAACCCTCCTTAATGACACCATTGTTGAGACAACAGAGATGTTCCTAGTTCAGGTGGAGCAGACCGTTAGTTCTGATGTTCCTGTCTTTGAACTTGGTATAGAGTTCACTGAAATTAGAATTATCGACGATGATGGTTTGTTATGTATTTACATATAAGTTTGCAGTCTTTTGGTTTCTGTATGTAAATATGTGAACAATAGCATGACTAATTTCACGTGTACACATACTCAGATTTCAGAGATTCCAGCAATACGTATCCAAGGCAATGCTTCTCAAAGAAGCTGCCTTGCATGGGTAGGGTTTGAATCTCTCTAACAATGTCCCTTAATTACACTGATGGTGTATTAACTCCTCTATTGGAATAGCTCAGCAGAATTACACACATATGTATCATAGGAGGATAGAACAGGGGTCAGGGGGGCCTGTGCCCCCAATATTTTAGGAGGCAGACCTGAGAACACCCAATAATTACTCAGCTATATATTTGAGTCAAGCCAGTAAACAGTAAGAGTTACTGGTCAATAGACAAATTGGTTGGGTTTGCCCCACCTTCTCCCACCCCCCAATATTCTTCCTACTGCACTGTGTATGTATGTACATCATGAAAGCCATGTGCATAGCACACTAGCCAAATAGAAATCATGTACAATTGTATTTCACGTACAATTGCATTTCACGTGGTGTGTTATAAGCGCATACCTGGTTTTCAGTGATAATAGTCAATCATACACAATTTTAATCTGTAAAATTTAACATAGCTGAAGATCATCCAATTCATGTTAATTTTTATTTCTTCTGTATATGTGTCTTTCACCACACCCTACAATGTCATGGTATACACAGTTCAAACAAAGCTCTTTCAACTTCGATTGTTGGGTATTTCAGACTGCCTTCAATGGACAGTAAGTCTACCATTCTTCCCATATGCATTCCACATTAATGATTTTGTTTCAATGCAGGAAATAGATTCAGCTATAAAAAAGGAAGAATTTCTCAGCAGTGTAACTAGAGCCATGGATGAAATCTGTCAATGTGGATTTTCCCGTGAAACATTTCACAATGTCGATATTACTGGTGCATTTCAGTGCTTTGAAATATCACCAACCACTGTCACATTTCGTGGAGAGATAGGATCTGCATTGAGAGCTAACACTTCTCAAGTCATCTCCTATATGGAGCAGTGGGTAGCTACAAATCCCACCATTGTAGTCCAAAACACTAGACTAAGAGTAGATAGTAGCTGTAATGTGAAGATTGACAGTTTCAATGATCCTGAATGTGGCAGTATGACTTCAACTATGAATGATTGTAGTAAATCTAATACTGATGCTATAATAGTTGGTGGAGTAGTAGGTGGGCTCCTTGCCACATTGATAATTGCACTATCCCTGGTGGTAATAGTGGTACTTGTGAGGATTCAATGGAAGAAAGTATCATACAATGTGGATAGAGATGGGGCCTATGAGTGAGTTCACTTGAGTGGTCTGGTATGTGTGAAATTATCAACACAATTTGCACAGTATGTCTCTCATTTATCTAGTCTGGAATATATAGCATTACAGTGAGACATTTTGAGTCCATTGCATTGTAATCACTCTTTCCAGTTACTAGAAAACCTGTGCTTGCTTTTCTATTTACAGTTATCCAATGGTTCCACTGCAACTGGCTAATCCAATGACAGATGTACCTATTGTTACAGAAGACAACCAAGCATATGGTAGACATACAAGACATGCTGAAATTGCTGCAGAAGATGAGGAATATGTACACATGAACAGTGCAGAGGCCCCTATTCAACCACACCCATCTATTGGTATGTAAATATGTCCACCTGTGTCCTATAGCTATGCCTACATTTTGTCCACCTGTGTACGCCTACATTTCTGCAGACTCATACTTGCTTCTTTCTATCTGTATATAGCCTCAGCAACTGAAAACCCCTCTACTGAAGAGAGAAGTCTGCTGCCAACTACTTTACAAGGGGAAGGCTTAGAATCAGAAGGCAATGATACTTATGAAAACTGAATTTAGATAGCAATAATTTAGTAGAGGATAGCTACATCTGTCTTGTGTTTCCTTCCTTTTTATAATGAAAGGATACAATATACAATTTTAATATATAAATGTGTGCTTTCTCTGAGGGAGGAAGGGTTTCTGAATATATTGCTGCTTTACCTTTAACACTTTTGCCTTCCTGGAAGATGGGGTCACACAAGTATGGACCAAAATCAAAAGCTCCTTGATATATATAGTCTAGTGTGTAGAAGCATATGCTTCATATGCATTCATGCACACATGGAAAAACATGTATATAATATATATAGCACCCTAGCCAGAAAGAAAAGAAAGACAACCAAAAGACAACCAAACACATCCACACCTGATAAGTAGCTATGTACTGCGGAAGACACAAAAGTAAGTTTCCTGATTAGCGTTAACATGTCTTAATTTCTGTGGCTGAATTGCACACAAATATGGTGGATTGGTGACATGAAAAATAAGGAGCAGTATATATGAAGGCAAAACAGGGGATAGATATCCACCATGCGCGTTATATAAGGTTATCTCTCTGCTGTGAGGTACATGTATATATATATACTGCAACTCTTTTGTATTCGAAAACTTGATTATATGCTCTGGTACCAGGTGTATAGGGGAGTACGTATTTAATAGACTCTGATGGCGGAAACACGCCCACCTGTGCTGCAGCGGTCTATATGCCACGTGACATTTGTGACGCACAAGATGGTAAATGAATTCATAGATCGGGCGTGAACTGGTATGTGGAGGTGGGGCTAGATTGTGAGTATTGAAGGCTGTGGTGTACTACGAGCCGTGCCCTACTGCTGACCAGTACTCTGGAGGCCATGAAACTTGTCGTCTTGTTAACGACGGCCATTATGGCCTTGGATTTTGGTGAGTTAGTATATAGAGTAAAATTTGGATGGCTTTCATCAGCTTAGTCGGCCTTATATAGCTATAAAAAGATGTGTTCTGAGTTGTGTTGATTGAAATACGAGGCGCTCTTTAAATATGGACACTCTTGGAACTTAATGAACTGTACTAGTTAGTGTGATGTCTTCACTTCTGGGTCTCCAGATTTGTAATTGGTCATATTGCAATTGTTAAAATGTAAGATATTATTTTGTGAATGTAATCTCTCCTCAGTTTATGGGCAAGATGTCACTGAGACGGTTGGCTTTGGGCAGGCGTCTGACTCACCAAAGGAGGGTGAGCCTGGTGTGATCAGAATTCGACTTGAACCACCACCAGTTATGATGAATGTGTCAGGACAAGTAGTCCCCCTGACTCTTGCACAGTTCATGAACTACACATTCATTACTCCAAGAACAGTACCAGAAAGTGTCCAAATGATTATTGATGACATTACTGATCCAGCAGAACGTAAGTTGCCTACATCTTCATTTGATAAACTGACTTCCCTGTGGCCCAGTATCGTCCCATGTATTTTGTGGCTATTGTGTCATACATCATAACTTCAAACCCCATCATTGTAGTCTGTCAACACTACAGCTATATACTGTGCTCTACATATATTAGCATCACACACAAATAGATGTCTGTGCCGAAAAACAAATATCCGTAAGATTATAATACACTGTATCTGAATTTCCCCAAATGCACATGTGATAAATGTCAAATAAGACAGACTGAGGCTAATAACAGTTTATAGAGAGGCAGACCACATGGAGAACCCTGGGGTGTATAAAAATGTCTAAGTGACATATTGGAGGTTGGGAATTTTTCTTTACATACTGGCTGACAGACTAACAGTATTGTACTCTGTACAGTGATTGGATTATATGTGTAATATTTACTTGCACCTAATGTAGATGAGGAGAATAGAATTGACTTCAACAACACTGTTTTCAACTTCACCATTGATATCTCTACTGGTGATCCTTTTTTTGACATTCAAACCACTGATATAATTGTGGAGGATGATGTAAATGAAGCAGAAGAACAGTTTCTACTTGTACTGGAAATTGACTCCAATGAAGTTACCTTTGATGAGGAGGGTGGGATTTTGGTAGTCACAATATTGGACAGTAATCGTAAGTAAGATACATATATAGCCATGAGTATTGCCACATTCCCATACAACTTGTGGTCACCAACACAGTCTGTCTGGGAATGGACATGCATGACATATTCTTTATGCAGTAGCTATACACAAATGTATGAGCTAGTGCATAACTGAATTAATGAGGCAGAACCGCACTCACTGAATGTGCTGTATTTTACTAACCATGATACCTCTCAGCCATTAAAGTATTGCACTACAAAACTGTATGGTTTGCCACAGCAATGTTCCTCGACTTCAATGTGTTGTCACACACATTCAATGAGAGTGTTGGAGAAGTTCGAGATATCATTGAAGTCCGAAAGAGGGATCCATCACTAGAAACAGAGGTGGACATTCCAATACAAGTTTTAGCTCTCAGTGGAACAGCAGATGCAGGTATCATTATAACTCGTGTACATATGTGTATTCACATGTACATGCCTTGTTGTAGTGTGTATATTAACTGATTTGATAAGTGCAGACACATCTACCAACACAGTAATTTCACACTTCATGAAATAGTAGTTTTTAGCCCCCTCCATATCTCTAGTCCCTCAAACCAGGACACCTCCACTAGTTTCATAGGCCATAGATATCTGAGTTCAATAGTAGTTTCACTGCAGTGACATTCCTCCACTTTAACAACAAATCTATAACAATGGATGGTTGGGCTGCATGCTAGGGGTTTCAATTAAGGCTATATGCTCCCACAAACACATGGCTTACCAGCTAGTCTCATAAGACTTGGATGGTAGAAGGGATTCTGCTCCCCTTTAATTATTGAGGGGCTTTAGCTTCCTAACCCCCTTCCAATGCCTATGGATTTATGAGTTACAGCATGCACAAAGCTAACCAATTTTGGTTGTGTCATCTCTTGTTTTATCACACTGCACATGTGATTTTTTCCAGATGTGGACATTAATGCTGATACCTATGTCCAACACTACACCATCCTTATCAATGAAACTGAGATAGTACTCTCCCCTATTACAATAGTCGATGACAGGTTCCCAGAGACAGATGAAGAATTTACACTCTCATTAATGAAAGGAGAGGGTACAGAAGATCTGAATGTGTTTCCTTCAACCTCAGTAGTCACAATGACCATCCTTGATGATGATGGTATGTACTTCATGTCATTACTACTCGTAGTTTCTTGCAAGGGTGAAATGCCCAGGGTCCGACTTCTACAACCTTCAGTTGTGTTTATGTTACTGGGTTGGGTTCCTCTCTTCCTTTTTCACTCTTTCTGTACGCTCTCTGCTAGTGTGCTACACACATCTATTATATTATTACGTCAGATATAAACCTTCTTGGGTCCCAGAAGAAGTAATCTCAGGCCCTACAAGGGCTGATCCAGGGAGGGGGGGGGGATGAGGTGGCTAACCACCCACCCCTCTACATTGTTACTATCTGATACATAACTGAACATATATACGATATATCTACAATAGATTCAAAATAGCTGGTGCTTGCAGTGTTATTGGGAGTGTCTAGTTTTGTGTACCAGCCACCCCCCCTTGAAATATTTATGGATCAGTGCGTGCCTTATGTGGCTATTTCTCCCTTGCAGGTACTCTGTTTTGGGCCTAGGTTATAGGTTGCTATCTCCTCTTCTAGCATGACTTAGGGGGTGGGATCCTAGTGTATAAAGCACTATGAATAAAATTGGCCAAATAAAGACTAAACTGCCTTTAAACATATAGCGAAGGCCCAGATCTGTGACTGGACAATGATTGGAATGATGCATACATGAATCCTCTGCCCTAGCCACTGGAATGTGTTGCATACTTCCAATACCATATCATCTATATACTCTTCTTCACTTGTGATATATGTTCACTACCTTTGTAATGGCTTATGGTTCAAATAGGATTGGTTATTACAATGTGTAGCTTATATACTGGACACTTACGTATGTAGCTAAAAGAGGTGAAAATTTATTATCCCTTTTCAGTGGCACAGATTGGGTTTACTGAGAGTGTGTACTCAGTAATGGAGGGAGAATCTGGCTCATTTCAGGTGTGTATTACACTCACTAATGGAGTGTCCCTCGATTCTAGTCATGCTTATGGAAACTTCATTATTGAAATTGACAATACGTCTGCAAATGCAACTGGTTAGTACACGTACATGTACATATAATATATATGTGTAACATGATATGTAAGGGTATTATGCTCTGTATGCGTAAACAAATTATGCCAGTGAGTAGTTTCAAATCTCATAGGAATACAGTTTACTAATAATGCCACAGTATGTGAAATACAATACATGTCAGTGTACAGTTTGATACAGTATATGAAATACAATACATGTATGTACACTTTATACATGAATGTACTGATGCTATAATAGTCTTGTGGTGTATTCTGATTTTATTCAACTGCCTATTACTCAACTAATGAATACACTTTACTATCATACTAACATGTGTAGTTGAGTTATGTTGCACCTACTCTTGCTAATGTAACATATGCATAGTGCAGCAGTTCCTAATGGACCATACACTTTAGTAAATCACTATAATAGGTTTAAAGTATATGCTACCCCTAATAGTGTTGTGTATATGCGTACCTTACAACAATACAAATATGATATTAAGTACCTCCATAGTCTATAGTTAGTAATATTCTGGTACATACACAATGTATATTCCATCAATATTATATCTTATCTCTATGCTATATGTGCTTAAAAAGAAAACACAAAACCAAAGCTCTCACATATGAAACGTGTCTCTATTCTGTCTTGTCACAGTAAATGAGGATTATGATATGACACCAAATCCAAGTATACTTACAATTCAGAGGGGGCAAGAGGTGGCTTGCTCTAATATCACAATACATGATGATGGGAATGTTGAGAGGATAGAGATATTCCACGTGACAGTTGGAGTTAATGACAGTACATTCAGTGCTGGAGTGAATCTCACTCAAAGCAGAACCACTATTGAAATTAAGGACAATGATGGTGAGCTATACATACACTGTACTGAAATATCTGAAACAGTTTTCCATACTCTGTGTATGTAGTAGCATTATACCCCACAGTACACCCACAAGCAGGGTTAAGCAGTTGTCTGTCCGTTTGTCAGTCAGTCAGTGGGTGAATATTGAAATGTATATGTGGGGGTTGGTTGCTGGGTTGGGTTCCTTTATTCTTTTTCACTCTTTCTGTACGCTATCTGCTAACGTGCTATATACGTACGTGTATTTTCATGTAAGTTGAAGTGTTACTATCTTCTCTGCTACCATCTTCTCGTAGGTGCTGTAGTGGGATTCTCGATGACTAACTACACAAGAAAAGAGGGGGAGGAGGTGGAGGTGTGTGTCACTATCCACTCTCCTAATGAGACCATCCTCCAGAACAGTGCTGTAGAGGGAATATTTTCCATCACTGGAAGTAGCGGTGAGTTCTTGAAGAGTGAACTGACGATTCACAAATGAAGTGCATTAATCAGCTAACATGGTAACATGTACATGTAGACTAGGCCCGAGTTTACTTTCCCCACTCTCTACAACTGAATTAGCTGGTGTCCTCTATGCATGTGGTAATGTAGTTTGTATAAACGTAGTTACAGAAATCTGAACTATTTAGCACTATGATAGGTATGTATTTTCTCCGCCCTCATATCACCCTCTCTCAATCCCTCTCTTGATCATCTTCCCATCCCTGTCTCTCTCTCACTAACCTGTTAACCAATTCCAGCATCAGATGCGAATCTGTCTAATACAACACTGACTCTGAGTGCTAGTACACCTGATAGGTGTTTCAATGTTTCCCTCATCCCTGATGGTATGGTGGAGGGAACAGAGATACTCACACTAACTTTAGAGCTGGAGAGTAATATATTTGGAATTGATGACACTGCACCCAACACTACAGCCATCACTATATTGGATGAAGACTGTGAGTTATGTAGTACTGTATCAATATAGAGTTGGTACAAGCGAGTTTGCATATAGTAAGACTGCACACAAGGGGCCAGTGCTTAAAAGTACACAAATACGTATTTCTAAGCTACTTTCCATAGGCATCTGAGAGGTAAAAGTAGCAGCATATATGTGTGCATTCACATGTAAGCACACTCACAAACAATAAAGTTGTATACGGCTATGTATGTGTGAATCAATAGTAGCTGACTCTCCCTCCATGATCACTAGTGTGTGTGGTGTATACATACTGAGGTTAATGTTGTGTAATGAGGTGTGCAAAGAATGTACTTGTGTGGTCTAACATATTCACAATATTGGTCTAGCATATTCACAGTCAATGTAACTGTGGATTGAGGTTCATGTGTAAGTTGACTGTTCATCCCTCCAGTTGCTGTTATTGGATTTGTACAAACAACATATACTGTGAGTGAGGTGCAAGGCATGGATTCAGAGATTGATGTATGTGTTCACTTGTTGAGTGGAACCATTGCTCCTGGTGTGTCTGTTGACTATTCATTGGAAAAAATTGATGAAGATGCTGATCAAGGTATGGTGGGATGTAAATCATGGAATGGTCCCAGTTTTGCCTGGAATGATACATTGAGATTGTATATGTGAAGAATTTTAATAACACGCCAGCTATATTATAACTGGCTGAACTGCCATACTACTGAAGTTTGATGGGTAGGGCTGTATGCACAATTTTCATGTGGGAGGCAATTTATTTTAGTAGTGTATATTGGTACATAGTAATATCATGACTTGGGTGTGGTCTGGAGACATCTGTATATAAACACATGCCCTGACTGGAACGTTTCGAATTTTGATATTAAAGTTAAGTAGGTAGGCACAATTTTCATGTGGGAGGCAGACATGACTGTAACGCTACTCATTACAGATTCTTCCATTGACACTACAATGGGTGGTTTCACTGCTGGAAATGATTTAGTGTGTCATACTATAACAGTATTTGAAAATGATGTGGTTGAACCAGATGGAACAATCATTGTCAGAATCAGTAACTCTTCTCTCATTCCACCTAATACCACGGTGAATATGTCTGAGGCTGAGGTGACCGTCACTAATGATGACCGTGAGTTGTGGGTAGTGGGGCTATTGGCATGCATGTCAATGCAAAGCAGGAATTTAGATTTCTCTCTGTCTGTTCGTCTGACAATCAATCCGTCCGTCCTTCCGTCCGTCTGTCTGTCTGTCATTAGGTGAAGTGCCTATTGTTGGCAAATGGGAATATTATATGTTTAACTGACTTTATTGTGTGGACATAATTATGTTATGTGTTTACATGTTATTTGCTCTCACTCGTCCACAATGCTTAAACTTAACAGCTTACATATCAGTTGTATTGTTACACCTCTACTTATTGATGTGCCCTCTTTAAGACTGCACTCTTAATGATGTCCTGTCATTGTCATTTCATTTCAGGGCTGATGGTATTACTGTTTCTATCTCGAAATACCATTTCTGAAGGTGGTTCAGTCGCTTTGGCTGTGAACTACACTGGATTTCTTCAGCAGGAGTCTACTATTTCTCTAGATCTCCTGACTATACTGGAATCTGGTGAAGCATCAGGTAGGAAGTGTGAAGTTTCAGCTTTGAATTCAGTAATTAAACATGTGCATGTCTGGATACATATACCCTTGAAAATTGTGTAGGCTTTTACATGAAATTATGAATACTTGTTAGAGATGCTTATGTACATGTACCTACTAATTGTAAAGCTCATATAGATTCAGGAGACATATGTGTGTATATGTGAATACATACATATACGTACGTATTATGGTAGTATGTAATAACGCACCATGAGCACTTAATTTTGCCTTCATTAAAAATATGACATACTTTTACAGAGGATGATTATGACTTGTACATAACCACTGGAAACACACTAAGTACTCCATTCCCCGTCTCTCTGAGTACAACTACACCTCAACAACTGTTCACTGTGGAGGCCATTGATGATTTACTCCTTGAAGATCTTGAAGAGACCTTGAGTTTCTCCATCTCTCTTACGTCTTCTGATCTGTTGGTAGAAGTGGACAGTACATATGGCACACAAGAACTTACCATTATCGATAATGAACGTTAGTTGTTATTACAAGGGCTAATGGGGTCAGGGTCCTAATGCATTGCAATAATAATAATAATAATAATAATAATAATAATGCTCATAAAGCTGTGTTGTGTGGTGCTCAGTGTGAGAGTGTAGTTCATGCGTTGTGGGAGTGTTCAGCCTATAGTTATATTAGAGGCACCTTTGTGGAGAAGCTTCAGGAGTTTTTGGATATGCAAAGTTTGACAAGCTTAATAGTATAGAGAAAACTGCGTATGTATCAGAAAGTGAGCTTTGGGAATACGACTTTGACGATTTACTCAGCTTAGTGAAGGAATATGTTGTAGGTGTCTGGGATGTGTGTAAACAGAAACTGTACATTGATGACTCGTGCCCTAGTCAACTTCAGTCCTTGGCCGAGGATCTGCAGCTGGCTGCAGTTGAGGGGTAAAGGGATGGTAAGTTACGTTCCTCAGGTGAGGGAGGAACAGATGGTAAGGATTTGCCTGTATGTGCATGTGTGTGTGGCTCTGCCCGTGATTGTGGGTGCATGGTCGATGGCAGTAATGCTATGGTAGCTTCATGAGTATTATTATTGCTGCCATCAACCACACATCCACAATTATGGGCTGAGCCACACATACATGTATGCATAGGCAAATTGTTACCATCTGTTCCTCCCTCACCTGAGGAACATAACGTACCATCCATTTGCCCCACAACTCCAGCCAGCTGCAGATCCTCAGCCAAGGACTGAAGTTGACTAGGCACGAGTCATCACATTGCATATTCTAGGATTAGGTACAGATTCCTAAGGACTTGCACATATTAGTTGTAAGCATTAGCCTCCTTGATGCTCATGCTCAGACAGTATAGTAAGTATATCGAGATGCTCTATTCATCTCTGCAGTCATTATTATTGGTAACCCCCTAAACCAAATGGTTTTGGGATCTTAACTTTTGGAAAAGCTAGTGCACCTCAAGAATTTATTGCTATATGGTATACAGGGTGTTTTCAATGGGGGGGGAGGACCCAGATATTCTTCACTCCCCTTTGGGAATCCAGAAATTTATATGAAATGTTATAACTCATGTTTTTGTTGGTGGATTCAGTCCTCCTCCCTCGACCGTGTATCTGAAAAAAATCCACTAGACTATGTACCAATCCACTTTCGGACACTGATATGCAAGTATGAGAATGCCAACTATAATTTCCACCTTTCAGAGTTGAGGTTTTCATTTGAAGAATCATCATATACGATTAGTGAGGAATTCAATGGGAGCCACCCCCTTTATGTGGTAATTGAGAACTTCAACACTTCAGTACGTATACCTGAGCCACCAGTCTCAATAACACTGTCAGTTATGGTTGGTCCAAATACCAATGCCACAGAAGGTATGTATCGTATAGCAGTATGTCATGATGTGTATGTTCAATATTGTTGCAGCTACATATACTGAGAAATATGAAGATTTCCAATTAGTGATGTATTCTGAACTTTTCAATGTTCTGATGTAGGGTGTCCTTTTCTTGAGGTGTTGAATATTATCTGCTATCACCACATTTCCTTTCAACAGGTACAGATTATGATATAGGACGTTATGACCTCACATTTCGAAGTAATACATTTCAAGGGGCTGTAGATATAGACTTTATTATAGAATACGATGAACTGGTTGAGGGTCACGAAGTGGTGTACCTCTCACTGACACAACCAGTGATTAATAACCTAGACCATCCAAATGGAGCAGTGCTAGGAGCAACTAGAAACACAATTGTCACAATCTCTGATGACGATGGTGAGTATGCATAAATAAATTATTTGAAATCTATTATGTGTGGCATTTTAAATTTGTCTCTCATTTCACATTTCATTTTTGAGATAATTTGTTGTAAACACAGATTTGCATTTCTGGTTTTTAATGACCAGTGAATCATAGTGTAAATTCACTTACATCTTCTTACAGAAATCAATGTTGGGTTTACTCAAAGGAACCACACTGGAGATGAGGGAAGTACACTTAGTGTATGTATAATGATCTTTGAGGGAATACTTGCCCCAGAAGTCACACTTGCATATCTCATTACTGCTCCACGGGAAGATCCTGCACTGCCAGTTGATTCACTCCCAGATACAGCTATGGGTAGGTTTGTTTATCGAGTAAGAGTAACATAAATCATATGCTATGAGTGAAGCCTCTGATTAGGACAGGAGAGTATGCCCTGATTGGTGAGGTGTTACTGTAGTAATACACATTTTGCTTGTCTACATGCTATATAGTTGAATTCCATCCAAAGTATACAAGTGTAAAAAATATTAAATGATGTAGGAATGACAATGCCAGGAGCAAGATGCAGTACATGCAGGAAAAACCTGTGATGATGGCATGAGAAATATTTAAGGAGCAGCATGAAGGCAAAGACAAGGGATGGGCATACAACAATCATAACATGCGTAACCCCATAAAAATATGTACGGAGGGGTTACGCATGTTATGATTGTTGTATGCACATCCCTTGCCTTTGTGTTCATGCATGCTGCTCCTTTAATATTTCTCATGCCATCATCACTGGTTTTGCCTGCATATACAATCTTGTTCCGGTACTTTTTAGCATTTTGTTTCACTTGTTTTTCAATGCCAAGTGCATGCAGTAGTATTTCGAGCTCCACCCCTTTTGCTCCTCGCAGTCACGTGAAATCACCCACGCACAATAATGAGGAAAATATGAAGCTGTTTCATGCAAAAATGAAATACTTGTACTGTTTGTGAGAAGGCTTGTCTACTGAAGAAAAAGAAGAAGAAAAAGAAAAGGATGGAGAAAATGGGGTTTTGGCAATTTTACGTATGTCATTGTAGCAGTATATTTTGCCTACTTTAAGAGTTTTATTGTGTATAGAAAAACACCAGTAGGCCACATTATGTGTCTAAAAAGGCTTAAAATCGCAGTGTTCAGGAGTTGTGAGCAGTTTCATAATATTAAGGCTTGATGGGTGTATCAGCGCCATCCCTACATACAGTCTACCAACTCTCTGATATAGCTCATTTTCTTAGAAAGATGACTACTTAGGTGAAATATGTGTCTTCTTTTTCCTTGTCTTTCTTCCTAAGCACCTTGGTACATATGTGTTCCTGTTGTGTTATTTTATATGCCTTTAAATAGATGTACACTTATAGCTTCATCCACAGACGACACACGAGATGGAGATTATAAAAGAACGTCCGTTAGAGTAACTCTGAATGCCAATGATACAAGTGGTTGTGTTTCTATAATCCTCCTTAATGACACTATTGTGGAGAGAACAGAGATGTTCCTAGTCCAGGTGGAGCAGACTGTCAGTTCTGATGATCCTGTCTTTAAACTTGGTGTGGAGTTTACTACAATCTGGATTATTGACGACGATGGTTTGTTATAACTTATCCTGTATTTACTTATGAAATTTGCAGGCGTTCCTGTATGTGAATATGTTTAAAAATGACCCACTGTATATATATCAATGGCATGACTAAGTTAGTTCATATGTACACATACTTAGATCTCAGAAATTCCAGTAATACAAAGCAACTTATCCAAGGCTGTGCTTATCAAAGAGAAATAAGTTGCATTTTGAATCTCTCTAACACTGTTCCCTTACATGACAAGCAGCTGAATTTATGAAGGGTAAAATCATGCACTAATCGAACGATACAAACTTTAAAAGTACATATACTTTTGTGCATAGTTTAATACTGTAAATTAAATCCATTTCTCTCTAACACACAGAAATTATGATGGGTTTTGAGATGTCAGAATACTTCTTCAGTGAGAGTGCAGGCATCCTTAGCCAGAGTGTATACATTGTCAGAGAGAATGAGGTTACAGTCAGTTCTACTTTCACAGTCACTGTGGTACTATTAGAATCAACTGCTACTGATGGTAAGTTACATCCAGAAAATATATTTTTGTCCCTGATTTACATTATTTCCACTATTTCCTCTATAGGCAGTGACTTTACGGTACCTGATGGCTTTAATGTGACCATAACATTTGGTGGTCTTGATGCCAGACAGCCATTCCCTATTAGAATACTGGAGGATGTGATTGGAGAAGGAGATGAAATAATACAACTCCAACTTACCACTCCTGGTGATTTGGATGGAGTGCGGCCTGGTCTCAATGACACCACTACTATTGTGATTGTTGAAAATGATTGTAAGTCATTCTCTTCCTGCCTTGAAATGTTGGAGCTTACATTGTGTGTCAGTAATCAAGAACTTATTCAAGTGGAGACACTGTAGGAACTGTTGAAAATGTCCTAGTTAGAGAAGTGTCCTGATTTGTGTGAAGGTATTATGAGAAAAAGCATTTTAATTAGAGCTAGCTGTGAAATCGAGTCCAGTTATGTATTTTGCAGTGTACTAATTATTGTATCCTTCATATGCTCCGAATGCACATTCTCAAATGTGTAACTTGCGAGAGAAAGTCAGTTCATATCACAGTGAATACATGATCTGTAGTCATACAAAGTACATAGACTGTTTTCTTTGGTATTCATTATTTTCCCCTCATCTAAATGTCTGACCAGTCATAGAATTCGGCTATACTCAGAGTGAATACAGTTTCAGTGAGGCAGAAGATACTACTGAAGTATGTCTGGAGATTGTATCTGGTGTGTTTGCTCCTGGTGGATATGTCACAGTCTCACTAACTACATCACCTCTCACAGCAACTGGTCAGTCAATAGAAATATCAATGTATATAGCTACTCAGTTTTCAAGACACCCAGTGCAGTTTCTATATTGAGGGGTTACTGTGTGGCATTTTTTCTCTAGAAGAGCTGTCATGTTTATCAGGGTATCTTTATTTTAAGGGAAATTCCTTCTTATAGAAGTCTGCTCTGTGACGCTGTGTTAGTGAGGGAACCATATAGTATTTGAAAATATTTGCAGTAACTATACGTATTAGCCGGAAACTGACACTTGCTAACCAATGATAGCAACCTTAAGGTATGTTATGATCCAGTGCTCTTTCCTTCCTCTTACCTCTACAGCTGGAGTTGATTACAATCAAACAGTTAGTCCAACTTATGTCACACTATCAAATGACACTAGACTGAACTGCACCACAGTATCCATCTTTGAAGACACTTTAGTGGAGGGTCAGGAAATGTTTACAGTTAGCTTTGATATAAGTGATGCTTTTGGGGCTTATGATGTGAATGGAAGTCGTAATGCTTCAATCATCATTCAAGACAGCAATGGTATCCCCCCCCCCTCTCTCTCTCTCTCTCTCTCTCTCTCTCTCTCTCTCTCTCTCTCTCTCTCTCTCTCTCTCTCTCTCTCTCTCTCTCTCTCTCTCTCTCTCTCTCTCTCTCTCTCTCTCTCTCTCTCTCTCTCTCTCTCTCTCTCTCTCTCTCTCTCTCTCTCTCTCTCTCTCTCTCTCTCTCTCTCTCTCTCTCTCTCTCTCTCTCTCTCTCACTCTCTAAATAAATAATGTACATATCACATCTTCCTTTACCCCTTATGCAGTGGCCATTGTTGGTTTTCAATCAGCTCTGTACACAGTAGTAGAAGGAGAGGATGTGATGGTTACAGTGTGTGTGTCAGTTCTAGATCTCAGTGCACAGCTGACTGATGTCATCTCTTTGGACTACTCCCTATCTGCTCAACCCAATACTGCAACTGGTACGGAGTATCTGCCTATTATGCTGGTTCATAGGTATAGGAAGGGGCGGGGCGTAGGGGGTCAACCCCCACCCCCAATAATTTTTAAGGTGGGGCAGAGCCCCCCAATATTCCAGTCATATGAGGCTGCAGGTACCACTTTTTTACTGTGCCTGTGGAAGCATGACTGTAAACTGTACAGTTAGCCTCCCGCCATGATACACCTATACGTATGTACTTCTATTCCCTCTCCTTTGTAGTAAATGCAGACTATGAACCCAACATATCACCAAATACTTCAACAATCAGTCTCACTGACAATACCACTTGTCACTCTCTTCCTATACTTGACGACATGAGTGTGGAGCCACCAGAGACAATCACAATCACTCTAACTCCTACTGGTCCATCTCAGGAGTACATTGATCTATTTAACATCATTGTAGAGGAAACAATTATACAGATTGTTGATGATGATAGTAAGTTGAGGGGATCACATCTGCACTTTTGATAGAGAAAACACGTTGGCCCCATTCCTTCATTCCTGGTTATATCCTCACTCATGCTATATGCATTATATTCCTTGTCTGTCATTGTATTGCTAAAGGGCTATTACAACCTTGAAGTCATAATTTCAACTGGTCTCATTTTAATATGCTGTCTCTATATACAACTCAATAAGTGAAGAGAGCCAACAGCTGAATTCTAGTTTACAATATGACAATATATGGTTGTACTGGAGCTTTACAATAAAGATTGCTCTTGATCATTCTTACATACATCTAGTGAAAATGTGATATTTATTTCTCTCTTTCCTATCATCAGGTGTGACTGTTGGTTTTGACAGGTTGTCCTACACTGTAGCAGAAAATGAGATACTAGAACTTTGCATCATGTTTCGAGGGCCACTGAAGAATGATTCCTTTGTGGAACTGAATATATCACTACTTTCTGATAGAGCTGGAAGTAAGTTAAATAGCCTTTAGTGGAGTACATACATGTATCCAATTGGTTTGCGTTGACTGCCTTAATGTGAATATGATAAAGTGCGTGACCTCATGCATACTGCATATAGCTACATGCAAAGGTTTTGTGATTGAAAATTTAGTAGCAGCAGGGATAAGGCATGTGTGAGGTTTAGAGTGGCTCATCTTCCATGTCTATGGAAGATGAGCCACTCTAAAATCAAAATTAGAGACATTAATTTTCACTAATCAGGATGCTGCATATGTGCAAAGGTTATCACTATGATTAAACCATTCATTTGATGCAACCTTTGCTCTCCGTATCAATAATGTACAGGTGATGATTACTCTAGGATGGCAGTGCCTAACATTGTTACTCTCAATAATACCAACAAGATGGAGTGTGTCTCTGTTAACATCACTGATGATGATATAGTAGAGGGAACTGAGAGGTTCTATGTTCAATTTAAGGGGAGTGAAGATAACCAGATCATGATTGCTGGTAATGACACTGTCCCTGTGTATATTGTGGATAATGAGGGTAAGTGATGGTTACTAATGTGTTATTTGTTAATTATGTCATTAGATATGGTG
Organism: Theonella swinhoei; assembly: GCA_963970385.1. Lineage (NCBI taxonomy): Eukaryota > Metazoa > Porifera > Demospongiae > Tetractinellida > Theonellidae > Theonella > Theonella swinhoei. The sequence goes on from OZ019947.1 coordinate 2,126,146, forward strand.
GCATTATTAACCCTCGGCACGCATGCGCAAGAGGGTTACGGTAGTTGGGTCTGTGTGTGTGTGTGTCTGTCTGTTAAGTCACATCTCACCTCTGGAGCATCTGTTCGTCCTGAAAATACCGTCACGTACTCAGCGGGCAACGGGTTTTCTCTGAAACCGCTCCGTTGCAGAGATCCAGCACTGCCTTCATTGAAGACCATTAGTATGATTGGCCATTTTCCTGTGGAAAGCAAGCATGTGCATTATAGTATTGGATTTATGGTATTTACCACGCGGTGGTGCCGAGGGTTCTGCACTTTAGTGCATTCATGGAAGTATGTATAAATTTACATGATTGTATAAATTTACATGTTACTTGTGACTTACTGTCTGAGCCTCTAGTCGAGCGTCGTACATACATTGTATCATAGTGCCATACCAGACAAATATAGCACTTTAACTACATACAATGTACCTTCATTTATGTTAGATGTTGGTATGGTGTTCATAATTGTTTCCTTTATTTCATTTGCAGTAATCCGACTCCAGTTTGGACAACAAAACTATATATTCTCTGAAGATACACAAACTAATGATATCAGTATTGTGATATCAAATTATGATGAGCTAGTTATAGACCATGATGTCTCTGTGACTCTAGTGGGGTTTTCTCATGATTCCAATGCCACACATGATGGTATGAATAATAACACGGTAATGTATATATATAATACATGTATCAACATGTACCCACATGCTGGCTGCTTTATGTAGTTAACAAATGCATGTACTAACCTAAGTTGCCTTTGATGGCTCAGTTAGTAAGTTAGTACGTAACTAGTACCTGGGTTTGATGTCTATCCCAAGAAGGTTCTGAAAATGACTACCTTGGGTATACCCAAGGTAGTCATATTCAAACCTTCTGTAGGTGGTGTTATGTTGCTTTGCCCTTCAGTTGTGTTGTGTTGCCTTGTTCTTCTCTCTAAGCATCTTCTCTACTTCTCTATCTGTTAACTGATTTACCTTACAGATTACACTCTTGGTCAAACCAACAATAGGATTATCATATCAGCTGGCTCTAGATCAGCAACATTCTCATTTGACACTAACGATGATAACTTAGTGGAGGGTGTGGAACAGGTGACCATCATTGTGACTACTGCAACTATTGCAGAACTGATTGATGAGATGGTTGACTTTATTAATGAAGAAACAGTAGTGTTTATTGAAGATAATGACGGTATGTAGGGCTGTATACTTACATGTACATATGCATGTGATGTTATGATTTCTGGGTTATAATATATATTATGTACATAATATAAGCGGGAGGAGGCATGTCAAAAGTGGGTGGGGCTCAGTGTTCATGGACATGGAGTGGATATAACATAACTACATTCATCCTGAATATATCTCTGCCTAGGCTATTAGTTCTTTATTTGACCAATTGGCACCCTCCAATTTTGGGGGCTCAGCCCCTATTTTGGTGTTCCAGTCCCCCAGGTTCACTGCAAAGTAATCTAAGTCAGTGTAGACTGCAGTCTGGCTACTGCAAGAGGCTGCTAGCTAGGTTGTACCAGGAAGGGGGGTTGATTAATCCCCCCCTTTGGCCTTGAACCTCTTCCCTACACCTAAATACCTCATTTATATATGCTGAGTATTATTATACATTTGCCTTGATCATATCAAAAGCTGCTTTATGGCATACTATATGCATGCATAAAATTATGAAGAATGTAGATCTCTGCAACACTTGACATCCCTATACAGTAGATATACTTCTTTTAGCAAGGTTTACTCCTGCTTTCCTCAACAATATTACCCTGACAATATTATTTCAATAGAGGCAATAATTGGATTTTCCAATACTTCCTACTCTATCTCGGAGGGAGAAGGACAAGTCTGTGTCAGTATACAGAATGGAACTCTGCAGGACAATGTCATCATCAGATACTCCATATCTGTAACAAACATCACTGCTACACGTAAGACACGTTACGTACCTTGTAGGTCTTATATACATAACACAACTTATAGGCCAACCAGTCATCCAGTTCATATACATGTAAATATACCCTTTGTAATTATGTGTAGGACACCACTAATGTTAACAGGAGTTCTATATAGTGTATTAGTTGGTATCATTAGATCTAGTGTTTTTCCTTTACCAGCAGAAGATGACTTTGAGCCTTTGGAGGAAGTGGGTGAGGTTACAGCATCAAATCCAGAGATGTGTCATAACATCACAATTGTGGACGATGATTTCATTGAGCCACCAGAAGACCTGGAGGCTACTCTTCGCCGTGTGTTCAATGTTGCTGATGTCAATCTATCACCTGCCCTTACTACTGTCACTATAGTTGATGCTGATGGTAAGAACATTAGTGTTGACAGTAAATATACTTGTACATGCACTGTACTCAGCTACATATTACAGTATGTGGGGAAAGTTGGTATACAATAAAGGATGTTTAACACACCGTCCTCAGTTCTCATGGCTGAATAACTAGCATGTGTCCTGCTCTTGTGTATATATGTTGTATGTCTTGTGGGGGTTGGTGAGATGGGTTTCCTTTCTTAGCAGGTTTTTGGTATTCATATGTTTCTCTATGCATACGGAGTTAAGTTAGTAGAGTGATTTTGCTCGAATTTTTTCCCCTCAAACTTGCCGACCATTTGTTACATAGAAAATTTTTATTCCTATTTCTTTTTGTAGCTGTCAGTATAGGTTTTAAGATGGCTCAATACTCCATTGAAGAAGCACAGGTTATGTTCACCATCAGGATTGTCAGAGAAGATAATTTGACAGCCATCCAGGATTACAGTGTTGAGCTGCTCAGGAGAAGTGACTCTACTGCTACTTATAGTATGTATTATACAATATATGTCAGGGTAGGGGCAGAGTAGAGGGTAGAATACAGTAGGGTACAGTAGGGTAGTAGGGTATGGTAGCGTAGAGTAGGATAGAGTAGGGTAGGATATAGCCTCGTCCCAGGCTCTGGTTTTGTTTTTGGGTGGGTGGGAGAAAAGATAGCCTGGTATCCACTGTCTGGGCATGCCAAATTTTTGGTAATCGTATACCATTGTAAATTGCTGTGAAATTGTGTATTTGTCCGTAATCTAATCATATGCTTATGACTGTTACGTACATATAACATACGAAGATGGCTGTTTCAAGCAATATTTTCAAGTTCTCTTTTGCTTGTCAAGCATGCCCTCTTATGTCAAGATGCTCTTGTTTTGAAACAAGGTACATGCGGCTTGATCACTATACTCTAAGTGCGGCGACCGTTACACTTCTCTGTGCATTATTAGCCAAGTGACTCAATAAAATAAACAATGTATTATACAGAAAATAAATGGTGATTTTGAGCATGCACAGACAGTGGATACCAGGCTCTCTTTTTCACCTGCCCACCCAAAAACGAAAAAGAGAGCCTGAGGATGAGGCTAGGTAGGATGAGGTGAAATTGAGTGGAAACAAGAAGGGGAGGGGAGTTTTTTTGACACATGACGTTCCTCCATTAATTTTTGTTTGTAATCTATACAGCTGCAATATTTCATATTGCTATTCACTGCAGATCGAGACTTCATAATATCCGATAATATTCCACAAACCCTACAATTTGGTCGATTTGAAATGACTAAAGAATTCAATGTGACCATCCTGGATGATAATATAGGAGAGGGAATGGAATTGATCATATTGGAGTTGAGGGGTGTTGAGGACAACATGATCAGTGTTACTAGTGATCAGGGAACAACTGAGATCACTATCATTGAGGATGACAGTAAGAATATAAAGTATAGGAAGCATTGTGCCTGCAAGAGTAACTGATTCTTCTTGTGCTCATGTATGTACATTCTATGCATATAGCATACATGATGTATGTAGATTTGGTATTATCACTTTCCATATTCTGTGGGCCTCATCTCTCTCTAATAGTAATCTCTAGTATTATCACTTTCCATATTCTATTCTTTTTCCAAACCCCTCTCCCTCCTCCTCCCCTCTCTTTCTCTCTCCCTCCCTCCCCTCTTCTCTCCCTCCTTCCCTCTTCTCCCCCCCTCCTTTCCTTTAATGTGCAGTGATTTTCATATCATTCACTCAAGAGAGATACACCATCACAGAGGGACATTCGGATGAAGTATGTGTTCATATACTGCAACAGCAACCACTACTTCCCCCAGGTGGTTTTGTGAATCTTTCAATCTCATCAACTTCTAATACAGCTTCAGGTACAGTGCAACTTCTCTTGCCTTCAGACAGAAGATAGCTTCCTGATTAGTGAGATGTCCTGATTTCAGGGGTTTAATTGTATGCAATATGGCAGTTGGAACAGTAAAAAAGGTGCAGCAGTATAAACACTTCAGATAAGATTTGATATAAACTTACAAGAACCTTCACTCTTCCTCAAGTTTGGGTGTTTAAATTTAAGTCTATAAACTTCATGGAAACCAGAAACAGTGTCATGTACACGAGTGTGCCCCTATATAGTTTAGATGTGCTATGTCAGTATGGAAAGTGCTTCATTAGCTGTACATTCATAAAGCAGTAGTTTTGACATTCATTGTGTGCTATTTAACACGTTACGTTACGTTACACACAGAGGGAAGTGATGTAGTATATACTCAGCATAATCATATAAATGTTAATTACACACAGAGGGAAGTGATTATTCATCTGATCTGCAACCGAGCAGAGGAACACTCAATGACAATGTGAATATAACCTGCTTCATGCTCTCTACAATGGATGATCTCCTCGTGGAGGGAGCTGAGGAGTACTATGTAACGTTGACATTCACAGAGCAGTTTGGATCATTTACACCTACTGCTGGAGGGGATAGAGCAGTAATTGTGATTATGGATGATGATTGTAAGTGTATCAGTACACTGCCTCGTACATACTTACACTGCATTGCTAGCCTCATCCCAGGTTTACTGGCCCTGCTATTTATTATTATATTGGGGCAATGGTCATTAATTCAGATATTACAGAGGCAGTCTAGGGATAAGATATGTAGTTGTATTTCCATTTATATATTTTGCAAAAGAAGTGTAGCTGGTGCTTGACTACAAAAGATGTTCTGATTATTGAGGTTGCCCTCTCTCCACTCAATGGCATGCAATACATGTATAGTATGTACCCGTCCACTTCGTTGACACAATAAATCCTTCAATGACTATATATATATGCATTACACATTCACATAGTTCTGTCCTACCACACACATGCTACCTTACTTCACAGATTTTGACATTGGATTTGAATTCACCAACTACGAGGTTTTAGAGAGAGATGAGGCCCACAATGACACTGTGTATATTGTAAAGACGAATGATAAAATCCTTCAAATGAACTATACCTTCACAATAGAAGTGATCCACAGTCAAGGCTTATTTCCAGCTGTTCTCAGTAAGTGGAGTCAGTTCTCTCTCTTTATAGGGATGATATGACACAATGGCCAAGAACCCGAGTGATTTAACTCACTATAAACAGTGATTTATCCCCCCTAAAACTCAAATGTATTTTATCAGAACAAGAGGAAAATTCACTAAATCAAAAGTATCTCACAAATGCTAAAAAGTATACCCAACTCTTTAATTCATATTTGTGCGATGTGAACAACATCCCATTCTTTCTGGAATAGACTTGTTATGAGCCCTTCATTTATGCGCAGTTATAATTCTTAGTTGTGTATGTAATTATTTGTACATGAATATCCTTCAACAGTTTTTGCACTTAGAGCAGGCAATCACACAGATATACACACATATGTAAAGGGCACATCCTTTTAAGACTTTATTGCCTCTTATTCATACCTGTACAGATGATGATTTCACAGTGGATACTTCACCTCCTCTTCTGGTGACATTTGAAACCACTCAGACGAGGATACCCCTGTCATTTACACTACTTGATGATGAACTCGAAGAAGGCTATGAAAACTTCACTCTGCGACTCACTTACAATGAAGCTGATGATACAGTGAGAATTGTGAATGAGAGAGCTGAGGTGTCCATTAAAGATGATGATGGTAAGTTCAAATTGCTCTTCAACAAACACACTCCTTTTCCTTGGAGAGGTCATTGTATCTATCCTAGAGCCATTAGTAACAAGAGGAAGTGTCCCTATTACTTGTCTATTGGGTCTTCTGAGGTTAATTCATGTCTACAGACAATGTATCTTAGTTATACATAGGTAACAAGGTGCTCCATGTCAGGGACTCCTGATTATACCTAGAAAGGGGGGCCCAGTGTTGATCATAAGGCTGGTCAGAGTGATTTTTGGTTGATATCATTTTATAGCCATCAGAAGTGTTAGTAGCTACTGGTTGACACTGCTTGTATGTAGTCTTATGTTATGTGGCCATATCAAGCAACACCGATTTCATGATGCATGGCGCTGTGGTGATTATTTGTGTCTTTTTTTATCAGTTGTTGTGTTGGGATTTGAGAAGGAGACATATGTAGTGTTTGAGGGGCAACTTACGGAGGTGTGTGTTGCAGTATTGAACAGGTCTCTCACCAACGACGAACACAGAGAATTTACTGTGTCTACTTCGGAGCAAACTGCTACTAGTAAGAACAGCACATGTGCTAGTACTATACTTGAAGATAATCTACACACTGTATATAAATGTGCTTACATAGATGACTTAGATTAATTTCAAAGTATGAAATAGTCATTCAGAGAGCTACCTAGTGCAACATGTACTGTTTAGCAATGTTTTGGAACTTCATTCTCACTACATAGCCATATGTTATTATACTGTAGTGTGATATTGTAGGTAATTTGGATCTGGAAACTCAAAGTGTGAAAGAGACTACTACATACCTAGTGCCATATCTACTAGTACTGTTACAGTGATGATATTGTTGATAATTTTCCACAGGGGATAAAGACTATGTGGAAATACTAGGAACAACCACCTTCATCTCCATGACTAGTACAGATCGAAGATGTTTTACTATTGAGACACACGACGATGAAGAGGAGGAGGAGCCCGAGAATCTGATGGTTGTGGGGACTGCCATTAGCCATTTAATAGAGATGAGCCCTGCAAGTGCTATGATGTGGATTGTGGATGATGATAGTAAGACTGTATACATATTAGTTAATATAGGGTAGAATCTCTCTAATCAGGACACCCTTTGGACAAAAGAAGTGTCCTGATTAGTGAGGTGTCCCTATTTAAGGGGTTATAATTGTCCACAACTATGGTATTGGGACAATGTAAAATGTCCTGTTTATTAAGTTCTTTTTTGGGTGTCCTGATTAGAGAGGTTCCACTGTAGAATATTCACAATGCATGATCTTATTAACTGCCTAGAAATAGTATGGACCATTCTTCATTGGATTAGTGTGCAGTGAGGTAGTATCAGCTCACTGTTGAAATAGTATGGACCATTCTTCATTGGATTAGTGTGCAGTGAGGTAGTATCAGCTCACTGTTGAAATAGTATGGACCATTCTTCATTGAATTAGTGTGCAGTGAGGTAGTATCAGCTCACTGTTAACAGTTTCCATATGCATATCCATCATTTTGACCCCCACCTGAGGCATACACGCTAGCTATGCTCAAACAGCTCAAACACATTCTATATTATGTTCAGTTTGGATTGTGAGGCACCTTTTTGTAAATTAATTATCATTATTCTATGTATATTCTAGCACATGTATGTGTGTAAAGCAAATGAGTCTAATCCAATACACTAACTCACTCTTGCAATAGGCCTGCTACTGCCAGTTCCAGAAGTATCTGCATTTGACTGTACATCTGTGACAGCGGGAGCAACACTCACTGTGGAGTGTATACCTCAGTCTCAGATTGTGGTAGCCGAGCTGCTGTGTTCGGTGGATGGAGAGCCTCTTAGGATGTGCCCTAATAGTGCCAGTGGGAAGAGAAAAAGAGGTGAGGACAGATGGAGGGGATCTGGTGTAACTGGAGAGAGAGAGAGAGAGAGAGAGAGAGAGAGAGAGAGAGAGAGAGAGAGAGAGAGAGAGAGAGAGAGAGAGAGAGAGAGAGACCAGACTCAGTGGCTGAACGGTTATGTTCAAAAGCTGTGGACTGGGAGGTCAGTGGATCGATACTCGTAACGGGCATTCTTTCTCTGACCGGACCTTCACCCAGGGTCTTAAAATAATTGGGAAGAAGCCTCATGCCTTTGTGTTCTGCGCCTTGGTGCCTTTATAAATAGGTATTAGCCCTATGCCCAAGTAGGCAATCACAACTGCATGTGGCCTCGATGTGTTCAATGATGACATCATTGCTACCACCTAAGAGGTACATGGCCACCATTGCACTACGTGTGCCTGGGTGTGGTCAACCCAGTAGGCACAGGTGGCATGCCTCCCACCCATCATGGGTTGGTTTGAGAACACACGAGAGAGAGAGAGAGAGAGAGAGAGAGAGAGAGTGTGAGTGTGTGTGTGTGTGTGTGTGCAGGGGTGAAGAGATGGAGGGGGAGAGGGAAGGGAGAGGAAAGGTGAGGGTTGGGGGGAAATTAAGTGGGGGAGGAAGAGGGATAGTGAGAGGGAGTAGGAGAGGGAGGAAAAGGGAGAGGGAGAGGGAGGGGGAGGGGAGCAGGAGAGGGGTAGACAGAAAAAGAATGACGGGAAACTTCACTAGGAGATGTGCAGAAGGAGTAACAATCAGTAATTTTTCATTTGCAGATGTTGACCCTCTGATTGTTGTATTGGATCTTCTTCAGTATGAAGATGGTAGACATGTGCTTGAAATAGTGGGCCTTACACAAGTATCAGATATACTCAGGACCACAGTGGAATTCTATGGACTAGGTACATATGTACATGTATGTGTTAGTGTGTTCGCAATTAGAACTAAAGCACTGCAGCACTGCAGTTCTGTAGTGCTATATGTACTTCTACTTATTCTACAGCACTACCATTAGACATTTGGCATTTGTCCACTGACTGTTAGGAGTAGGAACAGGGAGGGGGTGGGTGGGTGGTTTGGTTGCAGGGAGGCTGTACCCCCCAATACTTCGGGAGGGGTGCATAGTTAGCCTAATAATTACCCAGCTACCCAGGCAGGGGGGGTTTGGGGGTTCGATCAAACCCCCTTGGAGGCCTAGGGTTACGACATAGCCGCACTAATTGCACGCATAATTGAGTGAACGAAGCAAGCCCGTTAGCTGAACCATATATCCGCAGACTTCGCACATTAGCATGAGATTATGAAACATGCAAACGTTAAACTGGCTTTATTCCGCTCCCCTCCAGTACTGAAATTCAATGTGGTGCATGGTCATGGTAAGTTACTATATGCGAGCGAAAGTTATGTAAACTAGGTTTGAGGATCGCTCACGTACGCTAAAACTTGAACCCCCCAATGTCATGGGCTGCGTACGGGCCTGCTACCTACGTATTTGATATGCAATCCAGTAGACAGTAAGAGTTACTAGTCAGTAGACAAATATTGGTTAGGTTTGCCCTCCTCCCAATACTTTTTATCTTCCTACTCCACTGACTGGTATACTATATATGCATATCATTTTTCCCTGTTTGCAGACTCACCAGAGGCTGAGTCTGAGAGCATATGGAATGATAGGGAGTTTGTAGCAGCAGTTGGTGTTGGAGCAGTAGCATTTATAATCCTACTCCTGCTAATATTGGCCATATGTCTGCTTGTTTTCTACCACCGTAAGGTCAATAAGCTCAACAAATATGGGATTGGTGAGTTCAGTATTTCAATAAGAGTATGTACATAGAGTTACTGATGATAGTCCATATAGAAGTTGTGGATGAGCAAGTCCATGTGATTTTAGTTTAGTTAAATCATAGCTATCCCATATACTATAATTTGATTGGTGATTTAGTAGTGTATGATTTCAATAGTACCCCAACTTATATTAAAATATATAGACACCCTACAATTTTAACAAGTAAACATATAGACACCCTGCCCTGATCTAAACAAGTTAGAAACTGGATGCAAGGGATCTGCGGAATTGAGAAAACCTCAGGCCGCTGTAGTGCCTTCTCTACACTCAGGCAACTACATAGAGCTGCAGATTGCCCTCGAGTTTCTGAATTCTGTAGATCCCTTGCATCCAGTGTCTAACTGTTATATAGCCTCCTAGTCCTTAAAATTGAGGGACTATACATGACATAGTATAGTCATAGATTTGAAAAAGTATACATGAAGTTGCAGTGTATACCAGCATGCATAACATTTGTATACTGAATATCCTATTGTTGGTAGGAGGGGTCAACTCTAGGTATAGATATGCATGTACTAATCTGCCCACAATATTAGTGTCTACTTTACACTTTTGTATGTTTCTATTCCTCAGACCTTCGCTCTGAGAATGAGTATGTTGGAATTGAGAGAAACTTGTCCTATCGAGATCATGATCCTGTGGAGCTTGTTGACTATTCCGGTTATCAACCGACAGCTCGTCAGCCACGACCAACCATCCAACACCATCGTCCTCCGTCTCAACAGTCCACCACTCAATCTTCCTCCATGAGGACACAATCACAACAATCACAGGCCTCGTTCTCACGACCACTATCTACGCAAGCTGAGCCTGCCACACAGAGGGTGGTATCCCATCAGCCAGAAACTTCTACAAGTCAGCCATCACACCAACCACCAGAAGATTCAGAACCACTCACACAACCTGTGTCAGCATACACAGAGCAAGATACCAAACTACTAGAGAGTGAAACTGATGAAGTTACCGAACAACAACTTCTTCAAGCAACTGGCGGAGGGGAGGAGATTCGTGGGTTGAAACTCACCCGTAGGCACAGTGTTGAAACTGGGAAAGAAGCAACACATCACCAAGACGATGATACCGCCAGTGCTAGAAGTTTCAGTGGTACGCAAAAAGAGAGAGTAGTTGGGCAAATACCGAGTGGTGCGTACTCTATAGCCCATGGAAAAGAGCTTCATGGAAAGGAGTGGGAGGATGCGATGCAGAGAGAGATGGAAGAAGAAATGGTCCGAGACAGGAAACGAGTTCGTATGCAAGAACGACAACGTGAGATAGAGCAACGTGAACGCAGACGTGAGAGAGATCAGAAGAATCGCGATTATCGTGCACGAGAGAGACAAGAAAGAGAAAGAGAGAGAGAGGCGGCAAGAGAAAGACGACTTGCTCAGGATCAAGATTCACGCTATCCCCCACTGACAGGAACCACAGACGATACACTTATACACGAGTCTCCTGAGTCATTTCTCTAAACGAAGCTATGTAGACAGAAAATTCTTGCTCTAACACTTATTATTCTCTATAATGTGCATGTCTCAACACACACACCACCTGGAACAAATAAGTATAAACACTTCATGAAGTAGTTATGTACCAGTCCTTTTTACCATTACTGCTTTTATATAAAAATAATTTATATGCATTACATATCTAATAATGGTTTTATATATGACTGCAGTGATTAAGAGTTTCCACCTCTTATTATATGTTATACATAGTCGAGAGTATACCTATAATGGATGCATGTACAATATACCTGGTAGCAATAAAAAATGGACCCCCCCGTCCAATTTTTACCTGCGAAATATGGACCGCCCTTGCGAAAGTGGTCCGAGCATACAAAAGCCTGCTGCGATAGGTGAATAGCCACTTCCTGCATTACATATCTAATAATGGTTTTATATATGACTGCAGTGATTAAGAGTTTCCACCTCATATTATATGTTATACATAGTCGAGAGTATACTTATAATGGATGCATGTACAATATACCTGGTAGCAATACTAGCATGTGGCAACATATCAGAGACTCTCTATGTAGGGATATCGATAGCGTGTCACGCGATAATTGGTACGGGGTAAAAATGGACCCCCCCCGTCCAATTTTTGCCTGCGAAATATGGACCGCCCTTGCAAAAGTGGTCCGAGCATACAGAAGCCTGCGGCGGTAGGTGAATAGCCACTTCCTGTGCCAGTGTGAATACCGCATGCCAGAATTAACACAACGAGGGGGTAATGCTCAAACAACACAAGTACAACGTTGCCAGTAGTTTATCTGCGTCGTTCACTGTAATAGAACTATAATACATACGTAGCTTTAACGTGAAAAGGCAATCTGTGTCGTGAAGCCAAGCCAGTTTACTATAGGGTCGAGTTTGTTGGCAAAGCTCGATTCGAACCAGGTCCACTCTTGGCTGAGCGCAAACTGGGCCGAGTCCACTTTTAGCTGAGCCAAAACTGGACGGGTCCACTTTTGGTCGACAAAAACTCGACTGGGTGTGTATTTTACTCAGACGGCAGTCAGCAAACCATAACACTATATAGTACTTCAAGCATTTCAAAGTAGAGGGAGAATGACTAGATTCTATCAGTGCCATTTTTTACTGAGAATACGGCGAATCAGTAGCGGAAACGTGGCCACGAATCTCGTTGGTGATGTGATTCTCAGAAAAGGCAAAAATTCCCTTGCGACAATGGCAGACTAACAACATAACATTATATAGTTCGGAGTTCAGAGTTCACACTACCACAAAGATGACAATTCATGTATGCAGACAAGGGATTATTATCTAGGGAGTACAATATTGTAGTACCACATGATGGACTAATGCATGTATGGACTGGAACTCAGGCAAAAATCATTTTATACAAAAGAGTAAAAATTAAATGTTGAAGGATGTAGGGATGACAGTGCCAAAAAGTAAAGAAACAAGTGCAGTACATATATGCAGCAACACAGGGGATGGGGGCAGAATATTGTACTCCCTAGATAATAATCAATTGTCTGCATACATGAATTGAAATTCATCTTTGTGGTAGTGTGAACTCTGAACTCCGAACTATACAATGTTATGTTATTAGTCTGCATATGCATAATTTTCACATCTTGTTATAACAAATATTTTAAGGCTAAATGGGCATGTCGGCGCCATCCAGTCTACCAACTCTATGATAACCTGTCTTGGTATTCGAAAGATATGTAGAACATAATTTTGTGACATTTATACACGACTATGTATACATTGAGTTACTCCTCCATTACATTTTAATACAGAAGTATAGTGGGAGTTGTTTACGTGACTTCCTCTGTAAGGTCAGAGGAAGTATCATTGTCACTTGAGATCATTCCACGCATCATTCCTCACGGATCAATCTGGATATCCTACACATCTCTTGGGAGGTTGTAGTTACTAGCTACTCTATAGGATTTGAACTGTAAATCACTCAGGCCTCCGGATCCCACTTGGCAGCTGCAGAGTGGTAAATGCGTTCCGTCCGGTCAACGGTTGAACGTAGGTTCGAGTCCTACAGTGGGAGCCGTTTTTCGGCAATGAAAGCAGAGTATGTTGTGGTTGCGAGCGGGCTTACCCTTTAGACCCAGCCTATTCATTTCCCCAATTATTATTTATATCCTGCCGTTTATAAGTCATCGACTTGTTTCGATCACCACAGCATACTCTATAGGATTTGAACCGTAACTCATTCAGGCCGCCCACTTGGCAGAGTGGTAATGCGTTCCGTCCGGTAAACGGTTGAACGTAGGTTCCAGTCCTATAGTGGGAGCCGTTTTTTCGGCGATGAAAGCAGAGTATGTTGTGGTTGCGGAGCAGGCTTACCCTTTAGGCCCAGCCTATTCATTTCCCCTCCCTGCATTTCTTTTATTGTGGGATTACACATGTTATTATTGTAGCATGCCCTCGTTATATATGAATTGAAACTCATCTTTGTGGTAGTGTGAACTCTGAACTCCGAACTATTATTACACAATGTTATGTTGTTAGTCTGCATATGAATAATTTTCACTGCGGAGCAGGCATACCCCTTAGGCCCAGCCTATTCATTTCACATGTTGTGAATTGAAATTCATCTTTGTGGTAGTGTGAACTCTGAACTCCGAACTATACAATGTTATGTTGTTAGTCTGCATATGCATAATTTTCACATCATATGTTATATTTGTTAAGGCTAAATTGGCATGTCAGCGCCATCCTTACATAGAGAGACTACCGACCCTCTGATAACCTGTCTTGGTATTCGAAAGATATGTAGAACATAATTTTGTGACATTTTTACATGATTACGTATACATTGAGTTACTCCTCCATTACATTTTAATACAGAAGTATAGTGGGAGTTGTTTACGTGACGTTACGTGTTATTTTTGTGAAGGTTAAATGGGGGTGTCGGTACCATCCCTACATAGAGAGTCTACCGACAGTCTATTGACTCTATGATAACCTGTCTTGGTATTCAAAAGATATGTAGAACATAATTTTGTGACATTTATACATGACTACGTATACACTGATTACTCATCCATTGCACTTTAATACAGATGTAGGAGGTTGTTTACGTGTCTCGTCAGACCAAGGGTCAGACGAAGCATCATTGTCACTTGAGATCATTCCACACACATCATTCCTCACAGATCAATCTGGATATCCTACACATCTCTTGGGAGGTTGTAGTTACAAGGGTATAGTTTATAGTATCCACAGCTCCTAACTTGCCTCTTCTATAGCTGGCTCTAGTGCACTGTACGTGGTACTTACGTATACTGAAAGAAATGTTGTCGTTTTGACAATATATATATATATATAGGTATCTCGGTTGCATTGTATTATAAATAGCTACATGACTATAACCTCTCTTGGTGTTTAAAGAATGTATGAAGTGCTCCCAGAGAATAAAATTATGTGCAAAGGGCGTCGGAAGGCAATTTGAAGTGCGGGGTGGGTGCGGATAGCGGGGTTCCCCTCCCACGCGCGAAGCGCGAGAGCTCAGGCATTGTAAACGGTACTCTTTCCAAAATGTCTCTTACCTCTAGGCTGATTTGGCTTGAGACTGCAGTATTCCTTAATTAACAAAAATCACTTTTCTGTATGCATATGCACAGCTGCGGACTAATGTAAGGCTGGTAGCTGAGGCAACCGCATGCGTGAACGCGTATATGAGGTGGGCACATACATACACGTGCACAGCGCGGTGCGGCCGCCGAGCATACAGTTATTCGTACACTGTTGCGCGTCCGAGACCGATCGTGTCAAGAGTCTACTGTTGACAATTGAACGCGCTGCGCCTACAGAAGAGGTGGATGAAAAAAAATTGTGTTCTGATCAAAAAAAGTGGAACTGCCCCAGCCGCTACGGTTCCGACGCCCTTGATGCGTATGAGAAATATAATAAAAGTTAGCTAGCTACTCCTCCAAGACGTTCTAATATAGCATTTACAGCACAGTGGGGACTATGTATGTGATTTCTCCTTGAGATATAGTACTACTCCTCACAATATATATCACTGTAAAAAATTAAATGCTGTCTTAACACTTCTGTGATTGTTTGAGTTACACTTGAGTATACACTGTATACTATATGGCCATCTAGTATACTCGAGTGACAAACTTGGAGCTATTAGCAACCTGGCTTCTGAAAACCACCACCTATACTAGTGATTGGAGGAACTCAAACACAGGACAACTCATGAATGTTTGTAGTTCATCATGTTTTTCCTCTCAATAACAATGAATTTAGAACACAGTGCATGCATCACCATATATGAAGTGTAAAAGTTGCTGTGGCCTCAGTTGCATGTTCAGCATTATGTACTATAGCTACTGCCACTACATTGTTAATGAGAGGGAAACTCAATAATGGCTATTAGTTATACATTCCCAAGTTGTCATGTATTTGTTGGCATGCGGGTGTAAAGAAAGTTGAGCAAATCATGCAGAAAGTGGTCGTTTTCAGAAACCATGTTGCTCAAAGTCATGCCACTTAGTTGAGTTTCTCACTCATTAAACATAAATCAGTGGCTCTAGCACACCGCGAGTCTATACTCAACTAGTAATAACTGAGATAACCACTGAATTATAAAAAGTTTTGCAGTGATATGTAGACAATCATTGAACAGAATAATGATCACACTCATTATCTACTATTCTCCTAATGTTCAGTTATGCTATTAACTATTTGTAGAGAATAACACATGTACAGTCTTTATATTTTCAGTTTTGAAAGTTCATCTGTTAGTGGGATCTCAAATTGTCTTAGATAATCTCTATACTCATTAAGCCCCAGCTGACGCTCTCTATTTTCAAATTTCTTTTCACTATATTTTCTGAGAGTATCGACCACTGCTTCATACGCAATATTGAAAAAGGCGCTCTGAGTGACGTATTCTTGGAAAAGGTGGATGCAAGCTATGTAACGCAACATAAAACACAGAAGTATATCAATAACCCACTGCTTTTCCAGATCTCCACTCTCTTTCAGCTGGTCAAGGGGCCCTTTTTTATCTTGACACTTTTTAATCCAATCCAAGCACTGTGGGACTAGCTGTAGATGGTTGCCTTCAGAAATATTACAAATGTTCTTTTCTTGAGTTGGCTTAAACTGAAATAATTTTATTCCTGGGTGTTGTTCCTCCAATTCTTCATCTATAGTCTTCAGTAGTAAGAAGAGAGCATGGGTAAGATCACCGCATACATCAGAGATGCGTTTTATTGGGAGGCCGTTAGGGAAAGGAGCAATAGCATCAATAGCATGCGAAAGGCAGTAAGAAAAAAGAGAAGACTGCAAAATCCTACTTGTACTTGATGTTTCTTTTTGTTCAGATGAATACATGATGTAGGTTTTAGGAAGGTTCAGTTCTGAAGAAAACTCTGAGACCGTAGAATTTGAAGGGGGACTTCTAACAGAAAACCCACCAGAGAAACAAGCATCGATGATGAAAAGAACGTTATTTGCTCTACAATTGGACCTTCTTAGCCATGATATTAAATCATCACTTGTGATGCATTTTTCCACAGTGCCGTTATAATCCTCGGGGGCTAGACCAATGAATTGTTTTCCGTACGGAATTCCATGCCCGCTAAAGAAGAAAACAAAAATTCCTTTATCTTTTACTCTACTGGCATGATCTATAAATTGTGTTTTGATATTCTCAAACGTACAAACACCCTCTTGAGGGAAGAAGCGGCATTTCTCTTCATGTACTACGCCGTTCTGATACAAGACCTTTGCGACTCTACTGGCATCCTGATCGATCCAATCAAGCTTTTTTACAGTTAATACTGATGGGCAACATTTCACAGTAAATGCTAAAAAGTAGCTGTTCGATTGCTCAAATTCCAATAATGTTTTCTGAGCAACACTTTGTAACGGATTTCGGCCAGAATAGAGAAACTTAGAAACACCCCTACCCATCTTCAGTACTCGTTGCATGGCTTACTACTCTGCGTCCGTATACGAAATGATTGTCTGACTAAACAGTCGTTTTGAACGCATTTTATACAGATGATATTCGAAAGGCGTAGCCAACGTAATTTACGCGCACGCGCAATGCGACGTCGCCATTGTGAGTGGCAAAATCCGTGCGTGGCCAATTGAGTGGCAAGCGTTTTTGGGCCATTTTTGTGGTGTATGACCAGGAGATTAACTACGCATGGCCGGAAAGAAGTATTTCAAATATTGAAGAAGTGCACCAAGGATAGGTATGAGGAAAAATTCAGCTGCATTGAATTGGGCCTGAAGTAGACGATCCATATGTCCTACATATTCCTGCTGCTCCATGTTCAGAGTTACTTCCAGATTCCAGATGTGGAGTATCCTGATATTTCAGCAGAGCAAATGAGTCTAATCCAATACACTAACTCACTCTTGCAATAGGCCTGCTACTGCCAGTTCCAGAAGTATCTGCATAGAGAGAGAGAGAGAGAGAGAGAGAGAGAGAGAGAGAGAGAGAGAGAGAGAGAGAGAGAGAGAGAGAGAGAGAGAGAGAGAGAGAGAGAGAGAGAGAGAGAGAGAGAGAGAGAGAGAGAGAGAGAGAGAGAGAGAGAGAGAGAGAGAGAGAGAGAGAGAGAGAGAGAGAGAGAGAGAGAGAGAGAGAGAGAGAGAGAGAGAGAGAGAGAGAGAGAGAGAGAGAGAGAGAGAGAGAGAGAGAGATCTAGAGTGTGTGTGTGTGTGTGTGTGTGTGTGTGTGTGTGTGTGTGTGTGTGTGTGTGTGTGTGTGTGAAGAGATGGAGGGGGAGAGGGAAGGGAGAGGAAAGGTGAGGGGTGGGGGGAAATTAAGTGGGGGAGGAAGAGGGATAGCGAGAGGGAGTAGGAGAGGGAGGAAAAGGGAGAGGGAGAGGGAGGAGGAGGGGAGCAGGAGAGAGGTAGACAGAAAAAGAATGACGGGAAACTTCACTAGGAGATGTGCAGATGGAGTAACAATCAGTAATTTTTCATTTGCAGATGTTGACCCTCTGATTGTTGTATTGGATCTTCTTCAGTATGAAGATGGTAGACATGTACTTGAAATAGTGGGCCTTACACAAGTATCAGATATACTCAGGACCACAGTGGAATTCTATGGACTAGGTACATATGTATACATGTATGTGTTAGTGTGTTTGCAATTAGAACTAAAGCACTGCAGCACTGCAGTTCTGCAGTGCTGCAGTGCTATATGTACTTCTACTTATTCTACAGCACTACCATTAGACACTTGGCATTTGTCCACTGACTGGTAGGAGTAGGAACAGAGAGGGGGTGGGTGGGTGGTTTGGTTGCAGGGAGGCTGTACCCCCCAATACTTCAGGAGGGATGCATAGTTTGCCTAATAATTACCCAGCTACCCAGGCAGGGGGGGTTTGGGGGGTTCGATCGAACCCCCTTGGAGGCATAGGGTTACGACATAACCGCACTAGCTAGTTGCACGCATAATTGAGTGAACGAAGCAAGCCCGTTAGCTGAGCCATATATCAGCAGACTTCACACATTAGCATGAGATTATGAAACATGCAACGTTAAACTGGCTTTATTCCGCTCCCCTCCAGTGCTGAAATTCAATGTGGTGCATGGTCATGGTAAGTTACTATATGCGAGTGAAAGTTATGTAAACTAGGTTTGAGGATAGCTCACGTACACTAAAACTCAAACCCCCCAATGTCATGGGCTGCGTACGGGCCTGCTCCCTAAAAATTTGAATCAAGCATATGCAACCCAGTAGACAGTAAGAGTTACTGGTCAGTAGACAAATATTGGTTAGGTTTGCCCTCCTCCCAATACTTTTTATCTTCCTACTCCACTGACTGGTATACTATGTATGCATATCATTTTTCTCTGTTTTGCAGACTCACCAGAGACTGAGTCTGAGAGCATATGGAATGATAGGGAGTTTGTAGCAGCAGTTGGTGTTGGAGCAGTAGCATTTATGATCCTACTCCTGCTAATATTGGCCATATGTCTGCTTGTTTTCTACCACCGTAAGGTCAATAGGCTAAACAAATATGGGATTGGTGAGTTCAGTATTTCAATAAGAGTATGTACATAGAGTTACTGATGATAGTCCATGTAGAAGTTGTGGATGAGCAAGTCCATGTGATTTTAGTGTAGTTAGATCAAAGCTATCCCATATACTATAATTTGATTGGTGATTTAGTATTGTGTGATTTAATAGTACCCCAACTTACATGAAAACATATAGACACCCTACAATTTTAACAAGCAAACATATAGACACCCTGCCCTGATCTAAACAAGTTAGAAACTGGATGCAAGGGATCTGCGGAATTGAGAAAACCTCAGGCCGCTGTAGTGCCTTCTCTACACTCGGGCAACTACATAGAGCTGCAGATTGCCCTCGAGTTCTGAATTCTGTAGATCCCTTGCATCCAGTGTCTAACTGTTATATAGCCACCTAGTCCTTAAAATTGAGGGACTATACATGACATAGTATAGTCATAGATTTGAAAAAGTATACATGAAGTTGCAGTGTATACCTGCATGCATAACATTTGTATACTTAATATCCAATTGTTGGTAGGAGGAGTCAACTCTAGGTATAGGTATGCATGTACTAATCTGCCTACAATATTAGTGTCTACTTTACACTTTTGTATGTTTCTATTCCTCAGACCTTCGCTCTGAGAATGAGTATGTTGGAATTGAGAGAAACTTGTCGTATCGAGATCCTGATCCTGCGGAGCTTGTTGACTATACCCGTTATCAACCGATAGCTCGTCAGCCACAACCCAGCATCCAACACCATCGTCCTCCGTCTCAACAGTCCACCACTCAATTGTCCTCCATGAGGACACAATCACAACAATCACAGGCCTCGTTCTCACGACCGCTATCTACGCAAGCTGAGCCTGCCACACAGAGGGTGGTATCCCATCAGCCAGAAACTTCTACAAGTCAGCCATCACACCAACCACCAGAAGATTCAGAACCACTCACACAACCTGTGTCATCATACACAGAGCAAGATACCAAACTACTGGAGAGTGAAACTGATGAAGTTACCGAACAACAACTTCTTCAAGCAACTGGCGGAGGGGGAGAGATTCGTGGATTGAAACTCACCCGTAGGCACAGTGTTGAAACTGGGAAAGAAGCAACACATCACCAAGACGATGATACCGCCAGTGCTAGAAGTTTCAGTGGTACGCAAAAAGAGAGAGTAGTTGGGCAAATACCGAGTGGTGCGTACTCTATAACCCATGGAAAAGAGCTTCATGGAAAGGAGTGGGAGGATGCGATGCAGAGAGAGATGGAAGAAGAAATGGCTCGAGAACGAGTTCGTATGCGAGAAAGACGACGGGAGATAGAGCAGCGTGAACGCAGACGTGAGAGAGATCAGAAGAATCGCGATTATCGTGCACGAGAGAGACAAGAAAGAGAAAGAGAGAGAGAGGCGGCAAAAGAAAGACGACTTGCTCAGGATCAAGATTCACGCTATCCCCCACCGACAGGAACCACAGACGATACACATATACATGAGTCTCCTGAGTCGTTTCTCTAAACGAAGCTATGTAGACAGAAAATTCTTGCTCTAACACTTATTATTCTCTATAATGTGCATGTCTCAACACACACACCACCTGGAACAAATAAGTATAAACACTTCATGAAGTAGTTATGCCCCAGTCCTTTTTACCATTACTGCTTTTATATAAAAATAATTTATATGCATTACATATCTAATAATGGTTTTATATATGACTGCAGTGATTAAGAGTTTCCACCTCTTATTATATGTTATACATAGTCGAGAGTATACCTATAATGGATGCATGTACAATATACCTGGTAGCAATAAAAAATGGACCCCCCCGTCCAATTTTTACCTGCGAAATATGGACCGCCCTTGCGAAAGTGGTCCGAGCATACAAAAGCCTGCTGCGATAGGTGAATAGCCACTTCCTGTGGCAGTGCATGCCAGAATTAACACAACTAGGGTGGTAATGCTCAAACAACACAAGTACAACGCTGCCAGTAGTTTATCTGCTTCGTTCACAGTAGTAGAACTATAATACATACTGAGCGAAAACTGGGACGCCGGGTCCACTTTTACCTGAGCCAAAACTGGACCGGGGGTCCACTTTTGGTCGACAAAAACTCCACCGGGTGTGTATTTTACTCAGACGGCAGTCAGCAAACCATAACAGTAGCTATATAGTACTTCAAGCATTTCAAAGTAGAGGGAGAATGACTAGATTCTAGCAGTGCCATTTTTACTAAGAATACGGCGAACCAGTAGCGGAAACGAGCAGACGAATCTCGTTGGTGATGTGATTCTCAGAAAAGGCTAAACTCCCTGTCGTGGTACAGTACAGTCATAAAGGTATCATTAGTAATGCTTTTTATACCCCACAAGTGAGCTAATTATCTAAAACTACACCGTGTTGTTAGTGTAACTGAGTTTTGCGTTATGGTGTTGATTGACTCTGTTCTGTTAGGTTTAGGATATCCATCGCCCGTACTTGCTAAGTTTCTTAAGAAAGCAAAAATTCCCTTGCGACAATGGCAGACTAACCACGTAACATTACATAGTTCGAAGTTCAGAGTTCACAATACAACAAAGATGACAATTCATGTATGCAGACAAGGGATTATTATCTAGGGAGTGCAATATTGTACCACATGATGGACTAATGCATGTATGGACTGGAACTCAGGCAAAAATCATTTTATACAAAAGAGTAAAAATTAAATATTGAAGGATGTAGGGATGACAGTGCCAAAAAGTAAAGAAACAAGTGCAGTACATATATGCAGCAACACAGGGGATGAGGGCAGTATATTTATATGCAGCAAGACAGAGTATATATGTAGCAAGACAGGAGATGAAGGCATGCAACAATAATTACATGTGTAACCCCTCCCTGCATCTTTTATTATGGGGTTACACATGTTATTATTGTTGCATGCTCTCATCCCCTGTCTTGCTGCATATATATGTTTCTCTACTTTTTGGCACTGTCATTCCTACATCCTTCAACTTTACTCTCTTGTATAATAATAATATTTTTGCCTGAGTTCCAGCATTAGTCCATCATGTGGTACTACAATATTGTACTCCCTAGATAATAATCAATTGTCTGCATACATGAATTGAAATTCATCTTTGTGGTAGTGTGAACTCTGAACTCCAAACTATACAATGTTATGTTATTAGTCTGCATATGCATAATTTTTACATCTTGTAATAACAAATATGTTATATTTGTTTAAAGGCTAAATTGGCATGTCAGCGCCATCCAGTCTACCAATAACCTTTCTTGGAATTCAAAAGTCTGTAGAACATAATTTTGTGACATTTATACATGACTACGTATACATTGAGTTACTCCTCCATTACATTTTAATACAGAAGTATAGTGGGAGTTGTTTACGTGACTTCCTCTGTAAGGTCAGACGAAGTATCATTGTCACTTGAGATCATTCCACGCATCATTCCACACGGATCGATATCCTACACATCTCTTGGGAGGTTGTAGTTACTAGCTACTCTATAGGATTTGAACTGTAAATCACTCAGGCCTCCGGATCCCACTTGGCAGAGTGGTAAATGCGTTCCGTCCAGTCAACGGTTGAACATAGGTTCGAGCCCTACAGTGGGAGCCGTTTTTTCGGCAATGAAAGCAGAGTATGTTGTGGTTGCGGAGCAGGCTCACCCCTTAGGCCCAGCCTATTCATTTCCCAATTATTTCTATCCTGCCGTTTGTAAGTCATCGACTTGTTTTCGATCACCACAGCATACTCTATACGGTTTGAACCGTAAATCCCTCAGGCCTCCCATTTGGCAGAGTGGTAATGCGTTCCGTCCCGTCAATGGTTGAACGTAGGTTCGAGTCCTACAGTGGGAGTCGTTTTTTCGGCGAAGAAAAACCTATGTTGTGGTTGCGGAGCAAGCTTACCCTTTAGGCCCAGCCTATTCATTTCCCCTCCCTGCATCTCTTTATTGTGGGGTTACACATGTTATTATTGTAGCATGCCCTCATTCCCTGTCTTGCTGCATACAAATATATTGCCCTCATCCTCTGTGTTGCTGCATATATATGTTTCTCTACCTTTTGGCACTGTCATGCCTACATCCTTCAACATTGGAAGTGTTTTTACTCTTTTGTATAATAATAAAATTTAATTTTTGCCTGAGTTCCAGTCCATACATGCATTAGTCCATCATACAATATTGTACACCCTAGATAATAATCAATTGTCTGCATATTGAATTGAAACTCATCTTTGTGGTAGTGTGAACTCTGAACTCTGAACTATTATTACACAATGTTATGTTATCAGTCTGCATATGCATAATTTTCACATGTTGTGAATTGTAATTCATCTTTGTGGTAGTGTGAACTATGAACTCCGAACTATACAATGTTATGTTGTTAGTCTGCATATGCATAATTTTCACATCTTGTTATAACAAATATGTTATATTTGTTAAGGCTAAATTGGCATGTCGGCGCCTTCCCTACATAAAGAGTCTACCGACCCTCTGATAACCTTTCTTGGAATTCGAAAGTCTGTAGAACATAATTTTGTGACATTTATACATGACTACGTATACATTGAGTTACTCCTCCATTACATTTTAATACAGAAGTATAGTGGGAGTTGTTTACATGACTTCCTCTGTAAGGTCAGACGAAGTATCATTGTCACTTGAGATCATTCCACGCATCTGTTCATTCCTCACGGATCGATCCGGATATCCTACACATCTCTTGGGAGGTTGTAGTTACAAAATTAGTCATACATGTATAAGGATATAGTTTAGTATCCACAGCTCCTAACTTGCCTCTTCTCTAGTGTATAAACCTACTGGCTTTCGTTCTACCTCCCTTGCATACCTATGGGGATAGCCAGCAATTGGCAGTGATTCCTACATCCTGTCTTGTACGAATATTGCATACTGAGTACAACAGCGGGTCCAGTTATGGCAACAGTTAGTCGTTCAAAGAAACGGACACAAAGGAGCAACGCTGGTAGCCAAACAGCGCGACAAACCACGACCACGACCAAACTTCAACGTCACGTTTTCGGCACGTGAGCCTAGTCTCGCGGGCCAGACTCTCACGCGTTCGAGAGTTCTCAGGCGTTACTTTTGTATGGGGCTAATGGGCGTGTCTGCGCCATCCCTACATATAGTCTAAGAGCCTACCGACTCTATGATACATACGGAGACAACAAAAAACCAGTGAAACAAGAGAGTAAAAACATTTCCATTAAAATGTTGAAGAATGAAGGGACGACAGTGCCAAAAGTAGAGAAACAAGTGCAGTATATCTATATATGCAGCAACACAGGGGATGAGGGCAGTATATTTATATGCAGCAAGACAGAGGATGAGGGCATGCAACAATAATAAAAGAGATGTAGGGAAGTGTTAGCTGTATACGCATGTTATTATTGTTGCATGCCCTCATCCCCTGTCATGCTAATAACCACTACTTTGAGAGTCTTACAATGTATAGAACCAGTCGTAGCTGGTTGTGTGTCTGAAAAGGTTTATAACTGTCCCGTTTGAGAGGTCAGAGTCGTTATTTTTGTTAAGGTTAAATGGGGGTGTCGGTACCATCCCTACATAGAGAGTCTACCGACAGTCTATTGACTCTATGATAACCTGTCTTGGTATTCAAAAGATATGTAGAACATAATTTTGTGACATTTATACATGACTACGTATACACTGATTACTCATCCATTGCACTTTAATACAGATGTAGGAGGCTGTTTACGTGCCTCGTCAGACCAAGGGTCAGACGAAGCATCATTGTCACTTGAGATCATTCCACACACATCATTCCACACACATCATTCCACACACATCATTCCACACACATCATTCCTCACAGATCAATCTGGATATCCTACACATCTCTTGGGAGGTTGTAGTTACAAGGGTATAGTTTATAGTATCCACAGCTCCTAACTTGCCTCTTCTATAGCTGGCTCTAGTGCACTGTACGTGGTACTTACGTATACTGAAAGAAATGTTGTCGTTTTGACAATATATATATATATATATATATAGGTATCTCGGTTGCATTGTATTATAAATAGCTACATGACTATAACCTCTCTTGGTGTTCAAAGAATGTATGAAGTGCTCCCAGAGAATAAAATTATGTGCAAAGGGCGTCGGAAGGCAATTTGAAGTGCGGGGTGGGTGCGAATAGCGGGGTTTCCCCTCCCACGCGCGCGAAGCGCGAGAGCTCAGGCATTCTAACAGTGGCAGAGGACCTAGATAGGCACAGAAGTCACCATCGAGCGATAAGAGAACGGTACTCTTTCCAAAATGTCTCTTACCTCTAGGCTGATTTGGCTTGAGACTGCAGTATTCCTTAATTAACAAAAACCACTTTTCTGTATGCATATGCACAGCTGCGGACTAATGTAAGGCTGGTAGCTGAGGCAACCGCATGCGTGAACGCGTATATGAGGTGGGCACATACATACACGTGCACAGCGCGGTGCGGCCGCCGAGCATGCAGTTATTCGTACACTGTTGCGCGTCCGAGACCGATCGTGTCAAGAGTCTACTGTTGACAATTGAGCGCGCTACGCCTACAGAAGAGATGGATGGAAAAAAAATTGTTCTGATCAAAAAAGTGGAACTGCCCCAGCCGCTACGGTTCCGACGCCCTTGATGAGTATGAGAAATATAATAAAAGTTAGCTAGCTACTCCTCCAAGACGTTCTAATATAGCATTTACAGCACAGTGGGGACTATGTATGTGATTTCTCCTTAGATATAGTACTACTCCTCACAATATATATCACTGTAAAAAATTAAATGCTGTCTTAACACTTCTGTGATTGTTTGAGTTACACTTGAGTATACACTGTACATACTATATGGCCATCTAGTACTCGAGTAACAAACTTAGAGCTACGAGCAACCCGGCTTCAGAAAACCACCACCTATACTAGTGATTGGAGGAACTCAAAAACAGGACAACTCAGGAATGTATGTAGTTCATCAAGTTTCCCTCTCATTAACAATGAATTTAGAACACAGTGCATGCATCACCATATATGAAGTGTAAAAGTTGCTGTGGTCTCAGTTGCATGTTCAGCATTATATATGTACTATAGCTACTGCCACTACATTGTTAATGAGAGGGAAACTCAATAATGACTATACTATTACTATTTTGAAGTTGTATACATTCCCAAGTTGTCGTGTATTTGTTGGCATGCGGGTGTAAAGAAAGTTGAGCAAATCATGCAGAAAGTGGTCGTTTTCAGAAACCATGTTGCTCAAAGTCATGCCACTTAGTTGAGTTTCTCACTCATTAAACATAAATCAGTGGCTCTAGCACACAGTGAGTCTATACTCGACTAGTAATAACTGAGATAACCACTGAATTATTAAAACGTTTTGCAGTGATATAGACAATCATTGAACAGAATAATGATCACACTCATCATCTACTATTCTCCTAATGTTCAGTTATTCTATTAACTATTTTTAGAGAATAACACATGTACAGTCTTTATATTTCCAGTTTTGCAAGTTCATCTGTTAGTGGGATCTCAAATTGTCTTAGACAATTTCTATACTCATTAAGCCCCAGCTGACGCTCTCTATTTTCAAATTTCTTTTCACTATATTTTCTGAGAGTATTGACCACTGCTTCATACGCAATATTGAAAAAGGCACTCTGGGTGACATATTTTTGGGAAAGGTGGATGCAAGCTATGTAACGCAACATAAAACACAGGAGTATATCAATAACCCACTGTTTTTCCAGATCTCCACTCTCTTTCAGCTGGTCAAGAGGCCCTTTTTTACCTTGACAATTTTTAATCCAATCCAAGCACTTTGGAACAAGCTGTAGATGGTTGCCTTCAGATATATTACAAATGTTCTTTTCTTGAGTTGGCTTAAACTGGAATAATTTTATTCCTGGGTGTTGTTCCTCCACGTCTTCATCTGTAGTCTTCCGTAGTAAGAAGAGAGCATGGGTAAGATCACCGCATACATCAGAGATGCGTTTTATTGGGAGGCCATTAGGGAAAGGAGCAATAGCATCAATAGCATGCGAAAGGCAGTAAGAAAAAAGAGAAGACTGCAAAATCCTACTTGTACTTGATGTTTCCTTTTGTTCAGATGAATACATGATGTAGGTTTTAGGAAGGTTCAGTTCTGAAGAAAACTCGGAGACCGTAGAATTTGAAGGGGGACTTCTCACAGTAAACCCACCAGAGAAACAAGCATCGATGATGAAAAGAACGTTATTTGCTCTACAATTTGACCTTCTTAGCCATGATATTAAATTATCACTTGTGATGCATTTTTCCACGGTGCCGTTATAATCCTCAGGGGCTAGACCAATGAATTGTTTTCCGCATGGAATTCCATGCCCGCTAAAGAAGAAAACAAAAATTCCCTTATCTTTTACACTACTGGCATGATCTATAAATTGTGTTTTGATATTCTCAAACGTACAAACACCCTCTTGAGGGAAGAAGCGGCATTTCTCTTCATGTACTACACCATTCTGATACAAAACCTTTGCGACTCTACTGGCATCCTGATCGATCCAATCAAGCTTTTTTATACTTAATACTGATGGGCAACATTTCACAGTAAATGCTAAAAAGGAGCTGTTCGATTGCTCAAATTCCAATATTGTTTTCTGAGCAACACTTTGTAACGGATTTCGGCCAGAATAGAGTAACTTAGAAACACCCCTACCCATCTTCAGTACTCGTTGCATGGCTTACTATTGTGAGGCTCTAAAGCTGCATCCGTAAACGAATTGCTTGTCTGACTAAGCAGACGTCGTTTTGAACGCATTTATATAACTGCCCTGTGGACCGGGGTTGTTAAACTTCCGGTTTCCTTTAGCGGAAAACTATTATAGCGCCGAAATATGCAATACTGTAGCGTCGACGTCACAGTTCAATTATTGCTCAGCTCTGCATGGTGGTGTAGTAATGAGTTTACAAATAAGGTAGTGATATCGATGGCTATTTCTATGCAGGACAAGAAACGGAATGCCCTTAGCTGTACATATACATACATCATATAAACGCTATTATAGTTGTATCTGTTACTCTCCAGAGTCTGTATGTAGTATAAAACTATTTCAGTTTTGGGACACGGGACTAAGTCCCAGAATTGCACGAAAATTCTGCAGTCGATAAGACTACCCACAAACAATCCGCGGAGTAGATTGCGCGATTCTCATAGGCGACGGAAGCGGGGGGGCTTTGGGGCTGAAGCCCGGTGTCACAGGGAATATGGTATCCCAGGGGATTTGGCATCCCCGAGTAAAATTCCCTAGGAATTTTGGCATCCCCACAGGGATTTTGGCAGCCCCCAGATCTAGATATTACGGTATTTGGCATCCCCGAGTAGTATACCCAGTTATTAAGTCCGAATTGTTGTAGCTCAGTGGAATTTCTGCTCTGGTGGTCATTGTTCAGTGATAGCTGCTCTTTTACCTTATCTGCTTCAGCGTTTCTCCTGTGGTAGTCAGTATCAGCAGGTGATGTACGTAACATGTTCTAATTAATTTCTAAACTTGAGCATTTTCTGGAAAAAGATTAACATTTTTTGTCTATTATAATATCAGAATAAAAATATCATCAATGCAATCATATATATACATGTCAAACATCAAGTTCTTTATTAATGTTTCTTTTTATCAGGGCCAGAGCTGTTGCCTCTACAGTGTTTATGCTGTTTCTTTCAGCTTTTAATGAGCCCATCACTGCCTCTTCTGCAGGTAAAATTAGGAATTAATCCAGATTGATTATGCATATTATAATAAAAGCAAATTTCCAGAGGGAAAGCATCAAAAGGCTCTGCAATTTCAGAAATAAGACATTAACATGCTCCAAAACATTTAGAGAAAAGACATCAACACATGATGAAATTTCAGTGAAAAGACATCAACAAGTAAGCTCTGAAATTTCAGAGAAAACAAGAGAAAGCTCTGAAGAAAAGCTTTGAATTTTGGAGAAAAGGGCATATAACGTATTACGATGGCGGCGAATAGTGACTACTCCTCTCGTTGATGGTGTAACGATTCTTCTTGGTCTTCTAGGTCGGCGAGTGATAGTTTGGTTTGCTCCATTGCGCTCGGCTAATCCGAATTGGCAAGTCGATTTCAACCCACCAATATATCTGTCGTGTTTGCAGTACAACTGTGCAACAAGAATAATACCCCACACAAAAACATTTCACTAAAATGTTGAAGGATGTAGGGATGGAAGTGCCAAAAAGTATAGAAACAAGGTCGAAGTTCAGCATGCATGCAGACAAAGGCAGGGGATGATAGCATGCAACAATCATAACATGCGTAACCCCATATACCTACATCTGGGTTACGCATGTTATGATTGTTGCATGCTATCATCCCCTGCCTTTGTCTGCATGCTTAACTTTGACCTTGTTTCTATACTTTTTGGCACTTCCATCGCTACATCCTTCAACATTTTACTGAAAATGTTTTTACACTTGTAACATCTAAAGTTAAAGGCAGTGCCAGTGCTAAGGCACTTAGATATCCATGGGCAGTGGGGAAATTCTCTCTAGTGAGTGTACAAGGAGAGCCTTTGGATATGCACTCACCATTTCTCCCCTAATCAAGTCTCTACACGAATACCATACCGACGTTATGCAGGTGTGATATGCAGATGATGCCACAGCTGCAGGCTCATGTGAGAAGTTTAGAGATTGGTGGAACACAATATCTAGAGATGGTCCAAAGTGTGGCTATTTCCTGAAGACTATCTAGTTGAGTTTGAAGATAAGGTACATTCATTTTTCTATGGAAATAAGGTAATCGTCATCACAGGGCAGTCATTGGTTCACTTGAATTCAGAAAAGAATATGTTAAAGATGAAGTGAAATCCTGGTGTGAAGAACTAAAATCTCTCATAAGTATAGCACTAACACATCCTCATATGGCTTATTCTGTTTTTATTTGAGGTGTGTCAAATCACTGGTCCTTTGTTGTCTCAGAACTATACCTCATATAGACGTCCACCTACTTCCACTGGAAAGGTTATTCACCAGGAATTTCTCTCAGCTCTATCTGGCTGTCCACCTGTTTCCACAACTGAACGGAGGATACTTGCATTACCTACTAGACATGGCATTCCTATTTCAAACAAGTGTAAAACATTTTCACTAAAATGTCGAAGGATGTAGGGATGGAAGTGCTAAAACTATAGAAACAAGGTCAAAGTTCAGCATGCATGCAGACAAAGGCAGGGAATGATAACATGCAACAATCATAACATGCGTAACCCCATATAGTATTTACAGATGTAGGGATATGGGGTTACGCATGTTATGATTGTTGCATGCTGTCATCCCCTGCCTTTGTCTGCATGCATGCTGAACTTTGACCTTGTTTCTATAGTTTTTAGCACTTCCATGCCTACATCCTTCGACATTTTAGTGAAAATGTTTTTACACTTGTTTCACTTGTTTTTACTGTGTGTAGCAACACGTAGAAACCTACTGGCTTTCGTGCAGAGTTCTGCCTCCCTTGCATACCTACGAGGATAGCCAGCAAGACTCCTATATCCTGTCTTGTACGAATATTGCCTACTGAGTACAACAGTGGGCCCAGTTGCCTGCAACAGTTAGTCGATCAAAGAAACGGACACAAAGGAGCAACGCTGGTGGCCAAACAGCGCGCGACAAACCACAACCACGACAAAACTTCTAACTTCACGTCTTCGGAACGTGAGCAAACAGGAAAATGGCGTCTAAGTAAGCTTGCAAACCTGGAGTTTGACGGGCTTTGGGAGAAGGTATGAAGATTTTGTGCATCAAGGATCATGTATGGTCCAGTATAAATGATTTTCGTGAAAGAAATAGAGTGATTACTAACCCCAGTTTCGCGTTTGAACTGAAGAATAAAGAAGTCAAAAAGAAGAAGAAGAAGAAGAAGAAGAAGAAGAAGAAGAAGAAGAAGAAGAAGAAGAAGAAGAAGAAGAAGAAGAAGAAGAAGAAGAAGAAGAAGAAGAAGAAGAAGAAGAAGAAGAAGAAGAAGAAGAAGAAGAAGAAGAAGAAGAAGAAGAAGAAGAAGAAGAAGAAGAAGATGATGGTGATGAACAATCGGCGTTTTTACAATTTTCCGAGAATCACCGTAGCTGTGTATTTTACGGAGTTTGAGAGTATTATAGTGTATAGAAGCACTCGCAGAGCAGGTTGTTTGTCTGAAAAGGCCTATAACATTTGCCTTCGAGAGTTCTCAGCCGTTACTTTGTATGGGGCTAATGGGCGTGTCTGCGCCATCCCTACATTATATAGAGTCTACCGTCTTTATGATACCCTATCCCAGTCCTCATTCCAAGCTTCAGTCCTCTTGACCAAACTGTTAGTTGAAGCTACAATATCACAAACTGTGCAGGGGAGTATGAGTCTGGATAAAATCATTGCTGCTTGGAGTAGCATCAGACAGACAAACAGGCTCGTGAGATTTTGCTGGCGAATACCATTGACACTAAACTTGATGAGACCCAATCAAAATTACTTATTCTTGCAGAGGAGAAGGGCTCATTTTCATGGTTAAACACTTTTCTTTCATCAGAGCAAGGGTTTCTACTCAACAAAGGAGAATTCAGAGATGAATTGCATCTTGGCTATGGATGGGAAATAGCAAACACTCCCCAGATGTGTGCATGTGGAAAATCTTTTAAGGTAGATCACATACTGATATGCACAAAAGGTGGTTTTCCCACCTTGAGACATAATGAAATCCGGAATGTGACTGCATCATTGCTGACTGAAGTATGCCATAATGTTGCAATTGAGCCTCTATTACAACCTCTGTCTGTTGAAAAATTCTCTTACGGATCTGCAAACACCAGTGCAGAAGCCTGCCTTGATGTAAAGGCATGAGGGTTCTGGGTGACATCACAGGATGCCTTTTTTGATGTTAGAGTGTTTCATCCCAATGCATATGCATCCAGTTATCATTCTCAAGACCCCTCAGAACTTTATGACAGGCATGAGTCAGCAAAAAAGAGAGAAGAGAGAGTACAATCAGAGAATACGTGAAGTGGAAGCTTAAGGGGGTGTCTTTATTCCTCTGGTATTTTCCTCAAGTGGAGGAATGGGTAGAGAAGCCAGAATTTTCTACTGAAGACTCGCAGATCTGATCTCTTCAAAGCAAAGTGAACCCTATTCTGTCATCTTGAACTGGATAAGAACTCGTCTTTCCTTTTCCATCCTGCAATCCTCCATCATGTGCATAAGAGGCACATACCCCTCCTTTTTAGATGCCCAATAGAGAATACCTTACTCTTACAATTGCAGAGCCCTGCATCTGAATAAGCAACTATTATTCTCACCTGGTGTATCTATTTATTTATTTATTACTCTTTGTATAGTATTCTGTTGGTCCCCAACTGTTGGTCCCCCCACCCTTCAAAAAAAAAGACAACAACTGCCATGGCTGAATAAACAAATTAAGAGTGCTATGAGAAAGAGAAACAGCTTGTTTAAAAAAACTGGTTACAGTGCCAATTTATCTGCACGCAATAGAGTCACTGGTTTGCTTCACAAAGCTAAAGCCAACTATTTCAAACATTTGAATCCTAAGGACTCAAAAAGATTCGGAAAACAGTAAAATACCTCACCAAGCAACAGTCTACAATCCCCACACTTCAACAAGAGAGTCTGACTGCTAACAGTGACCAGCAAAAAGCTGAGCTGCTGAACAAGTTCTTTTCTACTTGTTTTAACAGATCCCATCCCCCTCTCACTGTACCTCGAATCGAACCATCTTCACCTCCCCCACATGACCCTTCTCTAGAGGAGATGTGTTGTACTGTTTCTGAAGTCGAACAACTACTGAGGGGTCTAGAAGTATCTAAAAGCCTGTGACCCTGACAAGATTTCCCCCCAGATGTTAAAATATACTGCAGCCAGTATTGCCCCATCTGTCACCAAACTGTTCAATCTTTCCATCCGTATTTGTAGGATACCCGACAAGTGGATGATTACACCAATTCCGAAGTCATCACAAAACTCTTCTGATCCTGGAGACTACAGGCCCATCTCACTCACCTGTATCTTGTGTAAACTACTGGAGAAGCACATATGTGATCTTATGTATGAACATCTATCTAACTGTCAAGTGTTATCTGATTCACAGTGGGGTTTTAGTCCAGGTCGATCAACAGTTGCTGCTCTGCTATCAGTGACTCAGAAATGGCTCTCTGCCCTTGAACGTGGTCAAGAGGTCTGTGCTGTTTTTTTCGATTATAGAAAAGCATTTGATAGTGTTCCCCATTCACCTCTGTTAGAGAAGTTGGAAAGTCTTGACTTTAACGTCTATATATGAAAATGGGTCACTGACTATCTGACCATCCGCCGCCAGACTGTTGTAGTCAATGGTAAATCATCTTTGCCTGCCCCTGTAATCCCTGGTGTCCCTCAGGGCTCCGTACTCGTCCCTCTACTATTCTTGATATACATCAATGACCTCACTAAGATCAACCTCAGTGATGGTACTGAGTTGACACTGTATGCTGATGATGTCCTTCTGTTTAGGATTATCAACTCACCAGAGGACTTTGTTGCTCTCCAGGAAGATATTGACAAAGTTGAGAGTTGGTCTAGTGCCAACTTCCTTACACTCAACAGGGCTAAATGTAAATATATGGTAGTCTCACGTAGGAGACCTTCATCTACTCCAACATTAATGCTACTACTTGAAGGCCACCCTCTGGAACAGGTGAAACTATTCAAGTATCTTGGTGTTTTTATCTCTCGTGGGGTGAGCACATCCAATCGGTCTGCAGCAAAGCAAGGAGGATCCTCAGCCTACTGTATAGGCGATTCTATAACAACACATCAGGTGATTCTTTCGTCCAGCTCTATCTCTCCCTTGTCAGGTCCCATCTTGATTATGCTTCTGCCCTCTGGTCTCCATATCTAAAAAAAGACATAACCGTACTTGAAAATGTTCAGAAACTCGCATGCC
The DNA here is from genome assembly GCA_963970385.1 of Theonella swinhoei. Lineage (NCBI taxonomy): Eukaryota > Metazoa > Porifera > Demospongiae > Tetractinellida > Theonellidae > Theonella > Theonella swinhoei. The sequence continues at coordinate 2,160,332 of OZ019947.1, forward strand.
GTATGGCCACCAGATCCTGGGAAAGTAGTTACCAAGATTTTCTGAACTGTGTTGGCCTCCCTTCACTCGAATATCGAAGACTTGAAACCTGACTCTGTACTCTATATAAAATCATATACAACCTATGTTACTTTGAACACGGAATATTTACTCTGAGTATTACACTTTCTCATCGTGTACATCACAACCTTGTGTTGAATCGTCCTTTTGCTCGAACTAATTCTTATTTTTACTCATTTGTGCCACATACCATTTCTATTTCGAATAATTTAGATTTTTCTGTTATTTGTGCATCACTTTCCTCATTTAGAAATAAATTACACTCTGTATAATTAATGTTACTTTTGTTTGTGTTTGCGTGTAGAGGAACATGTCTAGTATTAGCATTTGTTGCTATTTACATGCATCCTTGTCTATACTGACAGAATTATTATATAAAAAAAGGTATAATTAGCTACTCCTCCAAGACGTTTTTAATATAGAATTTACAGTACAGTGGGGGCTATGTATGTGATTTCTCCTTGAGATATGGTACTACTCCTCACAATACAAGGGAGTAAAAACATTTCCATTAAAATGTTAAAGGATGTAGGGATGACAGTGCTAAAAAGTAGAGAGCTTGTGTGTAACCCCATAATGAAAGAGATACATGTAGGGAGGGGACAATAATAACATGCGTAACCCCTCCCTACATGTATCTCTTTCATTATGAGATTACGCATGTTAATTATTATTGTTGCATGCCCTCATCTCCTGTCTTGGTGCATGTAATATACTGCCTTCATCCTCTGTCTTGCTGCATATAAATATAGTCCCCTCATTCCCTGTGTTACTGCATATTATACTGCACTTGTTTCTCTACTTTTTGGCACTGTCATCCCTACATCTTTTAACATTTTAATGGAAATGCTTTTACTCCCTTGTTTCACTGTTTTTTTGTTGTATAGAAATAGTCGTATGCCATATTATGTGTCTATAAAGCCTTATAACAGCACCGTTCATGACTTCTGCGCTGTTCAATTAAGGCTTTATGGGCGTGTCGGCGCCAGACACTTCCAAAGCCAACTTATATAGCATGTACGCGCGACGGAGAGAAAATTTTTGACCTTCGTTGCCCGCTGAGTACGTGACAAGATTTTCAAGACGAACAGACGCTCCAGAGGTGAGATGTGACTTAACAGACAGACAGACAGACAGACCCAACTACAGTAATCCTCCTGCGCATGCGCGGAGGGTTAAAAACAGCAGATTCTGAGAATAGAGTCGATCAGCACCTGTAACGCAAAACTAAGTTACATTAACCGATTTGCTGCACACCTATGCTGTAGCCTCGTAGCTACCCAGGCTCTCGAAGAAAGAGAGAGCCTGGGTATGACTATGCTGCGAGTTCGAATGCGTGCACAAAATAAAAATGGCGTACAACAGAGAGGAAGTCAGTGGACATGGCTCTTAGTTGTACTTTACAGTGGAACCTCTCTTAACGGACACCTCTGAAGAGCGGACACCTCCCTACGGACACTTACTCAAGTCCGGATTGTAGTTCCATAGACTCCAATAAGTAAAGCAACCCCCGAACAACGGACACCTCGCTATTCCTACGGTGGCCGAGAAAGGCCATTCCATCTTAGCCGATAATTGCACTTCCATACTTCCATTCTTCCATAGTTCCAAATTGACAGACTGCCATTCTTCCATACTGCAATTCAACGCACGTGACTGTTCTGTGCATGCGCATATACACTCAGTTTGGATGAGGTTTATCTCTAGCTACCAGTGGAGGAGCCCTTCCTTTCGCCAGCACTGTGTCGCAATTTACGTCGACAAGATCTTATAAAGTGGAAGAAGGATACCACTACAGCCTTATTGTTTGTATTCTCTAGATCTATTTCGTTCATGGGGTATCTTTATCACTCCGTCAGCTAAAGAGAATACTGCAGAAAATGAACCTTCGCAGACGTATGCAGCTGACTTTTCATAGGACTGCTCGTGTTTTGATACAGGTACAGTACCCTAAGTTTGAGTATACTTTCAATGTGTAAGCATAATATTAACAGAGGGAACTGTGACGCTCAGGTAGTTTATTAGGATACAGGGCAATGTGGAAGAGATTGTCTCTGAAATACAAAGTAAGAGTGTCAAGGTTAGTTGCACAACAGTTAAAGGTTCAAGCCAAATTTATAAACCATTTCCTACACAGAGATTTTGTAATGAGGACACTCTCCTGTCTTGATCAATCAGGATCCCTCCAACGCTCCAACGTAAATGCAAGAGGAGATTTGTCGAAGGAAATACAGAAGCAAAGTATGGTATATAGATTTGTGTGGTGGTATAAAATTTAAATTCATGCACATTTCTAATCTACATATGGCATTGTGGTGGATATGATAAAATTAAATCATATGGGTTCCCTATTCATGGATGTAATGATGGGTTAGCAATGTGAATATATGATCATATGATCATGTTTACTAGCTATGAGTATTGTTTACAGGTATATATTCAAGAACAGTATTATGGTTAAAGGTTGGAACTTCTTGTGATAGCATAGCTATCATTTCCTTTCTTGTGTGGAAACATTGAGAGGTTAAAATTGCAATTTTTATCACAAAAATTACACTATATATTTTATCATAGAGTCGGTAGACTATATGTAGGGATGGCGCAGACACGCCCATTAGCCCCATACAAAAGTAACGGCTGAGAACTCTCGAACGCGGAAGTTATAGGCCTTTTCAGACAAACAACGTGCTCTGCGAGTGCCTCTATACACTATAATACTCTCAAACTCCGTAAAATATACAGCTACGGTGATTCTCGGAAAATTTTAAAAACGCCGATTGTTCATCATCATGGCCGTACCCAGGGGGGGTTCGGAGGGTTCGGACGAACCCCCCCCCCCCCCCCGCAACAGGTAAAGGTCCGCTTTTACATTCGCTCGTCGTAGTATGCACACTCCATGGGATCCACGCATGACCACACCTTCTCTAATCGCGCAATTGTGTAAAACACGCGACCACGTGAGCGTAGCATATTATAAATCGTGCGTTATTCATCTCATCAATGGCGTGTCTAGTCGGGTTTCCAGAAACTAGTCAGAATCGGGCTGGGGCTAGGGCTAGGGCTTCTAGCTAGGCGTCTCAAGCGTTCCTGAAACTCCCGTAGTAGATAAATCTATAGACTTTACTAACGGTTGCCTTCCTCGAGTCGCATCACTAGCACTACACGATCGATCACAAAACTAAGTGGGCGGAGCATACATGCAACATGGACAGGTGTATTAGTCTACGTAGCTATTATTATAGCAGATCTGACGGAGATGAGTCACCTCGTACGAAGTTTTGGATTCATAATGCCTTTACAAGTCAGAATGTGTTGTATATTGTTCTGTGAATATGCATAATCAGTATTTTTTCCCGTATGCTGTTCATCATGCCTGAAAATGCACTAGAAGTGGTCTCAGAGCATCTAAAAATCAAAATTTTCCTGGGGGAGCATGCCCCCAGACCCCCCTAGGTTTGCACATGCATAACTAGAAACTACTCAAAACTATCTCAAGAATCACCCATGATTATTGTTCACGCACAGCTACAATCACATGTACTGGTGCTAATGCTAAAGGCATTCACCCGTAGGAGTCCATATTTTTGCAAAAAGAACCCCCCCCCCATAAAAATCCTGGGAACGGCCCTGATCATCTTCTTCTTCTTCTTCTTCTTCTTCTTCTTCTTTCTTCTTCAGTTCAAACGACCTACCGCGAAACTGGGATTAGTAATCGCTCTATTTCTTTCACGAAAATCATTTATACTGGAGCGTACATGATCCTTGATGCACAAAATCTTCATACCTTCTCCCAAAGCCCGTCAAACTCCAGTTTGGCAAGCTTAGAAGCCTTAGTTTAGACGCCATTTGCTGGTTTGCTCACGTGCCGAAGACGTGACGTTAGAAGTTTGGTCGTGGTTGTGATTTGTCGCGCTGTTTGGCTACCAGCGTTGCTCCTTTGTGTCCGTTTCTTTGAACGACTAACTCTTGCCATAACTGGACCCGCAGTTTTACTCAGTGTGCAATATTCGTACAAGACAGGATGTAGGAGTCACTGCCAATTGCTGGCTATCGTCATAGGTATGCAAGGGAGGTAGAACGAAAGCCAGTCGGTTTATACACGTTGCTACACACAGTAAAAAGCAGTGAAACAAGTGTAAAAACATTTTTACTAAAATGTTGAAAGATGTAGGGATGGAAGTGCCAAAAAGTATAGAAACAAGGTCAAAGTTCAGCATGCATGCAGACAAAGGCAGGGGATGATAGCATGCAACAATCATAACATGCGTAACCCCATATCCCTACATCTGTAAATATGGGGTTACGCATGTTATGATTGTTGCATGCTATCATCCCCTGCCTTTGTCCGCATGCATGCTGAACTTTGACCTTGTTTCTATACTTTTTGGCACTTCCATCCCTACATCTTTCAACATTTTAGTAAAAATGTTTTTACACTTGTCTATATAGGCACACCCCGAATTCTTCAATGTGACATGGGTAGTGAAAACTCACGTCTTGCTTTTATTCAACCATTTTTGAGACAACATGGAACAGACTGCTTTTCTGGATTATTAAGTGTCCGTTATGGAAAATCAGTATCAAATCAGGTATAGAATGGCATAGAGTCTTGGTTTAATTACAATAAATTGTTTTACAGAGGATAAAAGCATATGGTGGGCACATCTATATATATACATTCGACCTACAAAGGATTGTTCAATGCCAGCAGGAATTCCTGATGAATTGTTTTTCCTGCCCCAAGTTCAAGGTTTATGTGTAAGGGAACATTATTTACACTCACACATTATACTGTTTACTTACTATTATAGGAACTCTGTTCAATAAGCTCTAGGGACATGCAAGTGGCAAAAATGTATGCAGAAAAACCAGATCCTTCAGCATCACTTCTCTATTTACAAGCTACTAATGCACTCATGATGAACCATGAGTTGGAGTCACAGTCACTGTACAAGATGCAATATGCCTCTAATGCTGAACTTGTGACGCTATTTGAGTCTGAAATATGATTCTAATGTGAAAGTATGACATTATACAGTGTAACCTGAATATGACATGTATGCTTGGTATAAGTTCTGAATATATAACGATATATATACATGAAAGTGCATAGAACATTGTAAATGTCACTGGCACAACAAGTGCTTAAGAATATCTTTAGAAGTTGGCTGATTAGGTACACCATCCAGATAGGATTTGACAATATTCTTTATTGGAGATGGCAGATGTATAGGATATCCATAAGGCTGTGTATCTCATGTGACAATATTATGCTACTCCTTGTGATAATTAATACCCTATATCACATGGAAAATCACCTACACAACCCTATACTGTAGCTATACTTCTGTAATTGGAAGAGTAGCTCCTATTCATGTATGCAATCAGATAAATTGATGTTTACATATTATTTTGAATACCAAGACAGCTTATAGTCATGTAATGCAACTGAGATAACCACACACACTGGTCAAAACAACCACCTCTTTTTTGCAGTCAATTACGATGTTTTCAGAAAACAGTTGCGTTTCTCACTCATTAAAAAGAAATCAGTGGCTCTAGCACACAGTGAGTCTATACATTGTAAAAAATTATGGTAATTTTAACCTCTCTGTGGTTATCACCCTAAAATATGTAGGTCATTTTAACCACATAGTGGTTATCACGGTTGCAATACATGGAATACTGTACAGCTTATTGTATGATATAATTTTTGTGGTCTCAATATAAAATTCATGAGAAAATTACCTGCTAAATCATTAATGATTGGGTGTTATTATAATGCTTTGGACTTTTCCAATTTGACACCCCTGAGGTGTTTGTATGTAATGTTTTCTGGCACCACTGGAGGCAGTTATTCATTGTCAAGATTGTTTGCAATTCTTAATCTACTATACATTTTTTGAAAGTTGTTGTTGGGTGTGGGTTCGATGTGCACGTGCTGGGTGTAAAGAAAGTTGAACAAATCATGCAGGAATTCCCTGCAAAAAATGGATGGTGTTTTAAACATTAAGGTCCTCAGTTGCAAAATTGCTGTTTTTGTAACTACAACCTCCCAAGAGGTATATAGGATATCCATAAGGCTGTGTATCTCAAGTGACTACCTTATCTCACAAAAAAATCACTATACTTCTGTAATTGGAAGAGTAGCTCCTATTCATGTATGCAATCATATAAATTGATGTTTACATATCTTTTGAATACCAAGACAGTTTATAGTCATGTAATGCAACTGAGGTAACCACACACACTGGTCAAAACAACCACCTCTTTTTTGCAGTCAATTACGATGTTTTTAGAAACCAGGTTGCTCAAAGTCGTGCCACTTAGTTGCGTTTCTCAATCATTAAAAAGAAATCAGTGGCTCTAGCACACAGTGAGTCTATATATACTCAACTTGTAACTAAGATAACCACTGAAGGTTTAAAACAACCTTTAATTTTTGCTGTGATATATATAGCTATAGTTAATCAGTGAACAGAGTAATGATCACACTCATCATCTACTATATATTCTCCTAATGTTCAATTATTCCTTTATCTATTTTTAGAGCATAACACAGTCTTTATATTTCCAGTTTTGAAAGTTCATCTGTCAGTGGGACCTCCAATTGTCTTAGATAATCTCTATACTCATTAAGCCCCAGCTGACGCTCTCTATTTTCAAATTTCTTTTCACTATATTTTCTGAGAGTATCGACCACTGCTTCATACGCAATATTGAAAAAGGCACTCTGGGTGACGTATTCTTCGGAAAAGTGGATGTACGCTATGTAACGCAACATAAAACACAGAAGTATATCAATAACCCACTGTTTTTCCAGATCTCCACTCTCTTTCAGCTGGTCAAGGGGCCCTTTTTTATCTTGACACTTTTTAATCCAATCCAAGCACTGTGGGACTAGCTGTAGATGGTTGCCTTCAGAAACATTACGAATGTTCTTTTCTTGAGTTGGCTTAAACTGGAATAATTTTATTCCTGGGTGTTGTTCCTCCACTTTTTTATCTATAGTCTTCAGTAGTAAGAAGAGAGCATGGGTAAGATCATGACATACATCAGAGATGCGTTTTATTGGGAGGCCATTAGGGAAAGGAGCAATAGCATCAATAGCATGTGAAAGGCAGTAAGAAAAAAGAGAAGACTGCACAATCCTATTTGTACTTGATGTTTCCTTTTGTTCAGATGAATACATGATGTAGGTTTTAGGAAGGTTCAGTTCTGAAGAAAACTCGGAGACCGTAGAATTTGAAGGGGGACTTCTAACAGAAAACCCACCAGAGAAACAAGCATCGATGATAAAGAGAACATGATTTGCTCTGCAATTTGACCTTCTTAGCCATGATATTAGATCATCACTTGTGATGCATTTTTCCATAGTGCCGTTATAATCCTCAGGGGCTAGACCAATTTTTTTTCCATCTTGAATTCCATGCCCACTAAAGAAGAAAACAAATATTCCCTTATCTTTTACACTACTGGCATAATCTATAAATTGTGTTTTGATATTCTCAAACGTACAAACACCCTCTTGAGGGAAGAAGCGGCATTTCTCTTCATGTACTACGCCGTTCTGATACAAAACCTTTGCGACTCTACTGGCATCTTGATCGATCCAATCAAGCTTTTTTAGATTTAATACTGATGGGCAACATTTCACAGTAAATGCTAAAAAGTAGTTGTTCGATTGCTCAAATTCTAATATTGTTTTCTGAGCGACACTTTGTAACGGATTTCGGCCAGAATAGAGTAACTTAGAAACACCCCTACCCATCTTCAGTACTCGTTGCATGGCTTACTACTCTGCGTCCGTATACGAAATGATTGTCTGACTAAACAGTCGTTTTGAACGCTTATACAGATGATATTCGAAAGGCGTGGCCAACGTAATTTACGCGCACGCGCAATGCGACGTCGCCATTGTGAGTGGCAAAATCCATGCCCAGGCTCTCTTGTGGGATGGGCGGGGAAAAAGAGAGCCCGGTATCCACTGTCTGCGCATGCTCGAAAATTACCCAGATTTTGAGTATTCGTATTCCATTGTATATTACCGTGAAATTGTACAGTAATCTAATCCGTATACTTGCCACTGTTTTCGTGTTACGTACCGAGACCGCGTCGGCTGTGAGTTCTCTTTTGGTGTCAAGCACGCCCTCTCCTGTCTTTTAGGTTTGTTAGCATGTTCTCAATGGCTAGCACCTGTAAGTCAATCCAATAAGCCTCGGCTAAAATTCCCCTGACCTTCTACCATAGATACTATACCTTCCGTATCTATGCTTCTACTACACACCGACAAACAAAATATGACACAAGCGGTCCTAGCTGCGTTAATGCCCAGCTGTGTGGCTTGATCCGTATACTCTAACTGCGATGACCGTTACATTCCTCCGTTTATTCTGTATGGGAATAAACGATGTATTATACGGAAAATAAACGGTAATATTCGAGCATGCGCAGACAGTGGATACCAGGCTCTCTTTTTCCCCGCCCCTCCCACAGAGCCTGGGGACGAGGCTAAGTGACAAGTGTTTTTGGGCCATTTTTGTGGTGTATGACCAGGAGATTAACTACGCATGGCCGGAAAGAAGTATTCCAAATACTGAAGAAGTGCACCAAGGATAGGTATGAGGAAAAATTCAGCTGCATTGGGCCTGAAGTAGACGATCCATATGTCCTACATATTCCTGCTGCTCCATGTTCAGAGTTAGTTCTAGATTCCAGATGTGGAGTATCCTGATATTTAGAATTATCTTATTGCCATACCTAGTCCTGTGACTAAGACAAAACCTTCGATATCTAACAGCTGGGATGGGTGGGTAGTGTACATGCATGGCTGGCTTGGTTGATAGATCTAGTGTTTTCATCAATTAGGCTCTGATAACTTTACATGTATAAGCTGCATTGGCGTATGGCAGCAAAGTTATTGCAACAGCTCATATACAACACTCACAGTCAATATCACAAGCCAAAATAAGGCAATGGTTCACTGCTGAACAATCTGGGACCATTATCTGAGCTCATTGCACTTACAGTGACATTTTTCAGAGTAGGAGGAAGCCAACCACATGGTAATGATGTACAGGCAGTATTTTTTACTAAACAAGTGTGAGTTTCTGCAGCAGGCGCAGAATGAGATATGTGTGAACAGTCCTCTCCTAGCCCAGCCATGCAAGTGCAATGAGCACAGATAATGGTCCTAGATTGTTTAGCAGTAGTGAACCATTGCCTTATTTTGGCCTGTGATATTGACTGAGTGTCGTACATGAGCTGTAGCTTTGCTGCCATCCTCCAATGCAGCATATGCATGAAATAATCAGACCAAGAGATCCCAAAGCAGTACAACACAACACAATACAACTCACCCAAGACAGTGATGAGACAGTTCCCCAATGATCAACGTTGTGATAAAACAACAAATAGCCTCAGGCAAGCATTTCTGTATCTCACTAACAATAGCTCCCCTAAATCTGGAAATTGGTGTGATGGTAAAGCTTAATACCTGAATGATCAAAATTGTGATAAAATCTATGTAAACAATGTAAATCTTGTACAAAATAGCCTCAGGCAAACATTACTGTATCTCACTAACAAAAGCTCCACTAAATGTGGAAATTGGTGTGATGGTAAAGCATAATACCCCAATGATCAACATTGTGATAAAATCTCTGAAAACCATGTAAATCTTGTACAAAATAGCCTCAGGCAAGAATTACTGTATCTCACTAACAAAAGCTTACTAAATGTGAATATTTGTATGATGGTAAACCTAAGTACTGGCAGTTACACAGAGTCTATATAACTCTTCGTGCATACACTATTATCTGTACTGCTAATTCAGTTTAACTGATGTACAATGCATTAGCTAATACATTTGTAACCAAGTAAACTGCAAAATAGTGAAATGTATGTAGTTAGGTCCAGAAAAAAATGACAGGAGACAAGTAAATAAAAAATTTAGGAAATTTGAAAGGAAATATAGGGATTGCATAAAAAGGAAAGGAGACAAGATTGGGACACAGACATGTTATGATATATTAACGTACCCATAATGTTACGTTGATATATCATAACATGTCTGTGTCCCAATCTTGTCTCCTTTCCTTTTTATGCAATCCCTATATTATTTCCTTTCAAATTTCCTAAATTTTTATTTACTTGTATACATTATATAAATGGTATTATAGTTGTATCTGCCGCCATATATATTATTTGGTGAACCTAAAACTGAATGTGTCCTCTTATTAGATGTAGAAAATCCATCAATAGATTGGATGCCTTGCATGACATCTCTGTAACATGTCCTCCCTTGTCTACAATTCTAATTAACACCTGTGCCTGAAGAGCTTAAAGACCTATCTACTTGTCAAACCTGAGTTTGAAGATAAGGCACATTCATTTTTCTCTGGAACTAATATCAACATTATGCCAGAATGTCATTGTCATCTCGGGGCAGTCATTGAATTCAGAAAAGTGAAATCCTAGTGTGAAGAACTGAAAGTATAGCACTAACACATCCTCATATGGCTTATTCTGTTTTTATTCGAGGTGTGTCAAATCGCTGGTCTTTTTGGCATCTCAGAACTATAGATAGCGCCGGCGCGAGATATTTGCTGACCGCGCGAACTCTAAATAGCGCTCACCTGGTTGGCAAAAGCGCGCAGTGGTCCGGCCAGCGTACCGGAAGTCAATCAACGCCCATGTAAATTTATTTGCGCAATGTTTTCTCCGCGTACACTGAGATTCAACCTTTGACCTTTGAGTCGAAGACACTGTTTAGCTGTGTAACTCACGAACTACGGAAAGTATCCTGACTTTGCTATTACCCAGGCGGAGAGTAAATACCACGTATACTCTAGCGCTCGTTGTGCATACTTAGGTGATTCCAAAGCGGAGATATAGCCGGAAATTGAGTTAACGGTAGGCTGTAAAAACTACTTGGGGCCATTTCCAGCTTCCTGCACGGATACCCTTCAAACTACTCAAGTATGTACTGGTATTATTAACATACAAATAGAGTTAAAAATATCTTGTGTTGGGTGATTTGCTTACAAGTTATGACTGACTAAAATTCCACCTGTTCAATAACATTGTACAGGTGACAATGACATTGTCAATGTACATGCATGAACAGTGTACTAAATGAGAGTTGCAAATACATCTGCTCCACAGAATGGCCACATCCAGAAAGTGCCATAAAGGCACTAGTGGTCCATGTAATCTCTGTAAATCTCGGTCGTCCAAGTACACACATGGAGAAAGATTAAAAAGTGAACAATACACATTGCCATGCAAGTTAGAACTAGATTGAGATAAATGGGTGTATTTGTTGTCCATGTTCAAAGGAGATCCAAAGAAACATAACACATACACAGTTTAATCCCCGATGGCGGAAAATGGGCAAGCTTAAACCTAAGGCTTGGTGTGTTATTGAAAGCTGTAGAGATACAGCCATTAAAATACACTTGCCTGGCATCATGGAAAGACACACAGAACCTCTTGGAGCAGCCAGTCACCTCATTCACTGTCAGATGTTGCTGTTCCCTTGTGTCGGACACATTATAATCTTTATACACAACTCAACCTTTCATCCGAGGCCTGTGGGGGGAAGCCAAACGATTTAACCAGCACTGTTCCCACCCAGAATCAATCAAAACATAGTGAGTGCAGAGGCTAGCAATCTTACCGACAACAGTGTTATATGCACAGCATGTTACATGCACTTCAATGATATAAAACAGAACATAAGCAAGGAAAGGTTGCTATACCTATGTCTACAGCTCAAAGACATTGATACTATCCTTTGTGCACTTGCCAATAAACAGGCTAACATTTAAAGCCAGAGACACAGCCCCCATCCATGACTGTGATTATTAAAGCTCTGATGATGAACTACACACATGATGCACCAGTAGCTATCTTGTGGTGGGCTCTAGAGGGATCACAAAACGCAAACATTCCTTTTCTGTATATACTAGCATGGTATCTTCCATCAAGATCACAAACATGTACACGTACACACAACGTACGTGTATATGGTGCTACTATTCTTGGGGCCATTTTCAGCTTCCTCACGATCTAGCCTCCAAACTAAGGGAGCACATACTACAGTAATTTACCTACAGATTGGTATATCAAACGCCTGTGTTAGAGCCATACAGGGGGCAGGCGCGCCGCTTGAAAATTCCATCTCGAAAAATGACCTGTCTTCTCTAAGGAATTATGCCCTCCCAAACCTACGTTGGCAATGACAAATAGATTTTTACTTAGCTTACCGAATTCTTCATTCTCACTTCAGCATGGAACACTTCCTGTATGATTCCAAAATTGCATACTATTGAGTTGTACCCAGGCCAAAAAGTACTCATCCTTTCTTGGCCAACCGCGCCATTTTGCTACGCTAACGATTACGTCATTGCAAATAAAATCGCGCGTTACGTACGCTGGCCGGACCACTGCGCGGTTGGCTGCCGTGCGAAATCGCTACGGAGAGCGGCAGGAGCTAGGGTCTTTTCCCTGGTATGGACGTCTACATACTTCCACTGGAAGTAGTTATTCACTATGCAGGAATTTCTCCCAGCTCTATGCAGCAGGAAAAATCCCGTGCGGGCGGGGATGAGAAACTAAATATTAATTTTATGTGGCCTTATATTGATTTTCTGCATGGTGTAAATTAGTTGCATGCATGGCCATACATGCATCACAATATTGTACTCCCTTGACAATCACTATTCTTTACTTGTGTTGGTGTTGATAAAGAAGTCTACTATTCACAATGCCTCTAGCTACACATATGACTGCTGACCCAGGGATTTAAATACTCTTTACAGCATTGCAGTGTATATACACATATGTTGAGTCAACAGTCACATGTGTAGAATGATGGAATACTGGTCACATTTTTAGAGTGATGAAGTACTGTGTCAGCAGTCACATGTGAAGAACGATGGAGTAGCTACTATGTCAAATGTGTAGAATGTCTTTGATGGAATACTGTGTCAACAGTCATATAATATAGATTGATAAGTATTGTAGTACAGTCACGTCCATGTGTAGAATGATAAGTACTCCGTCAACAATCACTCAATATGGTAGTACTATCAAAGAGTCGGTAGACTCCCTATGTAGGGATGGCGCCGACACGCCAAATGTAACAACTCAGAACTCTCGAACGCGCCATCTATAAGCCCTTTTAGAAACATACATTGCCTACGAGTGTTTCTAGACACGATAACACTCTTAGGCGGTAAAATATACCGCTACAATGACATACGTGAAATTGCTTCTTCAGTAGACAGGCATAGCTTAAAATCGGCTTAGCTTCTATTGGCCGGCCCCCTGGCGCAGTGCCTTTCACCAAAAAATCATTATAGAAAGTACACCTGAGAGCCACGCCCACGGTACTTCCTCCCGTTGTACGCCACTTTTGTGCGTATAGAATCTGTGTGCAGCAAATCGGTTAGGCGTTTTGCGTTTCGGTGTTGATTGACTCGGTTCTGTTATAGGTTTTTGGTCAGTATCCATCGCCCGTACTTACTAAGTTTGCTTTGGAAGTGTCTATCCTCCCCGCACTTATCTCTCCTCTATTCTTCTCTACGCTCTCAATGTAGGGATGGCACCAACACCCCCATAAAGCCATCCCTGGACCATCTGTAACCTCTTCTTCTTCTGACATCATGTCTAGCAGCACATTTGACCATAGTTCAGCCTCTCGTCTGCAGAGTCTCTCTTTTATTATGGGGGTTACACATGTTATTATTGTTGCATGCCCTCATCCCCCGTGTTTGCTGAATATGTACTGCCCTCATCCCTTGTCTTGCTGCACATATACTGCACTTGTTTCTCTACTTTTTGGCACTGTCATCCCTACATCCTTTAACAGGAAATGTTCTTACTCTCTTTGTATATAGGGATTGCTATGGTCTATCCCATTGAAAACCATAAGGATATTCTTCATTTTCACTTCCCATTTGAAGTTGATTTCACTTATAATGATATCAGGGTAGAGAACCCATGATAACACAACTGGTATCATCAAAAACAACTAGTATGCAGAAATTGATTGATCTGTGATGTACTACATGTATATGCGTAATATCTCAAAAAGTGCTTTCCAAATTTTTGGCATGTTTTCAGCATTTTCTTCTCTTAAAGAAGCATACCTCAATAACCATAAAATCAATGAAGTTGAGTCTTTGTATGAGGAAATATATAGGAGCTGGGGAAAAGAGGTACAATTTTTTGGTTAAGCCTTGTAGTTCTTGTACTACTGATTGTTATCTCTCCTAGCAATATATTATGAATAAGGATAACTAATTAGCAAAACTCAGCAACCATATGCATAGTAGCCATCAACCAGAAAGTTAGCATGTGTAGATATATCATCGCTAATAGCAACACTAGAGTATTCGAAGAACACGTACCCTGCGGCGAGTTCGGTAGCTATCCCGTACACACTCTCCGTAATTTAAAAGATAATCCGTGCATTCCATCCGTATTTTCACGTAATTTGCAATTATGGTAGGCCGAGCGAACTTCGCTAATTTTTGGAACGGATAGCACTCCCGACAAAGAGCCATGTGGATGAAACCAGCGCCCAAAAAAAGGAGTGTTTCATGTCATGGAAATTCATTGACAAATGATAGTCACAGGAATCTTGAAAATTACTTAAAGTGTCATACAAAATTAAATCTCATGGAAATCTCAAATTTCATGCCATCAGGATACATAGAATTGGCATGCATATGATTACTATAACAGAAAATGTCACAGTTATCATCATATTTCCTTTCCATAAATGTGACAAGAAATGTTGCCAAAAACCCCAGAAACATTATTAGAAATTCCGTGATACCTTGTAATTCCTCTGCTTACCCATGCATACATATCCCTTCACCACACCCCCACATGCACAGACCCTACTCTCAAAAATATGGTGGCACTGGCAAAATTCCGAACAAGCTGCCACAGTCTCTGGCCATAGAGACATGGAGATACCAAAAACCACCAATTCCTCCGGAACAACGCCTTTGCACATCCTGCAATAATGGAAGTGTTGATGATGAGTACCATTTTATTACTCAATGTCAAGAGGTGCAGCACTTCAGGAAATGCCTATATGAAACAGCAGGGAAATACAACACACAATTCCACAACTTAGCTACCTAACAGAGACAAAATGTGTTATTTATTTGAAACTAGCAACACACCTATAATTAGAAAAGTAGCCTGGTTTGTATTTATGTCTTTTAATTATAGGAAGCATACCCCTTATTAAATAGGGGGGGTGGGGTTGGGGGGGTACCCCCCATCTAGGTACTGTGAGTTGTCTTTATTATGGAAACAAGTATAAGTTAAGGAAGACAAATGCACAGTGGTGTAAGTGTCTTCAGTGCAACAATGCATTGAAATAAGGTTGCAAAAAAACAAACTTTAGTACTATTAACCATCATTAGAGAATTATTTATCTGAGTGCATATGTATACATGAGTGCAAGCTACTCCTCCATTACATTTTACTACACAGTGTGGTTGTGTACATGACTTCCTCTGTGAGAGAAGGTATTATCTCAAGGGGCATCATTATAACTCGAGGTACAGGAAAGCATACCTTACAGATATCCCATGCACAAATCTCTTGGGAGGTTGTTTTGTTGCAACTGAAGTATAAGGTTAAGATAACAACCCATTTTTTATCTCAAGTTACAATAATACCCTTTGAGATAATACCTTATCTCACAGAGGAAGTCACGTACACAACCGCACGGTACTATACTTCTGTAGTAAAATGTATTGGAGGAGTAGCTTGTACTCATGTATGCACTCAGATAAATTCCATAATAATTTTGCTCTACATACCAAGACATGTTATAGTCATGTAATTATTATAATGCAACTGAGGTAACCACACACACTGGTCAAAAGAACAAGTGTGGAGTACTCTGTCAGCAGTCACATGTGTAGAACAATGAAGTACTGTGTCAAGAGTCAGACATGAAGTTTAGTACAATAGCATTCACAGCTCCTAATTCGCCACTATACTGCTTACTCTAGTGCACTGCTTGCTATAAAATCAGCATGGTATTTTTTTGTGATTAATAGCACTGGCAGCATTTGTGGTGCAAGTGAAGATCAAAGATCAACTGGTGAATGAACTCAGTTGTGCACACAATGGGACTGGCAATTATTTTAATCAACTGGCTAAACCTAACGCACCTAACTTTAAAGGACAATTAAGTCTAGATATATATAGTTAAAATACACCATGTAGACAACAGTTGGTAAGCAGTATGAGCATAACTAACTACACGTTGTAAGAAGTAAGTGTTCAAGCTGTCCTTCAAACTGTTTTATACACATGCACAGTAGATGTAGCTGTATGGCACAAGTAACATTACACACAAATAGACAGACAGACAGCACTCTCTGAATGGTTCAACCACATTTTATTACACACAGTGGATCTTAGCTCTAAAGTGTGCATGATTACATAATTAAGATGAATGCTTGTTTAAGACACAGGGGAAAGCTTAGCAAGTTGAGACCCCCTTAGAGTGCTGTATCCACACTGCAAAAAGAGGTGGTGGTTTTGACCAGTGTGTGTGGTTAACTCAGTTGCATTACATGACTATAACATGTCCTGGTATGTAAAGCAAAATTATTATGGAATTTATCTGAGTGCATACATGAGTGCAAGCTACTCCTCCAATACATTTTACTACAGAAGTATAGTACAGTGCAGTTGTGTACGTGACTTCCTCTGTGAGATAAGGTATTATCTCAAAGGGCATTATTGTAACTTGAGATAAAAAATGGGTTGTACCTTATACCTCACTTGCAACAAAACAACCTCCCAAGAGATATGTGCATGGGATATCTGTAAGGATTGCTTTCCTGTATCTCAAGTTATAATGATACCCTGAGATAATACCTTAGAGGAAGTCACGTACACAACCCCACTGTACTATACTTCTGTAGTAAAATGTAATGGAGGAGTAGCTTGCACTCATGTATACATACAAATAATTATATAATAATTATGCTCTACATACCAAGATAGGTTATAGTCATGTAATGCAACTGAGGTAACCACACACACTGGTCAAAATAACCACCTCTTTTTGCAGTGCAGATTTACAGACACACTCACGAGGGCGTCCCTACCAGCTCATTTGATCGGCCCACACAGTAGAGTATTTAAATCCCTGGGTCAGCAGTCACATGTGTAGAGGTATTGTGGAGTACTAGACTTCTCTATCAACACCATTGTCATTCTCAGGTGTATTAAGGACAGGGTATACAGTTAAATTTGGATGCTTTTTTACACAATAATATCTCAGTGATGAAGAATTGCATTAAGATGGAATAAAGTCTGTAATAAAGCCCAACTTAACCACAAAAGGGCGTGGTAAACATAAGCCACCCCCATAACCTTATTTATGGGATATCGTTAAGGATAGCTTTCGTGGGCTTAAACGGGAAACAGCGGATTTGAAGATGCTAGTTTTAGTCAGCATGTGAGGTACCATAGGAAAGCTAGCAATGTGATCTATATCCTATCAATTTGTGGAAACGCTCTGTATAGTGACTAAAGAGAAATTCTAGAAAAACTACTCCTTGCTCCAGGTGAATATCTATCATAGCTCCTTACTGCAGTCGAGGATCACTTCCACAAATTGATAGGATGATTAGAAGCTACACTGCTACTTAGAACACTATGAAAGTTCGCCGTATGAGACCGGCAAGTAATCCGCCTGGCGACAGTAGAGACTCAACCGGCCCAGGCTGACCCAGTAGTCTCCGCCCACAAATAAACTCGCGTGTAATTCGTCCTTTGTACCGTGTAAGCTTACAATACGGCGCGAACATGTAGGATAACAGCTGGCAGATTGGCTCCGAGAACTTAGAATAGACCAGCCAGCGCCAGCTTCTTTCGTTTACAAGGACCTGCTACGCATCGAACAATACAATACACGAAGGTGCGAGTGTGCGAGTGCAATTCTGAGCGCGCGCCCCGTTATCGCATGACTACCATAGCAAATAACGTTGGAATTTCATTACGAAACCACATTACGCTAATGCGTGGATGGGACGGTAGTAACCAGTCCTTAACTCACCTGAATTCTAAAGAAAGTAAAATACTGTGATACATGTATGGTCACGCATGCAACAGAAAATCATGGTGTGTACGTATGACCACATTACATAATACACTGCAAGAGAACATCTGGAGTCAGTATGATTGAGAGGAAGTGAGCTGGTCATTAGAACAAGCCTATAAAAGTGAGAAACCTGAGACTGTCAACTAAGTGTGGAGCTACTAGTAACTGCAATTGCATGATTAAAACGACCTTCATTCATTAGACTGGTGGTAGGTCTTTTTAAATTTCTGCATGCTGTTAAGAGCTCTCTGCAAATAGCGTTCTAAGCTGAGCTACTTGTTCTGCTTTGAATAGATCTGAGAATAGATCAATGGAAAAGAGTTGGCTGACTTCTGCTGTGCTCCTAACACTAATCCTCGGCAGTGTGGCTGAGCAATGTCCTCTACTACATGCCCCAGAGGGGGCTGACAGGACAGGCTGCTATATAGTTGTGCTGGACAGTACCATTGCACCAGAAAAGTTTGCAGAGATTCTTGAGAGGGCTACTGGCTTGGCCGAGGAGAATCGTGTGTACGGATTGGTGCAGAATGTTGCAAAAGCCTTCGCTCTAAAACTCTCCACTGAGTCCCTGAATATTGTAAGTTGATATGAATGTATATGTGCCAATGTTATTTGGCTGTATCAGTAGACTCTCTATGTAGAGATGGCGCCATATGTTTAATTTACCAAAAGGGTTAAACTCCCAAACATGGCAGTTTTAAGCACAAAACATATCCAGTCACACTACTACATCTTAAGTAAATTCAGCATGATCAGTGTGTTTAATTGTCAATATGTCGAGTGCAACCAATAATAATAACGTACGTCATGTTAGTTTTTGATTCTCTTTACAGCTTCGTGAGATCCCAGAGATAAAGTACATTGAGGAAGAAACAATGGCTGAAGGAAGTCAGATAGATGTACCATATCACCTGGATCGTCTCGACCAGAGGTATCTACCACTCGATGGGGTCTTTCGCCCCATTGGAGATGGAGAAGGTGTCGACATCTATATTGTCGACACTGGGATAATGTACAATCACGAAGAGTTTGGTAATCGGGCCAAATTCTCGGGCTATGATCCTATGGACGATCACCTAAATGAAACCTGGCGTGGAGGTGATTGTACTGGTCATGGAACACATGTTGCCAGCAATGCTGGAGGTGTTAAATATGGCGTGGCTAAGAAGGCGACCCTCTACAGCGTACGTGTGTTGGGTTGCAATAATCGGGGGCCGTGGAGTGTTATACTAAGCGGAATGGACCATGCCATGCAAATAATTGCCGAAAGAAAACGCCCGGCAATTGTATCAATGTCACTGGGGGGTGGGTACACAAGGTCGGTCAATGAAGCAGTAGAGAAACTGTACAGTAGTGGAATTCCAGTTGTAGTGGCTGCAGGAAACAGCGGTCTGGATGCATGTGTATACAGCCCAGCTAGTGCTCCCAATGCTATTACAGTCGGTGGCAGTGCAAATGGTGATGGGCTCTACCGTTCCACCAACTACGGCTCTTGCGTCGATATATTCGCTCCGGGAGCCGGTATTTCAGGTGCAAGTCACCGATGTTCTGATTGTTCTCGGATTGGCAGTGGAACTTCATTCGCTTGTCCCCTCGTCAGCGGAGCCGCTGCTATCCTTCTACAGCAGCAGCCTCAACTGACACCTGACGAAATCCTCAACCAACTGGTTTCACTCTCGACTAATAATACACTAAACTTTAGTACCATTGCACCTCATTACCAAGAATTGACACCTAATCGGGCTCTATATATTCCAGGTGAGTCTATATACTATATACATGCATCCAATCAACTTACTATATACGTATATGCTGCGATCGTGAGGCAAGAATTTTCTTTACTAAATAACTGCAGTGCAGATGCATTTTTGGCGAGCCCACCAGGCACCTTGTCGTGACAACAGGCAATATAAACGTATAACACAGTACGGTAGCGTAGTACTGTGTATATAGGGATTGCTATGGTCTATTCCCATTGAAAACCATATATGCAGGTGAGTCCATATACTATATACATATCATGCATCCAATCAACGTACTATATATATGTTGCGATCGTGAGGCAAGAATTTTTCTTTACTATATAACTGCAGTGCAGATGCATTTTTGGCGAGCCCATGCACCAGGCACCTTGCCAGTGGCGGATCTAGGGGGGGTTCAAGGTTTCCACTGAAACCCCCTTTTGGTGCGACTGTATTATATATATATATATATATATATATATATATATATATATCTTATTGCGTGGGATATCGGGCAATATGGCAAGTTATTGCACGAGTGTGTGAGGTATTGCCCGAGCCGAAGGCGAGGGTAATACTCACACACGAGTGCAATAACTCGCAATATTGCCCGATAAACCACGTAATAAGCTGTTTATTACCTAGCTCGTCTTCAACCTGGTGTTAAAACTCCGCCATTTTACCGTTCACTCGTTGCTAACAATACGCGTAACGCGCAATGCGCAATGCGCTCTGAAATTTAATTGGCTAAAACTGACTGGGCAATATAACTGGGCAATATGGGAAAATATTGCCCAACGCGGAATAGGAAATTATACATTGCTGGGCAATATGGCTAGGTAATAAATAAATATATATATATATATATATATATATATATATATATATATATAGGCCCCAAATCGTTGATTTTTCATCAGGTGATTTCCAACACACAATGCGGGCAGGGTATTACATTATTAACGAATACATTTATGTGCATGAAAACGCTCTCCAGGAATCCGAACTAATCTACATAGTTGTTAGTCTGCCATGGTCGTGGATGCATAATTTCCACGTGGTTTCTCATTATTTCCCGCATACATAAGTTGTGTAATGGTCATATCATAATCAGTAGTTCACGAGGATAAATGTAGCCGTATAAGCGGATAAGATGTTGAATAAATCGACTCTTTGGCTATTTCGAGGTGTCATTTTATGCACTTTCAGATATTGTTGCATGCCATTTCCCTGTTTTGTGGCATACATATTTCCTTGTTTCCACACTTTTTCCTTATATCCTTCAACAATTTAACGTTTTACACTTGTCTCATCCGCTTATTTTGTTTTCATGAGCCCCACCCCCTTCTACTCCTGCGCTTGAGCCCCGTCTTTCCAGAAAATGTGGAATGCACGTGCACAAAGAGAAAATGGCTTCCAACATAATTATAAGGAAAATTCTCGATTTATACAGTTCCGCGTGAAGATACGAAGATTCTCTAGGTCAAGTATTTGGAATTCCAGTTGTAGTGGCTGCAGGAAACAACGGTCTGGATGCATGTAGATACAGCCCAGCTAGTGCTCCCAATGCTATTACAGTCGGTGCCAGTGCAGATGGTGACGAGCTGCCCTATTTCACCAACTACGGCTCTTGCGTTGATATATTCGCTCCGGGAGCTGATATTATAGGTGCAAGTCATCGATGTCCAGATTGTTCTCAGATTTGGAGTGGAACTTCATTCGCTTGTCCCCTCGTCAGTGGAGCCGCTGCTATCCTTCTACAGCAGCAGCCTCAACTGACACCAAAAGAAATCTTCAACCGACTGGTTTCACTCTCGACTAACAATACACTAAACTTTAGTACCATTCCACCTAGTTACGAAGAATTGACACCTAATCGGTCTCTATACATTCCTGCAGGTGAGTTTATATACTACATGCATCCAATCAGCGTACTATACTGCGATCATGAGGCAAGCATTTTCTTCAACACTATATAATTGCAGTGCAGATGTAAACTATACAGGCGTCACAGCACTGAACATGTAGGGAGCGTGCCCGCAGTCTTCAGATAGCGCGTTAATTGAGCTTTAAAAGCTTGTTGCGATTTTTCACTTACCCCGCCCACTAATTACAAAGCCGCCGCACTTCGCGAGCCTGCTGTACAATGTACTGTTTGCTCCAAATACTATTGGAGAATTACTAGTGGAATGCAGCGCATTTTTGACGAGCCCACCAGGCACCTTGTCGTGACAACAGGCAATATAAACGTATATAGGCCCCAAATTGTTGATTCTTTTAGTTTTTCATCAAGTGATCACAAAGCAGGCGGATAGGTATTACCCATTATTTAACGAACACATTTAAACACCGTGCTATGCACGCAAACGCTCTCTGGTGTCACAGTATATTTTATCCCCCGTATATTTTATTCGGGGGATATTATATACTATCCGGCGGATAGTATATCCTTAGTATATTTTATCCCACGTCAGGATATTTTATCCCTGCATGGTGATCAAGGAATGTCGCAGAATATTTCTGTTGCAACCGAGTCTAGCAGTCCAGCAGTCGGTCAGTGCTCACTGAACAGTAGCTATGGGCACAGAGGAGAGATATAAAGAGCTGATCAACTACATTCGTGGTTACTACATCAACCCGTCCTATAGATTCCGTCTATGCAAATCAGAAAAGTGGACTTAGCTTTCCAAATGCATGCACATGCTTGAGTATTGTTACTGTATCCTCACTGGATTACTTTTTATTGACTGATACGTACTACATCATCTTACTCGGAATACTTGCCTATACAGCCATGTAGATCTACCGAGGGTCGATCTAGCGGCTACTCCATCAAACTCTGGCTGAAGTCAGTACATACTATAGACTCTACCTTATCATAGCGCAATGCTATGCATCTTTGCCCTTACAGAAATCTATAGCAGTGGGGTATACGTAGAGTGCTACACAGCCCACTGGACACGATAATTGAAGTCGCATGTAACTACTAGCCTTAGGGGATAAAATATCCTGACCACGGATGAAATATCCTAGGAAATATTATCTATATTCTATATTCTATCCGGCCGGATAAAATATTGGGGGGATAAAATATACCGCGACACCGTGAATCCGAACTAGAGTAAATAATCGAAGGTCCGACACCATGTAATATCGGACGTTCTCCTGAAGCTTACAAACAAACCTACTCCATGCTTTGTAGGTTAAAGTATAGAACTACTTAAGCTTCTCTCCTGTACCTAGTTTGGAGTGCTAGAAAGCTTTTACCGTTGAGCTAGAAAGTACCGACAGCCGTTATTCAGTAATACCGGTGTCACAGGGAATATGGTATCCCAGGGGATTTGGTATCCCCGAGTAAATTTCCCTAGGGATTTTGGCGTCCCTACAGGGATTTTGACACCCCCCTAGATTTTAAGGAATTTGGCATCCCCGAGTAGTATACTCTTATATCTCAGTTGTAGCTCAGTGGAAGTTCTGCTTCGTGGTTCTGGTTCAGTGATAGCTGCTCCTATATCTTATTTGCCTCAGAGCTGCTCCTGTGGTCGTCAGTAGGATCTATCAGCGGGTGATGTACGCACGTACGTACTACGATGGCGGCGGGTAGTGACTGCTACTCTTGTTGGATGGTGCGTGGCGGTTATGGAAGCCAAATCCACTATGACACCGGCAGACTGACATCAATCACGGTAGGCCTGATCATAAAACTGCTTCGAACATATTTTTAAAAAGTTAAATAAATATGTTCGCAGTAGTTTTTATGGTCAAAAAACCGTTTTGCCTGACCGAACATTGATCGCGTAACCGCTACACTTTGTCTGATCATTGTGCAAAACTGAGAAGGCATCCATTTCTGCACTGTATATAACTAAGAAGGTACTACATAACAGTGAATATAAAACACATTTTCGTTTTTAGTACACAGACATATTAGTCATTTTGGGGGAGTGTCCGACGATAGATAAAAAAGGCCGATCGTTCATTACTTCGGACGCTAGGTTCCGCGATGCGCCGCTTCACGAGTGAAGCTCGAATAAATGCGACAATTTTTCTTTCTTGTACACTATCATTGGCCTACATTTTGGTAGTACTCTTACTGACGTAGCTTGTACGAGCTTTGCACAAAAAGTGTCCGACGTACATGACGTCCGATAATTGATTTTTTACTCTACTGTAGGATATATGCATTCTATGTACACTATCCTGAAGAGGGCAACAATAATACTTTGACTTTTTAAACCTCAGTGGTATAACTTTAACCCAGAATTTGTCAAACCCTGTAATTTGTCGCCCCCGTATCGCTCATCGCCCAAAAATTTCAGTTTATCGCCCAGAAATTTCAGTTTATCGCCCAGAAATTTATCGCCCAGAAATTTCAGTTTATCGCCCAGAAATTTATCGCCCAGAAATTATCGCCCAGAAATTTCAGTTTATCGCCCAGAAATGTATCGCACATCGCCCAGAAATTGCTGCTCAATTTTGAAACAAATAGTATTCCATAGTGGGCTTTATAGAAAAATATTTTATATTGCGTTCGAAAATTGAGGGCGTGACACGTCTAACACGTCACGTTTGCTTGTAAAAAGACTAGGTCGAAAAATCCTAGCAATTGCTTGGTGAATAGGCAATAGATAGTACTTCTTTTCATGGAGATCTCAATTCTCTTTCGCCAACTATGCTGTGCTCAGGCCGATAAGTCCGAATATTGGTAGTTTCAACCGAAATTTACGGTCTTCGAACAGTGAATTCAGCGCTCTCTCATTCCGGCTGTAGAACTCGTGTAAAAGCGATTTTTTTTCTAAAACAGTTGGTGCACTAGGTCTATCTAGTGAAGGTATCTACACACTCTCTAGTCATTCAGTGGCGTTGAAATAAGCGTCCGAAATTAGATCCGTTCGAAAATTGATCGCTTACTCTACCTTCAAAAATGCTGTAAAATATAATTGGCAAAAACCAAACTAACCGTTCGTAAATTGGGGGCGTGACCTCTTGTATTCGTCGCATATGTGTGTAAAGACGCAAAATCGAAACGATCTTACCTAAAGGGTATTCGATACAAAAAGGATGGTACTTCTTTTTGTGTACACTTTGAATTCTTCATCGCCAAGTATACTGTACATGTGCTCAGGCGACAAGTTCGAATAATGATAGTTTCATATGAAATTGCGGTCTTCGGACGGTGAATTTAGCACTCTCTCATTCCGGCTGTAGAACTCGTATAAAAACAATTGTTTTTCTAGAACTTTTGGTAGTCTAGGTCTATCTAGTGATGGTATCTACACACTCTCTAGTCCTTCAGTGATGTTGAAATAAGCGTCCGAAATTAGATTCGTTCGAAAGTTGATCGCTTACTCTATTGCAGCAACAGGACAGTGAGTTATACTGAATACACAGCATATCTATAGAGGCCTACTATCGCCCTAACTATGCAGCAAAAAATATTTCTCAACTGCCCCGTTCGCGAGCGCGCTGTCTACCAGAAGCGGCAAGGGTTGCGACCTCTATATTCTATATACGACTTCTGACTAGAAGTTTGAGCGGCACTGGTTGCACAGAAAGTCGGAGCAGGTTTGTGCTTGTAGAATACAATAAGTCGACCTAATTAGCTATATAGAACAAGATTAACACTCACGGAGCACAACTATCACCTTAGATTCAGAAACCGTACTAATCCACATTCTTCGTCGTCAGTGAAGTACCTGGATGGCCCACTTGAAGCTCCATGCTGTACCCGCCCAAGAATACGATCATGTATGGAATACCATAGATCCACTCTGCCTCTGCACGGCGCAAACTTATGGCATTGTTAGTTACTGAATTACATGCTAACTACACCAGAAGGCCTAGTTTTAGGCCGATTTTCCGCGCTTCTATAGTGGGACACCAAGTGACTTGGATATTATTATACACACGACTACGCAGAGAGTTTTCGTTGCCTGACATTTCTATATAACTCAAAACTAGCCCACCTAACACACAGAGTGTTGATCATGATCCACTTATTTTACTTTACACGCACAAACCTGCGTACGAAAATTGACGAACATAGATTACTTACTCTAAGTGTGTCCGATATTATGACACTTGACTTGCTCAAATCCTACCGCGAGTACTGCATAATGCGTTAACGGAGTCTATCAATATCTCTCATATTACATTAGTTGTTCTTTTATTCTATGTAGTCAGATCGCTTTGAGTCGAGATTTATGTAGAGATTTTCCAGGCGTACGGTGACTGATGTCAGTCTGCCGATATTACCGAATATCGGTGTCGGTATTTTCGACGACCTAGCTCAACGGTAAAAGCTTTCTAGCACTCCAAACTTGGTATGCGAGAGAAGCTTATAGTGTAACCTACAATGCATGGACTAAGTTTGCTTGTACGCTTCAGGAAAACGTCCGATATTACATGGTGTCCGACCTCTGATCACTTCTATTCTTATATCCTTCAACAATTTAACGTTTTACTCTTGTCTCATCCGCTTATTTTTTTTGCACGAGCCACCACCCCCTTCTATCCCTGAAAATGTGGAATGCACGTGTACCAATAGAAAATTGCTTCCAACAAATAAGAAAAGTTCTCGATTTATACAGTTCCGCGTGAAGATACTTGGTCAAGTATCACGCACACAAGGGCAAGGAGCCGTTTTATGCAAAACCAAAGAGAGTATATACTTATGCCAATTTTGCGGTGGGTCAGTTTAACAGTATACAAGAAGAGGATGAACAAATCCGATTTTTGGCCGATTTCCGTATACCATTGTAGCTGTTTATTTTAAATACATTGAGGGTATTAGTAGCCTCGTTGCCAGGCCTCCCCGCTACGTGCGTTGTGCATGCGGACAGATAAAAGCGGGGAAGGCCTGGTCTGAAACATCACATGAGGTAGACGCGTGGGGGGAGTGGCACCTGCTTTTACTGCGTTGTATGTTTCTTTCAGGTACTGAACTATCGCTTCGTTGCTGGTCTCCATGGCCGTCGTTAAAGGGCAGCTCGTGTAGACTAAAGCGTTATATACTACGCAAACTCCTTGCCACTCCCCTCACGCGTCTACCCTACGTCTACCTCACGTGATGTTTCAGACCAAGCCTTCCCCGCTTTTAACTGTTCGCATGCGCAACGCACGTAGTGGGGAGGCCTGGGAACGAGGCTAGGTCTTAGCAGGTATAGAAATACTCGTTAATTACGTGTATGTGTCAAAGGGCTTTCAACTAACGAATTTGGGAGTTCTGAGCCGTTCTATTAAGTTAAAATTAATGGGCGTGTCGGCGCCATCCCTACATAGAGAGTCTACGACTCACTATAGAAAAATCAGCCCTTTGACGGCACGCTCCGCTCACCAATCAGTGTAGATTGGTTAGTAGGAGTAGGAACCCTCTTATACCAATTGAATGCGCCTGTGACTCACTAAAATATGCAGCTTTGTAGGAGTCTTGCTTTCATTTTGCCACAGGACCATGTGGTGGTGAACTCAACCTGAGCAGAAATCACATATTTGAGGACTTCCAATCTCCATACTACTCCACCCAAAATATCAGCTGCAAGTGGGTTATTGACGCTCCAGAAGCTGATTTCATCTTGCTTGTAATAAAATCTATGCAAACTGAATCTCGAAATGATACTGTAGAGATCTGTACAGGCTTCAACTGCGATGAAGCCACCCAGGTGGAAGTTTTTTCAGGGCGACTGAGAATGAAGTTACATGAGATCAGTGGGAGTAAAGCTTCAGTGGAAGTGAAGATGGAGAGCCCTATTAACTACCACTGTAATGGTAGATTCAAGGCCACTGTTATAGCTCACTACAGTTAGGAATTGGACAGTGGATTGTTTGAACTCTTCTATTAACTGTTAGGGTACAGGGACATAGATACTAAATACCATGTATAGGTTTTGAAATTCCTTCTGTTTGTTTACTATATGTGTCTGTAAGTGGTAGAGAGTTAGCTGTGAAAATTTGGGGTGTTGAATTATACCCATGCATAGAATGTAATTAACTACCTCCAATGTCGCAGCCAATTGCAAAACACATTTTGGTACCTTTCTTACCAAGAGTCGAAAGTGTGCTAAATATACACAAGTGTAAGGCCACGTAAAGTAAATTCATAGTTTCTCATCCTTCCGGTTTCTTAATTTCAATGCGGCGGGCGGGTACCTTACTACGTCGTGAGGAATTCTTGCTCATGCGCGAACAGTTTCCGCATCTAATTATAATCTGTCTGGGAACGAGGCTAACATAAACCCTGCTCAATAACAGTTACTAAGTCTTGAATGATTCTCTGTAGAATACTATACCTCTAGAACTTAGCAGTACAGTCCCATCTCACGGGATGGGATTATAAACACGCCCCATAATTTTAGCCCTATGCGGCAGGTAAAATCCCGTGCGGGGGGGATGAGAAACTAAATATTAACTTTATGTGGCCTAAAAACACTGTAGAAGAAATATACTAGAAGTGCACGCAAAAATCCGATACCTCACGAATGTTTTTCGTGCATGCGCCCACAGTCGATACCGGTGTCACCGGGATTTGGTATCCGGGGTACCATATCACCACGCCGTCACCGTGACTGAGGGTACCATATCACCGGTGATTTGGTACCCCCAGGGGTACCATATCACCACGTAGTCTGGCGTAGCCACACCCTCTCATAAGGCGAGAGAGGGTCTGGTCTACGTAGCATCATTGAGTTTTGCCCGTCACCCGAAAACTTGGCTATCGAATCAGGTTGCGAGAAAGCCAATTATAACATTCCTGTTTTACGTGACGTCACTTTATACTGAATCAGCACTTTTAAAATGGCGAAGTTTAGCCCTGGAAGAACTGAGTCTTAGTCTGAAAGCGTGCCGAAAAAGCGCTTGTGAACTAGGCTGTGAGATCAGCAGCTTCGGGTGGTAACTAAGCTTACCTTTGTCAGGGGTAGTGTATGTAGCGTAGCGTTTCAGGGGTCGTGTATTACTCTACAGCCTAAGCAATGCGCGAATGATCGTTTCCTGAGACTTGTCACTGTGTATACACATACTCTAGTACTGCGTGGTTTCAGGTCTGACGTCATGTGTGCGCGTTATAATCATATTTCTTGACGTAATAAGTTATGAAAACTGTTACGTAACCAAACATTTCACGGGCACAACTCAATGATACTATGTAGACCAGACCCTCTCTCGCTTTATGAGAGGGTGTGGCTACGATAGACTAATCACCACGCCGTCACCGTGACTTAGGGTACCATATCACCGGACCGGTGATTTAATACCCCATATCAACACGCCCTCACCGTACCATATCCATGGTGATTTGCTTCCTGACGTGTACCATATCCCCAGGTTGTAGATTGATAGCTTCAAGTGTAGATCTCCATTTTGCACAGGGAAAATGGTGCATGAATACGGACTTCCACGGAGTCAAAGGAGATCGTACGCACGTTGCAAAAGTCCGCGTAAGTCCGTATAGATACCATGTAAGTCCGTGGTGATACACGGTATCTATACGGACTTACGCGGACTTTTGCAACGTGCGTACGGTGTCCGCACGGTGAAAAGACGGACTCCTTTGACCCTTTGCAATCCTGTAGACAAATCATAACCAGTCATGTACAAACTACTGTGATATTTAAGGTCATGAAAACGTCTGCTGATGCATCTGAAAGACTAGATGGAAAGAGGCATGATAACGGAATGAAGATTGATAATGATGCAGTGAAGGTACATATACTAGCTGAACACAAAACAATTAATACTGTATTTGCAGGATGTTGATGGAAAATATATAGTTGAAGCTCAAAGTGGACAGGGAACATATGAGGTCACCATTGTGGCTACACAGTGTTCAGATGTTCAGATAAGCCCAACTGCATACCTCAATGTACTGCCCCTGAATGCAACTACCTATGCCGGCACCAAATTACTTGTACCTGCTGGGATTACAAGGAGGGACACCTATGCAAGCACTGCCATAAAGTGGGTGCTATATACTGCACTGGTGGAGTTGCCATAAATGATGATATTGTACCACCATGCTTTTTATTCAACACCCAGCCACATGACACAGAAAGAAGAGGTGTGTTTCTATGAATGTAATGTATAGTGCATGTACAATTATGCACAATGCAGATGCCAAAAATGGTGCCTTTACTGTAAGTCATTATAGTGAAATATACTTGTCACCAAAGTTTGTAAATAAACCAGGCCTCCCAATTCTGAGCAACTGGAGCAGCTGTGTAGGAAGCTAAAAGACCAAAGTATGACTACATCCCCTCAAAGCAGTAGGGCTACACCACCAGTTGCTAACACAAAAGAAGGAAGTAGTGCAGGTAAGAATAGAATACTGATGTAATGTTGCTATATACATTCTATGTACATGTAAACACAGATCTATCTAAGCAAAGGAAAAAAAGGTGTGGTACCTGCCACGGTTGCACCATGTCTGATTGTGGTATATGTATCTACTGTAAAGACATGCTTAAATTCGGTGGCCCGGGACGCAAGAAAAAGTGTTGTGTGCAGAGAAAATGCATTGCTTTACTCTCAAAAAAGAACCATGTGAGTTGTACATGATTGTATAAAATGTTCCCTAAATTACAAGAAATGGCAATTTTACATCGTTGCATGCACCTTACAGACATCAATGGCAGCTGACTTAACAACTACTGCTCCAACACTCCCTCCACCTGAAGTAAAAGTACTTCTCTCCTCTCTACCTACTCCTGAAGTATCTTACAGTTGTACTTCCACAACCTCCGAATCATTACTTTCTAATCCTTCACAAGTCAAACCAACATCAGTCACGAGATCACTTGCAGTAGACTCTTATTTACAAAGCCAAGGTAGAAAGATTTCAGCATCTGTTGGTGACGGAAATTGCCTATTTCGTTCACTCTCCTATCAACTTGTTGGGAAGAGGATGAGCACATCTCAGTTCGCACTCTAGCAGTACTCTAGCAGGTTTGAGAATCTCAATCAAGATGTTTTTTCCATCAACCGTCCCACAATGCCAGAACACATAAAACACATCCAAACTCCAGGCGTGTTTGGGACACGTGGAAATACTCTCCATAGCAACATACTACGGAGTCCCTGTGTTTTACTGCCAACAAAACAGACCGAACCAGGGACAACATGCTTACTCATGGCACTGTGTGGGGCCTCTGCAAAACATTGGTAATAGATTTCGTTTTCCAAACTTACCTGGAAGCCCGCTAGCGCAGGTGTCGCCGCCTTGCCACTTCGAGTTGTCGTATACTCATAACACCCACTACGACAGCATCGTTACAGTCTCAGGAGAACTGTGCAAAGACTTCCCACAACTAAATGATGAAGAAGTGTACGTAGACCTGTCAGAGTTTCCATAGATATTCATAACATACACGCGCCAGCTACGTATATACGCGTAACGTATTCGCGCGCAGGGAAGATCCCGTAAGGGGAAGATCCCGCTATTAGGAAGTCTCCACTTAACGATACTCGTTGTTACGCGCTAGTTGCTAAGCTTTTGCGCATGCGCGGCTGGTGTAAATGACGTCATTAATGAGTCTTGTCTCATTACGTAATCGTTTTATTGTATGACGCAAGCTAACTATATTCGTAAAACGTATGTACTATGCACGTGCGTACATTCCAAATGAAATTGCGTAATCGCTATATACATGTACATGTATTGCATTGTGAGGAGTGTTAACATCATTATTACAAGAATCATAAGGGTTAATAACATACGCTTTTGTCATGTTTCTATTAGCAATGATATCTCTACACATGCTAACTTTCAGGTTGATGGTTACCATGTTTGCTGAGTTTTGCTCATTAGTTATCCTCATTCATAATACATTGCTGGGAGAGATAACGATCAGTAGTACCTCTATTCCCCAGTACGTATTGATATATTTCCACATGCAAAGATTCAATTTCATTGAGTGTACAAGGAGAGCCTCTGGAAATGCACTCACCATTTCTCCCCTAATCAAGTCTCTACACGAATACCATACCGACGTTAAACAGGTGTGATATGCAGATGATGCCACAGCTGCAGGCTCATGTGAGAAGTTTAGAGATTGGTGGAACACAATATCTAGAGATGGTCCAAAGTGTGGCTATTTCCTGAAGACCATCTAGTTGTTAAACCTGAGTTTGAAAATTCATTTTTCTCTGGAACTAATGTCAACATTACGCTGGAAGGTCATCGTCATCTCAGGGCAGTCATTGGTTCACTTGAATTCAGAAAAGAATACGTTAAAGATGAAGTGAAATCCTGGTGTGAAGAACTAAAATCTCTCATAAGTATAGCACTAACACATCCTCATATGGCTTATTCTGTTTTATTCGAGGTGTGTCAAATCGCTGGTCCTTTGTTGTCTCAGAACTATACCTCATATAGACGTCCACCTACTTCCACTGGAAGAGGTTATTCACCAGGAATTTCTCCCAGCTCTATCTGGCTGTCCACATGTTTCCACAACTGAACGGAGTATACTTGCATTACCTACTAGACATGGCATTCCTATTTCAAATACCCTATCCCCAAGCTTCAGTCCTGTTGACTAAGCCATTAGTTGAAACTACAATATCACAAACTATGCAGGGGAGTGTGAGTCTGGATAAAATCATTGCTGCTAAGAGTAACATCAGACAGACAAACAGGCTCCGTGAGATTTTGCTGGCGAATACCCTTGACACTAAACTTGGTGAGGCCGAATCAAAATTACTCATTCTTGCAGAGAAGACCTCATCTTCATGGCAAGGTTTTCTACTCAACAAAGGAGAATTCAGGGATGAATTACATCTTGGCTATGGATGGGAAGTAACAAACACTCCTGAGATGTGTGCATGTAGAAAATCAGATCACGCACTGATATGCATGAAAGGTAGTTTTCCCACCTTGGGACATAATCAAATCCGGAATGTGACTGCATCATTGCTGACTGAAGTATGCCATAATGTTGCAATTGAGCCTCCATTACAACATCTGTCTGTTGAACAATTCTCTTGCAGATCTGCAAACACCAGTCCGAAGGCCGCCTTGACATAAAGGCATGAGGGTTCTGGGTGACATCACAGGATGCCTTTTTTGATGTTAGGGTGTTTCATCCCAGCGCATCCAGTTATCATTCTCAAGCACTTTATGACAGGCATGAGTCAGCCAAGAAGAGAGAAGAGAGAGTATATGTATACAATCAGAGAGTACATGAAATGGAAGGGGGTGTCTTTATTCTTGTCTGGTATTTTCCTCAAGTGGAGGAATGGGTAGGGAAGCCAGAATTTTCTACTAAAAACTCGCAGATGTGATCTCTTCAAAGCAAAGTGAACCTTATTCTGTCATCTTGAACATGACAAGAACTTGTCTTCTCCATCCTGTGTTCCTCCTTTAGATGCCCATTGGACCATATGAACCTTACTATGTGGCCCAATGGACCATATGAACCTTACTATGTGGCCCAATGGACCATATGAACCTTACTATGTTGCCCAATGGACCATATGAACCTTACTATGTGGCCCAATGGACCATATGAACCTTACTATGTGGCCCAATGGACCATATGAACCTTACTATGTGGCCCAATGGACCATATGAACCTTACTATGTGGCCCAATGGACCATATGAACCTTACTATGTGGCCCAATGGACCATATGAACCTTACTCTTACAATGGTAGAGGGTGATATCACCCCTGGATCTGAATAAGCAACTATTATTTTCATCTGGTGTATCTATTTATATTTATTACTCTTCTGTTGTATAGTATTTTGTTGGTCCCCCCCCCCCCAAAAGCATTGAGGAAATGGCGTTCAACTATATGCGGAAGTGCTAGGAGATTCTTGCCGTTTTCGTTCGAGAAGGATCCTAAGAGAATTCTGATGGCCAAGGATCATGCACGGAAATGAAATAAGTCGTTTAATGCCAAAATAGCTACCAATTTTGAGATAGGCCTAGGTCGTTTGATAAAAAAGAAGAAGCAGTTGATCGTGAGATTCTGAATTTACGTAGCTCCAGCAGTAGCTACACGTACACTGTAATGCTGTAGCGAGTGACACTATAGCTACTGGACGGCTCATTTAGAGGGGGTTCGTCCGAACCCGCTATATAACGACTTTACTTTTGTTATGTCGGCGTCTCGTCTGTATGCAGTTGCAGCGAAACGATCGCGAGCGTGTAAAGCACGTAGGTAACTGTCATGCTTGTCAGCCCAAGCGATAAATTACATCAATGAATATGCATCCACATGCACGCGTGGTAGTTGTCCTTTGAACTACGTGTATATAAGAGCTGAGGTTTTGTATTGTACGCGCGCGAGCCGACGTGCTGCGAATCTACTGTAGCCTGCTGTGCTTATAGTTAAGCCCAAGGTGCGTCACAAATTCATACTGCCAACTTTGTCGGATATGCTGTAAGCCCTATCACTGCTAGTGCGCAACTGAAAGCCTCCCCGCTATAAGCCAGCTGAACTTCACACCAGATACTGTCACCTTCACACCAGATATTGCCACCCTCATACTTCCTGGAGGGCTGTAGTTGATTTATTTCACTACAATAATCTTAGCAACCACCTAGCAATGGGATATAAACACATAATATATTATGAAGTACTGTGTCAACAGTCACAGGTGTGGAATGATGGAGTACTCTGTCAACAGTCACATATAATGTAGAACAATGAAGTACTGTGTCAACAGTCACATCTGTGGAATGATGGAGTACTCTATCAACAGTCACATGTGTCAACAGTACTAGTCACACATGAAAAGGAATATAGTCTACTACTATAGTATCCACAGCTCCTAATTTGTCACTATACTGCTTGATCTAGTGCACTGCTTGCTATAAAATCAGCATGATATGCTACTTGTGAGCACTGACTGTGTTTGTGGTGCAAGTGAAAATCAAAGATCAACTAGTGAATGAACTCAGCTGTGCACATAATGGGACAGGCAATTACCTTAATCAACAGGCTAAATTAACCTAACACAATTCACTTTAAAGGTCAATTAAGTCTAGATATAGTTAAAACACCATGTAGGCAACAGTAAAATCAGCATTGTATGTTACTTGTAAGTAATAACACTGGCTCTATTTGTGGTGCAAGTGAAGATCAAAGATCAACTAGTGAATGAACTCAGCTGTGCACACAATGGGAC
The DNA here is from genome assembly GCA_963970385.1 of Theonella swinhoei. NCBI lineage: Eukaryota > Metazoa > Porifera > Demospongiae > Tetractinellida > Theonellidae > Theonella > Theonella swinhoei. The sequence continues at coordinate 2,195,415 of OZ019947.1, forward strand.
AGGCAATTACCTTAATCAACAGGCTAAACCTATAACACAACTCACTTTAAAGGACAATTAAGTCTAGATATAGTTAAAACACACCATGCAGGCAACAGTTAGTTGATAAACAGTAAGAGCATAACTACATGTGGTGAGAAGTAAAAGAAATTGAGCAATGCAGAGCACAAATGCCCACAAATAGCCACTAATGACTCCTATACAAGTGCATGTTTTTATAGACTAAGTGGCAAATACAAGTGCATGTTTTTTATAAGGATGCACTCTTACTAGCGTGAGGTTTTGTATTGTCTATACAGTCCCTATCAGCTCCTTGATCTGCCCACACATGCAGTGTGTTATAAAGAGTATATCCCTGGGTCTGCAGTCACATGAGTAGAGGTATTGTGGAATAGTAGACTTCTCTATCAACACTATTGTCATACAATAATGTGATACATGTATGGTCATGCATGCAATAGAAAATCATGGTGTGTACATGTGGCCACATCATATACCAAACAGCAAGCATTTTCTTGAGAACATCTGGAGTCAGAATAATTGAAAGGAAGTGAGCTGGTCATTAGCACAAGCCAATAAAGTGACAAACCTCAGACTGTGAACTCAGTGTGGACCTACTAGTTACTGCAATTGCATAACTAGGAGAGCATTTGTGGGCGAGCACAACGACCGAGGCCGGCTACGTTTGCGCGCGTTGCGCGGGGACGCATGCGCACTGACCGCGGTCGGTTGATGACATATAAACAAAAATACAAACAGAATTAGCATTGAGTTCACTAGTAAGGGCTCACTGCGCTCGCCCAATTAAAACAACCTTCATTCATTAGACTGGTGGTAAGTCTTTTATGCATGCTGTAAGAGCTCTCTGCAAATTGCGTTCTAAGCTGAGCTATGTGTTCTGCTTTAAATAGATCAATGGAGAAGAGTTGGCTGACTTTTGCTGTGCTCCTAGCACTGATCCTTGGCAGTGTAGCTGAGCAATGTCCTCTGCTGCATGCCCCAGAGGGGGCCGACAGGACAGGCTGCTATATAGTTGTGTTGGACCGTACAGTTGCACCAGAAAAGTTTGCAGAAATTCTTGAGAGGGCTACTGGCTTGGCCGAGGAGAATCGTGTGTACGGATTGGTGAAGAATGTTGCAAAAGCCTTCACTCTAAAACTCTCCACGGAGTCCCTGAACATTGTAAGTTGATATGAATGTATATGTGGCAATGTTATTTGGCTGTATCATATAGAGTCAGTAGACTCTCTATGTAGAGATGACGCCGACATGTTTAACTTAAGAAAGATATCAGTTTTAAGCATTTTTAGGCATAAAACATATGCAGTCACACTAACTACTATATCTTAAATATATTCAGCATGATCAGTGTGTTTAATTGCCAATATGTCGAGTGCAACCAATAGTAATAACGTACGTCATGTTAGTTGTTGATTCTCTTTACAGCTTCGTGAGATCCCAGAGATAAAGTATATTGAGGAAGAAACAATAGCTGAAGGAAGTCAGATAGATGTACCGTATCACCTGGATCGTCTCGATCAGAGGTATCTACCACTTGATGGAATCTTTGACCCCATTGGAGATGGAAAAGGTGTCGATATCTATATTCTCGACTCGGGGATAATGTACAATCACGAAGAGTTTGGTAATCGGGCCAAGTTCTCGGGCTACGATCCTATGGACGAGTTTTTAAATGAAACCTGGCATGGAGGTGATTGTCATGGTCATGGAACACATGTTGCCAGCAATGCTGCAGGTGTTAAATATGGCGTGGCTAAGAAGGCGACTCTCTACAGCGTACGTGTGTTGGATTGCAATAATCGGGGGGCGTGGAGTGTTATACTCTATGGAATGGACCATGCCATGCAAATAATTGCCGAAAGAAAACGCCCTGCAATTGTATCAATGTCACTGGCGGGTCCGTCCACAAGATTCGTCAATGAAGCAGTAAATATATTGCACAGCAGTGGAATTCCAGTTGTAGTGGCTGCAGGAAACAACGATCTAGATGCATGTAGATTCAGCCCAGCTAGTGCTCCCAATGCTATTACAGTCGGTGCCAGTGCAGATGGTGACGAGCTGCCCTATTTCACCAACTACGGCTCTTGCGTCGATATATTCGCTCCGGGAGCCGATATTCTAGGTGCAAGTCACCGATGTTCTGATTGTTCTCAGATTTGGGATGGAACTTCATTCGCTTGTCCCCTCGTCAGCGGAGCCGCTGCTATCCTTCTACAGCAGCAGCCTCTACTTACACCTGACGAAATCTTCAAACAACTGGTTTCACTTTCGACTAACAATGCACTAAACTTTAGTACCATTCCATTTCCTTACAGTGAACTGACACCTAATCGGGCTCTATACATTCCAGGTGAGTCTATATACTACATGCATCCAATAAACGTACTATATTGCGATCGTGAGGCCAGCATTTTTCTGTATTATTTTAATTGAGCGAGCCCAGCGAGCTCGTACTAGTGAACTCAATGCCGATTCTGTTTTATTGTTTGTATGTATGTTCATATGTCATCAATCGACTGGTCAGTGCGCATGCGTCCCCGCGCAACGCGCAAACGTAGCCGGCCTTGCCTCTTCCGCTCGTTGCTCTCGCCCACAAATGCTGTGCATTCTCCTATATAGTACAGTGGCGTAACTACCATTGGGGAGGTGGGACGGTCGCCCCACCGCTTTTCGACGGATAAATTGCGCAATAATTAGCATCAACGTACTCAGTATACCTAGTATATAGTGCTGGTCACTTTGATAATATACTTACTTAGGCTAGCTTGGTTAGCGCAATCGCTTATCAGTGACGCTAGGTTGGCAGGAACCCTAAGTCTTCCCGTTGGATTTTGTCTTGCCGGAGAGCGGTCCTTCAGTGCTCTCCGACGTCTTAAGACCGTCGCGTAGCTTAATGACTGATGAGCGGCTGGACGGACTCTTTACCATATTGGGCTACATTAATCAAGAGCGATCTTTCTCGCCAGAAGAAGTGCTGCGAGTCTGGGATCGTTCAGGTCACCCTAGAATGGCGTTGGCGTTCCAAATTTAGAAAGTATTGTAATTTTACACGGCACGTGCGTAGCCTATTATTAGACAAAAGTAGCGGCACATGCGTAGCCTATTATTAGTCAAAAGTAGCGGCACGTGCGTTGCCTATTTTTAGACAAAAGTAGCGGTTCATGCGCATGTGCAAGAGTAGCCGGTAGCCGGCCACGCCTTCTCCCCATCGCTCTGATTATTCTAGTTACGCCCCTTTAGTACTATATAACTGCAGGGCAGATGTAAACTATAGAGACGTCACAACACTGAAAATGTAGGGAGCGTGCCCGCAGTCTCCAGATAGCGCGTTAATTGAATGTTAAAAGCTCGTGACGATATTTCACTTACACCGCCCACTATTTAAGGCCGACGCACTTCGCGAGCCTGCTGTAGATTTCTTTGCATTGGTTGCTCCACATACTATTGGAGAATTACTAGTGGAATGCAGCGCATTTTTGGCTAGCCCACCAGGCACCTTGTCGTGATAACAGGCAATAGAAACGTATTATATATATGCCCCACATCGTTGATTCCAACATACAATGCAGGCAGATCGGGTATAAACACATTTAAACACGGTGATATATGCCCGCAAACGCTCTCCGGGAATCCGAACTATATAGTTGTTAGTCTGCCATACCCATGGTCATGCATGCATAATTTCCACGAGCTCCCTGTGCAGCGTTTTAGTTCTAGAAGACTGAAACATATAATGCTTTGACCACTCACCCTTCCATACAGGCAGAGCCAGAGTTGTATTGGCATGGCTAACTTATTAAGCCTATGACTCTACTATGTACGTATTTCATGCCGTTCAGAGACCTACGGCTAAGGCTGAACTGAAATGTAGTCCCACAGACACCGATCATGCAACTCACACCCTGCAGTGCGTCTTTAGCCATAGATAATGTAGTTTAGCTGTATCTAGGATGCAAAATTGTGTTTTTATATAGAGCTCTGAAACTACTCTAACATCAATATACCACTCATATTCATAGGAATGGAGATGAGTTTTTATCTGACAAAGAATCACTTCCCCAGTTGCAACGCCAAGCAACGCGGAGTGTCCCGCGCTGGACGTGTTAATTGCGGAAGCCTGTTCCTCTATAGCTAAAAATACGCAGCTTTCTAGGAGTCTTGCTTTCTTTTTTTCTACAAATAAATAGAAAATTTAGGACTAGTAATCAGAAGGTCCTGGGTTCAAATCCCAGCTGGATCCTGAGTTTTTTTCAGGATCATTTAATAATGACTTGGCAGTGATGTTGGTTGATAGTGTCTCCATCATTCAGGCTATTACTCTTGATTACTTTACATGTATTGCATTGAGAGGAGCGTTAACATCATTATTACAAGAATCACAAGGGTTAATAAAATATGCTTTTGTCATGTTGCTATTAGCGATGATATCTCTACACATGCTAACTTTCAGGTTGATGGTTACCATGGTTGCTGAGTTTTGCTCATTAGTTATCCTCATTCATAATACATTGCTGGGAGAGATAACGATCAGTAGTACATGAACTACAAGGGTTAACGAAAAAATTATACCTCTATTCCCCAGTACGTAATGATACATTTTCACATGCAAAGATTCAATTTCATTGATTTTATGGTTATTGAGTTACGCTTCTTCAAGAATAATAATAATAATAATAAGATGAAGAACATGGGCAAAAATGTGAAATGCACTTTTGTGATATTACGCATATCTTACATCGCAGATCAACCAATTTTTGTTTCATGGTTATTTTTCACGCATTCTTCACCTTGATACCATTAAAAGTGGAATCAACTTCAAATTGAAAGTGAAAATGAAGAATATCCTTATATATGGTTTTCAATGGGGATAGACCATAGCAATCCCTATATACACAGTACTACCGTACTGTGTGATTTTATCACAGCTGCAGAACCATGTGGTGGTGTACTCAACCTGAGCAGAAATCACATATTTGAGGACTTCCGATCTCAAAACTACTATACCCACAATATCAGCTGCAAGTGGGTTATTGACGCTCCAGAAGCTGATTTCATCTTGTTTGTAATAAAATCTATGCAAACTGAATCTCGAAATGATACTGTAGAGATCTGTACAGGCTTCAACTGCGATGAATCCACCCAGGTGGTAGTTTTTTCAGGGCGGCTGAGAATGAAGTTACATGAGATCAGTGGGAGTAAAGCTTCAGTGGAAGTGAAGATGGAGAGCCCTATTAACTACCACTGCAACGGTAGTTTTAAGGCCACTGTTATAGCTCTCTACAGTTAGGATTTTGGACAGTGTATTGTTTGAACTCTTGTAATTGTTAGGGTATAGGGACATAGCTACTAAATACCATGTATAGGTTTTGAAATTCCTCCTGTTTGTTTACTATATATATATATATTGCAAAACACATTTTGGTACCTTTCTTACCTAGACTTGTACATATATACAAGTGTAAAAGCACTTTAGAAGAATATACTAGAAGTGCACACTAAAACCTGATACCCTACCAATCATGGGGTACTTCGTGCATGCTCAAATATTTTTCTCAAAATATAAGTGCTGTGTTCGTAAACACATTGAAGAGGGGATATGCTTGCCAGCCATTCTTTGCAAGAACATCAACACCTGCAGGCACAGATGAGAATGTTGTATGTTGGCTTGTCTGGTGATGTATGAACTTGCAGTGTCGTTTACAATACTAGTAACCATAGTACATGTATGTAGCTTAAATGTCATGTAAGCTAATCTTACTGGCATTTTTATATTTTCAAAGATTAGTGGCTCTATGGTGAGTTGTGTACATATCTCTATTTTTCTATTTCGTATTTTATCCTATTTTTCTAAGTCTTGGGACTGTTACATACAATGTATATTACTAGAATATTTTTCTACCCACCTTTTTTGACTGCTTTGTATATTTGTCCAATTGGGGGGTGCTAGGATGTGTGGGGAGTTGGCTAGCCGTGAAAGACTCTTTAACCCACCATCCCAGTTCTCAAGGCTGGGCATCCTGGCACCCCTTAATTGATTTTTGGCCTTTATTTACTTTTGTATGTTATATTTGTATGAATTGGTTTGTCCTATTTTTGTATGGTTGGTGAAATCTATGTCCTGTATGTCCTGTTTGTCTGGTCTGTGTGTTATATGTCTTGTTTGTCTGGGTTGCCTTTCTTTTTCTTCCTACTTCTTCCATAGCTAGTGTGCTATGCACATGTATTTCCATGCGCAAACAGCAGCCGTTTCTCCACGCTTTGGGAACAAGCTTGATGCTATAGCTCAGTTCACGCGCACGCGAGCCCTACCCCCTTCCTCCGCGCACTTGAGTCCACCTTTCTATAAGGCCACTGTGTTTCTGATTGAAGATTACTAGTGCGGGCGGGCGGTTTAATATCATTATCATTATCCATTATTGTGGCGTCATATCCAAACCGTCTTGTCGCGGACGTGTAGCCGTTACAGGGCCGTAACTAGGATTGAATCCTAGGGGAGGCTTATTATAGTCATAAATCATAATTCATAGTTCATATGCCGGAACCGTGAGGTATAGGCGTACATGTAGAACACATACATGTAAACAAAGCATCTAAGTCAAGTTCAAAGTGTCAGCACAATCCACCATCAGAAAGTGGATAAAGCCCTCGCTCACAGGCATTATATAGTCTACATACCCGCGCATGCGCATACAACTGCCGCGTGAACTAATACAGCACGCGCAGTAAATTGGTAATGAAGAATGTATTACAGATCTAGGGGAGTGGCTTCCGGGTGTGCGCTATTTAGCTGTATGTCCCATAAAGACAGTATGAAGATGCCATTGACCGTTTGCTGGTATGAAATCAGCAAGAAAGAGGGGCTACCCGGACGACACAAGGATTCTCAGGTTATAAATGCTAGCTAGGCTACCGTATTTAAAATGAGATGTAGCGTAGCAAGGTACGTGAACTATGGAATCGTGGATCAACGCGCTTCCAGCGTAATGGCACACCTTTGGCCACTTATCACTAGTCTTCGGCCTAACCAAGCCTACAGTACTGCACTTCTCGTAGCGTTCGGTAGATGGCATATATAAACTGATCCGCAATCGCGCATGAGTAATTAGCCATGCTCTAGCCAGCCCGTAATGGCACCGTCACAAACCAAGGCACCGAGAGGCAAAAGTACCTATAGATGGGGGTATCCCCCCAAACTCCCCCTAGGCTGTGGGGGCCGCGTCCCCCGCCTTGGCTAGTTCCGTAAGTGCCCATGGATCCTCCTTGCCTATGCGCATGGGCGCTTGGTTTATATATGCCATGAACCTAGCGTTCAGCAGTGCTGCGTGGTCTCTCTCCAGTTACCTGCCCATACCTGTCAATCTGTAACTATTACAGATGTACATGCATGAGCACAATCCATTTTATAATCTTACTATCATCCTCTATGATAGCGATCTCAGTTGTTCCCTGATCACTAGCTAGTAACACTGAATCAGATCATGTTGTCCTCAACACCTCTCAACTCCAGTATGATCAACTCCATTTCCTCTGCTATGTCATCATTCAGGATGGTCACATTGAATTCTTTAGTCATTTCAAATCGACCAAATTGTATTGTTTGAATACCACCGGAGGTCTAGTCTTCACCTGCAGTGAGCCAAGTTCTCGACGACTTCAACCGACAGTCACCCGCTGGCTAACGGCCGCTTAGCGTGAGGCCAAAAGTGAAATGAGTCACGCTCTCTCATGTGCCAGCGCGGTTCAACCAATCACACTGCTGCTACCATGCTTTCATGCTACCATGGAAAGCAATCGCCGGTTGCCATGGATATTCCTCACGGCGCGCGCACATTCAACGAGGTGCGCGATTATCTGAAATAGCACGTGCCGAGACTCCAACATGTGACTATTGACTCAACATATGTGTATATACACTGCAATGCTGTAAGGAGTATTTAAATCCCTGGGTCAGCAGTCACATGTGTAGAGGCATTGTGGAATAGTAGACTTCTCTATCAACAGCAACACAAGTAAGGAATATATTGTCAATGGAGTACAATATTGTGATGCATGTATCGTCATGCATGCAACTGATTTACACCATGCAGAAAATCAATATAATCACATACCAAACTGCAAGCATTTTCTTGAGAATATCTGGAGTCAGTGTGATTGAGAGGAAGTGAGCTGGTCATTAGCACAAGCCTATAAAACTGACAAACCTGAGACTGTCAACTCAGTGTGGAGCTACTAGTAACTGCAATTGCATAGTTAAAATGACCTTCATTCATTAGACTGGTGATAAGTTTTTAAAATTTCTGCATGCTTCTTCTTCTTCTTCTTCTTCTTCTTCTTCGTCTTCTTCGTCTTCTTCTTCTTCTTCTTCTTCTTCTTCTTCTTCTTCTTCTTCTTCTTCTTCTTCTTCTTCCTCTTCTTCTTCTTCGTCTTCTTCTTTATCATGCGGCCTACCTCAAAATTGGCAAACGCGCTCACCTAAGTTTTGGCATAAAACAGCTTTTTTCTCTCCCGTGCATGATCCTTGGTCATCAGAATCTTCTTAGGATCCTTCTCGAACGAGAACGTCATTTCCTTGTTATTACACACGTGCACACCTCATGACCACGAGCACCAAAACGGGTGGGGTTCGCATAAACTCAGAGAGCCTTGTATTTGCAAGTGAGTATGCAACGAAAAACCAGTGAAACTTGGGAGTAAAACATTTCCATTTAAATGTTGAAGGATATAGGGATTACAGTGCCAAAAAGTAGAGAAACAAGTGCAGTGTATATGCAGTAAGACAGGGGATGAGGGTATGCAACAATAATAACATGCGTAACCCCTCCCTGCATCTCTTTTATTATGGGTTTACGCATGTTATTATTGTTGCATGCCCTCATCCCCTGTCTTGCTGCATATATGCTGCACTTGTTTCTCTACTTTTTGGCACTGTCATCCCTACATCCTTCAACATTTTAATGGAAATGTTTTTACTCCCTTCATTCAACCTAGTCGTGTCAATTGACGATTTTCTCTATATCTATCTATCTATCTATCTATCTATCTATCTATATATATATATATATATATACAAGTGTAAAAACATTTTTAATAAGACTCGCAGATCTGATCTCTTCAAAGCAAAGTGAACCCTATTCTGTCATCTTGAACTGGATAAGAACTCGTCTTTCCTTTTCCATCCTGCAATCCTCCATTATGTGCATAAGAGGCACATACCCCTCCTTTTTAGATGCCCAATAGACAATACCTTACTCTTACAATTGCAGACTAGAGCCCTGCATCTGAATAAGCAACTATTATTCTCACCTGGTGTATTTATTTATTCATTTATTACTCTTTGTATAGTATTCTGTTGGTCCCCCCCTTCAAAAAAAAGCATTGAGGAATGGCATTCAACTACATGGAAGTGCTTGCTGTTTTCGTTTGAGAAGGATCCTAGGAAGATTCTTATGGCCAAGGATCATGCACAGGAGGGAAATAAGTCGCTTTATGCCAAAGCTAAGGAGAGCGTGTTTGCCAATTTTGAGATAGACCTAGGCCATTTGATAAAAAAGAAGAAGAAGGAGAAATAGCAGTTTAGCAATTTTCTGCATGTCATTGTAGCAGGACATGCAAAACATACCAAAAGAGTCTACAGACTATGAACAGCATGCAGCGCACATATATATTATACACATAATATATCACATATGTAGATTGATAAAGCACTGTGTCAACAGTCACATGTGTGGAATGATGGCGTACTCTATCAGCAGTCACATCTGTAAAACAAAGAAGTACTGTGTCAACAGTAACACATGAATAGGAATAACTATAGTAATCATAGCTCCTAATTTGCCACTATACTGCTTGCTCTAGTGCACTGCTCACTATAAAATCAGCATGATATGTTACTTGTGAGAACTGACTGTGTTTGTGGTGTAAGTGAAAATCAAAAATCAACTAATAAATGAACTCAGCTGTGCACACAATGGGACAGACAATTTCCTTAATCAACAGGCTAAACCTATAACACAACTCACTTTAAAGGACAATTAAGTCTAGATATAGTTAAAACACCATGTAGGCAACAGTTGGTAAGCAGTAAAATCAGCATGGTATGTTACTTGTGAGTAATAACACTGGCTCTATTTGTGGTGCAAGTAAAGATCAAAGATCAACTAGTGAATGAACTCAGCTGTGCACACAATGTGTCAGGCAATTACCTTAATCAACAGGCTAAACCTATAACACAACTCACTTTAAAGGACAATTAAGTCTAGATATAGTTAAAACACACCATGCAGGCAACAGTTAGTTGATAAACAGTAAGAGCATAACTACATGTGGTGAGAAGTAAAAGAAATTGAGCAATGCAGAGCACAAATGCCCACAAATAGCCACTAATGACTCCTATACAAGTGCATGTTTTTATAGACTAAGTGGCAAATACAAGTGCATGTTTTTTATAAGGATGCACTCTTACTAGCGTGAGGTTTTGTATTGTCTATACAGTCCCTATCAGCTCCTTGATCTGCCCACACATGCAGTGTGTTATAAAGAGTATATCCCTGGGTCTGCAGTCACATGAGTAGAGGTATTGTGGAATAGTAGACTTCTCTATCAACACTATTGTCATACAATAATGTGATACATGTATGGTCATGCATGCAATAGAAAATCATGGTGTGTACATGTGGCCACATCATATACCAAACTGCAAGCATTTTCTTGAGAACATCTGGAGTCAGAATAATTCAAAGGAAGTGAGCTGGTCATTAGCACAAGCCAATAAAGTGACAAACCTCAGACTGTCAACCCAGTGTGGACTAACTGCAATTGCATAACTAGGAAAGCATTTGTGGGCGAGCGCAACGACCGAGGCCGGCTACGTTTGCGCGTTGCGCAGGGACGCATGCGCACTGACCGCGGTCGGTTGATGACATATAAACAAAAATACAAACAGAATTGGCATTGAGTTCACTAGTACGGGCTCGCTGCGCTCGCCCAATTAAAACGACCTTCATTCATTAGACTGGTGGTAAGTCTTCTGCATGCTGTAAGAGCTCTCTGCAAATTGCGTTCTAAGCAGAGCTACGTGTTCTGCTTTAAATAGATCAATGGAGAAGAGTTGGCTGACTTTTGCTGTTCTCCTAGCACTGGTCCTTGGCAGTGTAGCTGAGCAATGTCCTCTACTACATGCCCCAGAGGGGGCCGACAGGACAGGCTGCTATATAGTTGTGCTGGACCGTACAGTTGCACCAGAAAAGTTTGCAGAAATTCTTGAGAGGGCTACTGGCTTGGCCGAGGAGAATCGTGTGTACGGATTGGTGAAGAATGTTGCAAAAGCCTTCACTCTAAAACTCTCCACTGAGTCCCTGAACGTTGTAAGTTGATATGAATGCAATGTTATTTGGCTGTATCATATAGAGTCAGTAGACTCTCTATGTAGAGATGGCGCCGACATGTTTAACTTAAGAAACATATCAGTTTTAAACATTTTTAGGCATAAAACGTATGCAGTCACACTAACTACTATATCTTAAGTAAATTCAGCACGATAAGTGTGTTTAATTGTCAATATGTCAATTGCAACCAATAGTAATAACGTACGTCACGTTAGTTGTTGATTCTCTTTACAGCTTCGTGAGATCCCAGAGATAAAGTACATTGAGGAAGAAACAATTGCTGAAGGAAGTCAGATAGATGTACCATATCACCTGGATCGTCTCGATCAGAGGTACCTACCACTTGATGGAATCTTTGACCCCATTGGAGATGGAAAAGGTGTCGATATCTATATTCTCGACTCGGGGATAATGTACAATCACGAAGAGTTTGGTAATCGGGCCAAGTTCTCGGGCTACGATCCTATGGACGAGTTTCTAAATGAAACCTGGCGTGGAGGTGATTGTCATGGTCATGGAACACATGTTGCCAGCAATGCTGCAGGTGTTAAATATGGCGTGGCTAAGAAGGCGACTCTCTACAGCGTACGTGTGTTGGATTGCGGTAATCGGGGGGCGTGGAGTGTTATACTCTATGGAATGGAACATGCCATGCAAATAATTGCCGAAAGAAAACGCCCTGCAATTGTATCAATGTCACTGGCGGGTGGGTACACAAGAGTAGTCAATGAAGCAGTAAAGATACTGCACAACAGTGGAATTCCAGTTGTAGTGGCTGCAGGAAACAACGATCTAGATGCATGTAGATTCAGCCCAGCTAGTGCTCCCAATGCTATTACAGTCGGTGCCAGTGCAGATGGTGACGAGCTGCCCTATTTCACCAACTACGGCTCTTGCGTGGATATATTCGCTCCGGGAGCTGATATTATAGGTGCAAGTCACCGATGTTCAGATTGTTCTCAGATTTGGGATGGAACTTCATTCGCTTGTCCCATCGTCAGTGGAGCCGCTGCTATCCTTCTACAGCAACAGCCTCTACTGACACCTGACGAAATCTTCAAACAACTGGTTGCACTTTCAACTAACAATGCACTAAACTTTAGTACCATTCCATTTCCTTACAGTGAACTGACACCAAATCGGGCTCTATACATTCCTCGATCAGGTGAGTCTATATACTACATGCATCCAATCAACGTACTATATTGCGATCGTAAGGCAAGCATTTTTTTGTATTATTTTAATTAGGAGAGCCCAGCGAGCTCGTACTAGTGAACTCAATGCCGATTCTGTTTTTTTGTTTGTATGTATGTGCATGTCATCAATCGACCGGTCAGTGCTCATGCGTCTCCACGCAATGCGCAAATGTAGCCGGCCTTGCCTCTTCCGCTCGTTGCTCTCGCCCACAAATGCTGTGCAATCTCCTAGTACCGTGGCGTAACTACCATTGGGGCAGGTGGGGCGGTCGCCCCACCGCTTTTCGACAGATAAATTGCGCAATAATTCAGTATACCTAGTATATAGTGCGGGGCACTTTGATACTATACTTACTTAGGCTAGCCTGGTTAGCGCGATCGCTTGTCAGTGACGCTAGGTTGGCAGGAACCCTAAGTCTTCCCGTTGGATCTTGTCTTGCCGGAGAGCGGTCCTTCAGTGCTCTCCGACGTCTTAAGACCGTCGCGTAGCTCAATGACTGATGAGCGGCTGGACTCTTTAATCATATTGGGCTACATTAATCAAGAGCGATCTTTCTCGCCAGAAGAAGTGCTGCGAGTCTGGGATCGTTCAAGTCACCCTAGAATGGCGTTGGCGTTCCAAATTTAGTAATTTTACACGGCACGTGCGTAGCCTATTATTTTACACGGCACGTGCGTAGCCTATTATTAGACAAAGTAGCAGTTCATGCGCATGTGCATGAGTATCCGGTAGCTGGCCACGCCTTCGCCTCATCGCTCTGATTATTCTAGTTACGCCCCTGTAGTACTATGTAACTGTAGGGCAGATGTAAACTATATAGACGTCACAGCATTGAAAATGTAGGGAGCGTGCCCGCAGTCTCCAGATAGCGCGTTAATTGAGTGTTAAAAGCTCGTGACGATATTTCAATTACACCGCCCACTACTTAAGGCCGACGCACTTCGCGAGCCTGCTGTATATTTCTTTGCATTGGTTGTTCCACATACTATTGGAGAATTACTAGTGGAATGCAGCGCATTTTTGGCGAGCCCACCAGGCACCTTGTCGTGATAACAGGCAATATAAACGTATTATATATATGCCCCAAATCGTTGATTCCAACATACAATGCAGGCGGATCGGGTATAAACACATTTAAACACGGTGATATATGCCCGCAAACGCTCTCCGGGAATCCGAACTACATAGTTGTTAGTCTGCCATACCCATGGTCGTGCATACATAATTTCCACGTGGTTTTTCATCATTTCCCCCGTACATAAGTTGTGTTGCAGTAATTGGCGAACGTAGCGAGCCCTCCTAGTGAACTCAACGGGAGATTTTTCTATATATATATCATAGAGTCGGTAGACTCTATATGTAGGGATGGCACCGACACGCCCATTAGCCTTAATAAATGAAACGGCTCATATCTCTCGAACGGGGCAGTTATAGGCCTTTTCAGACACATAACGTGGTCTACGAGTGTTTTTATACACAGTAAAGCTCTCAAAGTACACTGCTCCAGTGACTTACAGTAAACCGCCGATTTCTCCAGCATTTTCTTCTTCTTCTTCTTCTTCTTGGCAAACGCGCTCACCTTAGTTTTGGCATAAAACAGCTTATTTCTCTCCCATGCATGATCCTTAAGCTTGGTGATCAGAATCTTCCTAGGATCCTTCTCGAACGAGAACGCCATTTCCTTGTTATTACACACGTGCATACCTCATACCACAAGCACCAAAATAGGTGGGGCTCGCATAAAGTCAGATAGCCTTGTATTTGCAAGCGAGTATGCAACGAAAAACCAGTGAAACGAGGGAGTAAAACATTTCCATTTAAATGTTAGAGGATGTAGGGATTACAGTGCCAAAAAGTAGAGAAACAAGTGCAGTGTATATGCAGTAAGACAGGGGATGAGGGCATGCAACAATAATAACATGCATAACCCCTCCCTACATCTCTTTTATTATGGGGTTAGGCATCTTATTATTGTTGCATGCCCTCATCCCCTGTCTTGCTGCATATATATATACTGCACTCGTTTCTCTACTTTTTGGCACTGTCATGACTACATCCTTCAACATTTTAATGGAAATGTTTTTACTCCCTTTATTGGCGAGCGGGAGCGAGCCAACCTAGTCGTGTCAATTGACGATTTTCTCTATATATCTATATAATATATATATATATATATAAATATACAAGTGTAAAAATATTTTTAATAATAATAATAATAATAATAATATATTTTATAGACAGAAAAATAAAAGCCGGGATGGCTTATCAGTCATTAGTCAGTATGTATTTAAATGCTTTATGAGTATAACACGCTAAAGCTCTAATGATAACTGGGTGAGTTGACTGCATGATACATTTAAACATCTCAGGAGGAGAAAGAGCAAAGAGAGAGGGGACAAAAACATGGATAGACTGGAGAAGCTCTGTTCTTAAATGGTTATATCTCTTGCATTCCAATACAAAGTGTATCTCATCATCAACCTTCTGACAAATAATGCATAACCGATGGTCGGGAGGAATTGGTGCAGGTTTGTGATATCTTCCCACTTCTATCTGCAAGCAGTGGCAGCTCGTCCTCAATCTTGTAAGAGCAATACGGTGATTTACTTTTTTAATGGTAGTTAGATATGGTTCAAGGCCAAAGACATATTTGAACAAACGGTAGGTTCTTAACTTATTCCCGGCTGTCCCACGCTTGCTAGATGTACAATTGAGCTGTTCCATCCATTGTTGTACAAACTGGTCCCTGTACCTTGACATTACAATATTTATTTCAATATGCTCAAAACCATTCTCATTAAAAGCAGATGGGAAACCTGCCCTGTTGTATATTTCTCGTAGCTTAGACATCCAACATGCTTGATAGCCACTTTGGCTCATTACTTCAGACACTGAGACTGCATGTAAAAGTATTGTTGGTATATTCCCTTCACAGATTCTCTTCCAATATTTTAGAATCTTTTCCTTCCAATATAAATGAAGTGGCAACTGACCCAGTTCTCCACGAACTGCTGCATTGGTAGCATTTGGGGGCAAACCGAGAATAAACTTCAAAAAAGATTGTTCAGTAGATTCTAGTTCCTGACTTTCTTTAAAACCCCACATTTCACATCCATAACAAAGTATAGGTTTTACCATAACATCATATAGTTTCAATGCAACCAGAGGTGATGGAGTTTGGAGCTTGGATAATGTTGTTTTCAAGGAAAATATTGC
The DNA here is from genome assembly GCA_963970385.1 of Theonella swinhoei. NCBI lineage: Eukaryota > Metazoa > Porifera > Demospongiae > Tetractinellida > Theonellidae > Theonella > Theonella swinhoei. Next base: position 2,211,233 of record OZ019947.1, read on the forward strand.
TTTCTTTGATTGACTGGATAGGTACTTCTTGGCCTTATTATATGAGCCATTAGTAGATAACCAAACTCCAAGATATTTGTACGAATTCACTCTCTCTAGATATACATCTGCCAATTTGAAAGAACATCTGTTGAAGCATTTGCCAAACACACTAACTTTTGTCTTGTCTGTATTCACTTCCAGCTGCCACTTTTTGCAAAAGTTTTGTAGAGAATTTAATTGTTTTCTCATACCCTCAGCACAAGATGAGAAAAGTACTATATCATCAGCATACATTAAAACATCCAGAGGTTCGTCGTTCAACATAATACCTGCATGATTCTCTGCAAGTTCTGGTATAAGCCCACCTATGAAGAGACTGAAGAGAAGTGGACTCAGTACACAACCCTGTCTTACCCCTATTTTGCAAGGGAATGATTCTGTGGCCTCCCATCTAGACACTTTCACTCGTGCTGAGGCCTTGTTATACATTGCTTGCAGTATATGGAGCATCTGACTACTAATACCTAACTGTGAAAGTCTTAGCCATAGTAATTCATGTTGGACACGGTCAAATGCTTTCTTAAAATCCACATAGCAGACAAAGAGTGGGCATTTCCTCCTCTTAGAATCCTCAATAATTGAATTTAAAATAAAAACACAATCAAGCGCTCTCCTATTTTTGCGGAATCCAAATTGTTCCTCAGGCAACAAATTTCTCTTTTCGGCCCATTCACTGATTCTCTTGTGCAATACCATCGCAAATATCTTTCCCATTCCATTCAGGAGTGTTATACCTCGATAATTGTTAGGATTTGTTTTTTCACCTGTTTTATGAATTGGACAGATTAATCCATTTGACCATGGTGTGGGATATTCCCCATTCCTCAGCACTCGATTAAAGAGTTTTGTGAGTAGAGTAATCAATTTGTCGTTAAAAGCCCTATAAACTTCAATAGGAATTCCATCTTCACCGGGTGATTTATTAGATTTCACACTGCCGATGGCAACTGCAACTTCCTCCCTGGTTATTTCATCATCTAACTCAGACACAGGTCCATTCACAGGAACATATTCTAACAAATGTGTGCACTCAGCTTTGTTTAGTAATTTGAAATGCTCAAATAGAACATTAGGGTCAATAGGGATGGTATTGTCCTTGCATTGTTTTGTTTTATTGACCAACTTCCAGAAATCACTCGGCTTTTTATTCCTAGTGCGAATTAGTTCCATCTGAAGTTGAAATTGTGCTGACTGTTTCTTTCTTTTTAGTAGTTTTTTAAACACTCGCTTTTGGAAAAAATACTCTTCTCTTAGGTGGCAATCTGTTGGTAATGCATTAAAAAGTTTTTTAGCATCATTTACGATACGTTTCTGACTCTTACATTCTCCATCAAACCACTTGTTCCTAGGGAATGCTCTGGTTTTCTCTACGCAAGTATTTGTTACACACTCTTTATTCATTTTTCTTACACCTCCACACTCTTTTACTAGAGTAATCAGAAAATCAGAAAATTGATTCACACAACTGGCAACACTATTTCTCTCTGTCTCAAATTTGCATTCCAGCTCTGTTATATTTTCTAAACAGGTTCTATTCTTGAATTTCCTTCTGAAATTAGTAGAAATTTGATCATTCCAAAGCAGGCTACCTGGTAATCTATATTTCGGTACACTTGATAATTTCTTCTCCAACTGAACTACAAAGGGGTGTTCAATTTTGAACTGGATAGGGCAGTGGTCAGAATATGATTTTAGTTCTGCAATCTGAAAACTCATTATACGTTGTTGGAGCTCAGCTGATACAATCAAGTAATCAACTACGCTACACCCTCTAGGTGTATAGCATGTAAATTTCCCTTTTGAATCTCCTCCATGTCGTCCATTAACTATGCGCATCCTTGAACCAATACAGAGGTCAAGAAGATGTCTACCTTGAGTATTAACAAAATCATCACTAGATATCCGTGTGCTCTCTTTATCAATGGTGTATGTTAATGGTATATCCAACGGAAGTATTGAGTCATCGAGAATAAAGTCAGAACAATTTCCAGTACGTGCATTCATGTCCCCACATATAAGAACATTTCCTTGAAGCGAATACTTCAAAACTTCTGACTCAAAGTCAATCCATTGTGATCCCTCTTGGAATGTAGCTGTTGAATCTATTGGTGGTATATAGCAAAAGCAATTTAATAAGACTCGCAGATCTGAAGTGTAAAAACATTTTTAATAAGACTCGCAGATCTGATCTCTTCAAAGCAAAGCAAACCCTATTCTGTCATCTTGAACTGGATAAGAACTCGTCTTTCCTTTTCCATCCTGCAATCCTCCATCATGTGCATAAGAGGCACATACTCCTCCTTTTTAGATGCCCAATAGACAATACCTTACTCTTACAATTGCAGACTAGAGCCCTGCATCTGAATAAGCAGCTACTATTATCACCTGGTGTATCTATTTATTTATTTATTTATTTATTACTCTTTGTATAGTATTGTGTTGGTCCCCCCCCTTCAAGAAAAAGCATTGAGGAATGGCATTCAACTACATGGAAGTGCTTGCTGTTTTCGTTTGAGAAGGATCTTAGGAAGATTCTTATGGCCAAGAATCATGTACGGGAGGGAAGTCACTTTATGCCAAAGCTAAGGAGAGCGTGTTTGCCAATTTTGAGATAGACCTAGGCCATTTGATTAAAAAAAAGAAGAAGGAGAAAATGGCAGCTTAGCAATTTTCTGCATTGTAGCAGGACATGCAAAACATACCAAAAGAGTCTACCGACTATGAACAGCATGCAGTGCACATATATATTATACACATAATATATCACATATGTAGATTGATAAAGCACTGTGTCAACAGTCACATGTGTGGAATGATGGCGTACTCTATCAGCAGTCACATGTGTAAAACAAAGAAGTACTGTGTCAACAGTAAGACATGAATAGGAATAACCATAGCTCCTAATTTGCCACTATACTGCTTGCTCTAGTGCACTGCTCACTATAAAATCAGCATGATATGTTATACTTGTGAGAACTGACTGTGTTTGTGGTGCAAGTGAAAATCAAAAATCAACTAATAAATGAACTCAGCTGTGCACACAATGGGACTGACAATTTCCTTAATCAACAGGCTAAACCTAACACAATTCACTTTAAAGGTCAATTAAGTCTAAGTGTAGTTAAAACACCATGTAGGCAACAATTGGTAAGCAGTAAGAGCATAACTACATGTTGTGAGAAGTAAAAGAAAAAGAGCATCATGAGCATGTGTTCAAGCTGTCCTTCAAACCGTTTTATGAAAATTCACATGCACAGTAGATGTTTCTGTATGACATAAGTAACATTACACACAAATAGACAGACAGACAGCACTGTCAGAAAGGTTCAACTGCATTTTATTACACACAGTGGCTCTTAGCTCTAAAGTGGTCATGATTACATAATATAAGTCTAATTGACACCACTAGGCTTCCCCAACCAGAGTAGTAGGCATAGTGACAGAATCCCAGAAGCCTTAGAGATGATGCAACTTGGATAACCATATCAGGGCTAAATTAACCTTAACATTTTTTACAGTGTATAGATAGCAGCTGAAATACTTGTTTAAGACACAGAAAAGCTTAGCTAGTTGAGTGCTGTGGATAATGATGTATACTAGTCAACTATATCCCAACATCTGTGACTGTACTCCATCAGTAAACACATGTCACTTCTGACTAAGTACTCCATCATTCTACACATGTGACGGTTGACACAGTACTCCATCAATCTACAATGTGACTGTTGACTCTACGACATATGTGCATATACACTGCAATGCTGTAAAGAGTATTTAAATCCCTGGGTCAGCATTCACATATGCTGAGGTATTGTGGAATAGTAGACTTCTCTATCAACACCGTTGTCATTGTCAAGAGAGAACAATAGTGTGATGCATGTATGGTCATGCATGCAACTAACAATTACAAAATTGGTTTACAGTGTGTGCAGAAAATCACGTGGTGTACATGTGGCCACATGACATACCAAACTGCAAAAATTTTATTGTGAACATCTGGAGTCGGTATGATTGAGAGGAAGTGGGCTGGTCATTAGCACAAGCCTATAAAAGTGAGAAACCTGATACTGTCAACTCAGTGTGGAGCTACTAGTAACTGCAATTGCATAGTTAACTAACCACCTTCATTCATTAGACAGGTAGTAAGTCTTTTAAATTTTTGAATGCTGTAAGGGCTCTCTGCAAATTGCATTCCAAGCTGTGCTACTTGTGTTAAAATAGATCTGAGAATAGATTAATGGAGAAGAGTTGGCTGACTTTTGCTGTGCTCCTAGCACTGACCCTTGGCAGTGTAGCTGAGCAATGTCCCCTACTACATGCCCCAGAGGGAGCTGACAGGACAGGCTGCTATATAGTTGTGCTGGACAGTACTATTACACCCGAGAAGTTTGCAGAAATTCTTGAGAGGGCTACTAGCTTGGCCGAGGAGAATCGTGTGTACGGATTGGTGAAGACTGTTTCAAAAGCCTTCTCCCTAAAACTCTCCACTGAGTCTCTCAACATTGTAAGTTTATATAAATGCGTATGTGCCAATGTTATTTGGCTGTATCATATAGAGTTAGCTAGTAGACTCTCTATGTAGAGATGGCGCCGACATGTTTTAACTTACGAAAAGGGTTTTAAACTCCCGAACATGGTAGTTTAAGCTCTTTTTCTGCACAAAACATATGCATGCAGTCACACTACTACATCTTAAGTAAATTCAGCATGATCATTGTGTTTAATTGTCAATATGTCGAGTGCAATCAATGGTAATAACGTACGTCACGTTAGTTGTTGATTCTCTTTACAGCTTCGTGAAATCCCAGAGATAAAGTACATTGAGGAAGAAACAATGGCTCAAGGAGGTCAGATAGATGTACCATACCACCTGGATCGTCTCGATCAGAGGTATCTACCACTTGATGGAATCTTTGACCCTATTGGAGATGGAAAAGGTGTCGATATCTATATTCTCGACTCGGGGATAATGTACAATCACGAAGAGTTTGGTAATCGGGCCAAGTTTTCGGGCTACGATCCTATGGACGAGTTTTTAAATGAAACCTGGCGTGGAGGTGATTGTCATGGTCATGGAACACATGTTGCCAGCAATGCTGGAGGTGTTAAATATGGCGTGGCTAAGAAGGCGACTCTCTACAGCGTACGTGTGTTGAATTGCAATAATCGGGCGCCGTGGAGTGTTATACTCGATGGAATGGAACATGCCATGCAAATAATTGCCGAAAGAAAACGCCCGGCCATTGTTTCAATGTCACTGTGGGGTGGGTACACAAGATCAGTCAATGAAGCAGCAGAGAAACTGTACAGCAGTGGAATTCCAGTTGTAGTAATTGCAGGAAACAACGGTCGGGATGCATGTAGATACAGCCCAGCTAGTGCTCCCAGTGCTATTACAGTCGGTGCCAGTGCAGATGGTGACGAGCTGCCCTATTTCACCAACTACGGCTCTTGCGTGGATATATTCGCTCCGGGAGCTTTTATTATAGGTGCAAGTCACCGATGTTCTGATTGTTCTCAGATTTGGAGTGGAACTTCATTGGCTTGTCCCCTCGTCAGTGGAGCTGCTGCTATCCTTCTACAGCAACAGCCCCTACTGACGCCAAAAGAAATCTTTAACCGACTGGTTTCACTCTCGACTTACAATACACTAAACTTTAGTACCATTCCACCTAGTTACGAAGAATTGACACCTAATCGAGCTCTATACATTCCAGGTGAGTCTATATACTACGTGCATCCAATCAACTTACTATATTGCGATCGTGAGGCAAGCACTTTTCTGTATTATTTTCTATATAACTGCAATGCAGATGTAAACCATACAGGCCTCACAGCACTGAAAATGTAGGGAGCGTGCCCACCAGGCACCTTGTTGTGACAACAGGCAATATGAACGTACTATAGTCTATATATAGGCCACAAATCGTCCGGATTCTTTTAGGTTTTCATCAGGTGATTTCCAACGCACAATGCGGGCGGAAGGACGGGTATTACTAGCCTCGCGGAGCCACGCCTTCTCGGGCGGGAGGAGAAGGCCTAGTGAATTGCCCATACGCCACTTGTTCCATAGGAATGTCAATTAACCTCAATATCATAACATTGCGTAATACCCACGGACATGCGGGGGAGTCACAGCAGTGTTTGTGCACACGTGCGTGAGAAGTCAGTCTGTTATTGCTCCAACTACATGTACTGTACTGACCCAACGCCTCGGAAGCTCTCCGAAGGCATAAGGTAAGGGTAGAAGCTAGGGCTAGGGCAAAAATGTTGTTCCGCGCCCCACGGCACCGTATGTATCTAGTCCTAGCCTCAGCCTTAGCCTTTAGCCTTAGCCCTAGCCCCTAGCCTTAGCCCTAGCCTCTAGCATTAGCCCTAGGCTCCAGAAGCGGATCCAGGGGGGGTCCTGGGGGTCAATGGACCCCCCCTTGGACCTCATACTCGGATCGGAGCTTCTGCTTGACATTGCGCGCACCAAGCCGGCGCGCACAGTCATATTTATATTTGTACGCGATCGCGCGAGTGAATCTCAACCCTTGGAATCGGAAGTTTATTCGGGCCTGGGAGATATCACAAATGAATTCAAAACGGTCTGGATACGAGGCTAGTTCGTTCCCTATTTTGCAGCGACGAGGCGACATAGTATTGACACTCAGTAATGTAATGCGATGCAAAGCGGCGTAAGAGCGAGCGCGATCACGCCGCATTGTAAATGACGTCACATGAATTTGCCCGGCGCGCGCTACCTTGGACCCCTCCCTTAAAAATCCTGGATCCGCTCCTGACTAGCCCCTACCCTTAGCTCTAGCCTCTAGCCTTAGCCCTAGCCGTAGCCCCTAGCCTCAGCCCTAGTCCCTCCTAGCCTTAGCCCTAGCCACTAGCTTCTAGCCTTACCTTCGGAGATGTTCCGAAGTCATTTACGCGTTGGGTCCGTACAGTACAGTTGATCCCTGGCTGCTTTCCCGCTTCATACCATACTCTGGACCTGTCCAGAGGAAGTTAAGCGCCTAATTTGCAATCACGTAACCCCACCCATTGTAGGCAACGTATTCAAGGATTTACGGAAGTACCGCGGCTCGCGTGTGTGCACTTGTGCATGCCAGCGCTATCTTTTGCTTCTGTAACCTGCTACTGTGCTGGTAGAGGCGATGGATCCACCTGCTGGCAAGCCTCTCATTCAAGTTGGTGGAGAAATAGACCGATCACAAAAACAATGACGTCATGATTGTGGAACCTAAACGCCTACTTGTCTGCTTTTTTCGCTTGGTTCCAACAGTTTTACTGGTATATGAAAAGACTAGTAAGTAGATCTATCCAACGGGGAATTTCGGTGGATTTACTTTAGGTAAAGGGGTGTGGTCCCCGCAAGGGGAGACCCCCCCGAAGGGGGGCGTGGCGACGCTCCCGACCACTTTCTCCGGAGACTTGCGCGTGGGTCTCTAAGGTAGAGGCTCGGAGATAGCCATGCGCAAAAACACCAGTCGGATAAGAATGATACTGTTTGTTTACAAACAAACAATTAAGGTGGACGTGGTTACAAATAATTAAGGGATGTAAGCATTATCAGTTTGTTACATCTGCAAAGTTTGAAGCCCATGGCTCTTACTTATCTACCATTATAAATGCATTTTCAGTATTGAATTTTTGCTCCCAGGCCTTAATTCACTTGAGTAATCAGTAGTTCACAAGGCTAATTGTAGCCGTATAAGCGAATAAGATGTTAATAAATCGACCCAATTTTCGAGGTGTCGTTTTATATACTTTCAGATATTGTTGAATGCCATTCCCCTGTTCCTTGTTTCCACACATCCTTCAATAATTTAACGTTTTACACTTGTCTCATCCGCTTATTTTGTTTACACGATCCCCCCTTCTACTCCTGCGCTTGAGCCCCGCCTTTCCAGAAAATGTGGAATTAATGCACGTGCACAAAATAGAAAATGGCTTCCCACAAATAAGGATTTATACAGTTCCGCGTGAAGATACTTGGTCAAGTATCACGCACACAAGGGCAAGGAGCCGTTTCATGCAAAAATCAAGGAAAATACTTATATATGCGGTAGGTCGAATACAAGAAAATGAACAAGGCAGATTTGCGGTAAATTGCCGATTTTTGTGAACCATTATTGTTGTGATTGCCAAACATGGATATATTGACAAGCAGTATTGATGGAACTGTATCGAGTGTCAGTTTTGGAAAGCGGTTTATACCTGAGGGTGCGCATTAATTGGAGATCGCAACAGCACGACTTTGATGTTAGATATAGTTTTGTATTAGCTACAAGTATGTGCAGAGCACAGTAGCTCTAATATATTTATTTGGTAGACATAACTGCGCGAGGGTTACGCACTTTACTAGTGCATTTCATTTTGTATTGAGCTCTACGTGCAGACGTTTGACGCGTTTTGTGGGACTAGCTTCTCGGAGCAGCGGGAGGGGTAAACCCATAAATATGAAGCTATTTCTCTGCTCTATAAGGACTGGGTAGGCTTGAATGCTTCTGCAGCACGGTGAGCTCCCCGTGCAGCGTTTTAGTTCCAACATATAATACTTTGACCACTCACTTTTCCATGCGGTTAATTAGAGCTGTCTGCACTCGGAGCAGCTCAGTCTCCTTGACAGGTAAGCTTATATACCTGGGTGAGTTTCATTTTACAAATATGTGTCTCAATGTGCTTCTTGGTGGGGGCAATGCCCCCCTAGGAAAATTCTAGTGGGGGCAAGCGCCCCCCCGCCCCCCCCCGCTTCCTACGCCTATGATACAGGCAGAGTCAGAGTTGTATTAGCATGGCTGAACTATTAGACCTATGACTCTACTATGTACACAGCTATTTCATGCCGTTTAGAGACGCACGGCTAAGGCTGAACTGAAATGTAGTCCCACAAACACTGATCATGCAACTCACACCCTGCAGTGCGTCTTTAGCCATAGATAATATAGTTTAGGATGCAAAATTATCTTTCTATATAGAGCTGTGGAACTACTGTAACATCTATATACCACTAAAATTCATAGGAATGGAGTTGAATTTTTATCTGACAAAGAATCACTTCCCCAGTTGCAATGCCAAGCAACGCGGAGTGTCCCGTGCTGGACGTGTTAATTGCGGAAGTATCCAATCCTTATCTATGCTAAAAATACGCAGCTTTGTAGGAGTCATGCTTTTATTTCTTCTATTTTGCCACAGGACCATGTGGTGGTGAACTCAACCTGAGCAGAAATCACATATTTGAGGACTTTCAATCTCCATACTACTCCACCCGCAATATCAGCTGCAAGTGGGTTATTGACGCTCCAGAAGCTGATTTCATCTTGTTTGTAATAAAATCTATGAAAACTGATTCTCGAAATGATACTGTAGAGATCTGTACAGGCCTCAACTGCGATGAATCCACCCAGGTGGCAGTTTTTTCAGGGCGGCTGAGAATGAAGTTACATGAGATCAGTGGGGGTAAAGCTTCAGTGGAAGTGAAGATGGAGAGTCCTAGTAAGAACCACTGCAACGGTAGTTTTAAGGCCACTGTTATAGCTCTCTACAGTTAGGATTTGGACAGTGGATTGTTTGAACTCTTATAACTGTTAGGGTATAGGGACATAGCTACTAAATACCATATATAGGTTTTGAAATTCCTCCTGTTTCTTTACTATGTATATGTGTCTGTAAGTGGTAGTGAGTTAGCTGTGAAAAGGTGGAGCATTGAACTACACCTATGCAATGTAATTAACTACATCCAATGTCGCAGTCAATTGCAGAACACATTTTTGGTACCTTTCTTACCGAGAGTTGAACGTGTGTAACATATATCATGGCCGTAGCAACAGGGTGGGCAGGTGAGGCTAGGGCCTCACCACTTTTTTGGAACAGCATTAGTCTAATAGCCACCTGGCCTCACCACAAATTTAAGTCTAACAATGGCTACAGTACAGATCCACTAGCGCTCTATGTAAGTACTACAGCAGGGTTCGCGGCTTACGCGAGCGATGTAAATCTAAAAATATATAAATATACATATAAATATACTAATGTCTATTCGTGTTCACCTGGGCCCCGGAAGTTGCTGCGGTTTTACTTGTTGTCATTTTGACAACTTCCTTCATGTTTGCGGTTAGTGGTATGCGCAGGTAACTGGATGGAAACCACGCGGCAGTGCTGAACGCTACGAGAAGTGTGTTTTTTCGAGTACTGTAGGCTTGGTTAGGCCGAAGACTAGGGATAAGTGGCTAAAGGTGAGCCATGACGCAGGAAGCGCGTTATCCATGATGTCATAGTTCAGTAGTACCGTTTTGACTTCTACGTTACACTTCATTGAAAATATGGGCACCCAGCTAGTATCATGTGAGCCTAGCTAGCATTACTAACCTCGGGTAGCCCCTTTTTCTTACTGCTTTTCACACTAGCAAACGCTTCGAGCACGTAAGAAGCCTTCGCGCGTAAACGGCGCGTTTGGCTGAGATCACGCGACTACATTCCTCGCGGTATCTTCATACTTTCCTTATGGGACATACAGTTATCTTTGGAGTGGTAGAGATTCAGATTTAGTTAGACCTATCACTAGACGCGAGGAATCCAATGGTGCTCTTGATTGGGTGAAGATAATGAAGTTATTGCCAAAATTTGAGGGTCCAGGTGAAATCAAATAGACTTTAGAAGTTTATATATCAAATAGACTTTAGAAGAACTCTTCGTGTATATCTATTTTGCGCATGCGCAAACAGTCAATACTGGTGTTGGAGTAACAGTGGACACCACAGACAAGTGGACTCCTCCCTGAACAGGTGGACCCCCATTGCTTGCATGGCTCCATATACACTTTTGTCAATAGTACTCTTAAGCACGTTTGAACCCAGCACCAAACCTTAACACCTAGCACTAGTTCCTAGCCCTTAGCCCTAGCCCTAACCCTAGCCCTACCTAGAAAAGTCACAGGACCCGCTGACCATCCATCCGGGCCCCTAGCAAGTGATCCATAACCTACCAGATGGGGGTCCACCTGTTCAGGGGAGGGTCCACTCATCCTAGAATAGGTTGACCCCCTAGGTCCACCAGGGTGGATCGAGGTCTCTGATAAGGGGGGTCCACCTATGCTGCAACACCGGGCCGTTTCTCCCCGGCCTTTGGGAACGACCTCGAAGCTTTTAGGTTCGTTACGGCTCAGCTCGCGCGATATTGACAGCATTCGCCAGTGAATACTGTCTCCCCACCATAAAATGACCACGTTTGAATGCTTTCAGAGCTTTCTATGATGGAGGACATGGTTCACTGAGGGGGGACATTATTCACTAGGTGAATAATGTCCGGGGGGACAGTATTCACTCCGACACCGGCAGCCTGATACTATAGCTGTAGCTGTTGGTCCGGCAATCCCGTATACCCTGCGTGTACGGCCCGCGGAATGCGCGACCGAACTTCGACCCTTGTAGGTGTAGTCGTTCGAGTAGACCAGTGGAATTTAGAAAGGGGGGGGGGTGCAAAAGAATAACACACTATGCGCGCGCGCCGGAAATTTTTGACGTGCCACACCCACTTTTCGGCTAGCGCCTCCACGGCAACCTTTAGCGATCCGTTTAGCAACTTTTACTCGGTCAAGGTGAGTGCGCACGCTACTTTTATATGCCAGTGAGGTTTTGATGCTGTAACTGCATAAGTTTAGTCAAGCGTGCATGCGTGAAAATGCACTCTGCTTGCCAAAGCTGGGTGAAAAGGGGGGTCCATGGACCCTGCGGACCCCCCCCCTAAATCCTCCACTGTAGACTGTACTAATATGATGAACTGTCCCATTCGGATGGCGCCGGAGTAGCGATTCAGCTAGTTAGAGTGCGCAGGAGAGAGTAGCGATCCAAGTAGACAAATTTCGCAGGGGAAAGTAGGATCCAGCCGCTGGAATAGCACACTTCCTTCAACTGCTGTGCACTTTTTGTTTGCACACTGTTAGTCTCATGTCGTAGTACTCTCTCATGGTTTATGCATATTCATTCACTCTCTCATGGTGTATGTGTATAAAATATTCTCATTCCTGTACTACAGAATATTGTCATGAAGCAATGATAACTTTAACACCATACAATTCTCTGTTTCATCCTTAGTGCACTTTCCACAGTATCAAAGAGGACTTTTCCTGATTGTATCTACAACATTACATATGCGTCAGATTAGAAGCACTTCTCTACACTTCACAGTCAGGCTAACATTCTCATCAAGACAAGAGGATGGCACATGATTAGGCAATACTTTCCACTTCACACTCCTCTACAATGTTTAGTGCAGTTTCAGCAACTAGAGAATCAACAAACTAATGCAACATCACTGTAGAGAGGACATTGTGATTTTAGTTAGTGACCGGTTAGGATTATGCAGCTTAGGCTTGGAACATAGCTGTAATAGCTCCATGTGTTTCTATAAAGGCTGCAACAATCTCACTTTGACCACTCATAGGTGGCATCAATTATGAAAATGTTACTTTTTTTGAAAAAGAAGGCCAGTAAACTGCTTATCTGCAGCAGTAAATGCTTCCAATGTTGTATATACCTGCACATATGTTATCAGGAAACCTGCTGGAAGTCCTACTAAACAGGAAGGTACTGTGTATAATATTATACTGCACGCATGTAAATAATTCTATCTTGAGTTAGATTTCTATTATGTAAAATAATGTGTTTCAAGCTCTTATGTCTCTGGATCCTTCCAAAGCTAGTGGCTGTGATGGCATTGGATCAAAGTTACTGAAGGATTGTGCTTTAGCTCTGTACCAACCACTTCATCACCTAGTAAGTTTTTCCCAGCATTATATTCCTGTGGAGTAGCGTACTCATCTCATTAAACCAATTTTTAAATCTGGTGATAGAAACCCAGTCAAGAACTATAGACCTATATCTCTCCTTTGTGTTACATCTAAAGTGTTAGAGAGGATTGTTTACAATCATCTCATTGGCTTTGTGAACAGCTCAATTTCTACTAAACAGTTTGAGTTTTTGCACAATCATTTTACCCTTCAGCAATTGCTCAACAGCTTAAACACTGTGAATCTTTCTCTTAACACAAATTCTCAGACTGATGCAGTTTACCTGGATTGAAAGCTTTTGATTCCGTAGCTCATAATGAGCTTTTGTTTAAGCTATGGTCCTTTGGCATAACTGGTAACCTAGCTTTGGAAGTGGCTTCAAGCGTACCTTAGTTACAAACCATGTTCAATGTGTTTCTGTTAACAATACTCCTTTTGATGTCCTCCCCGTTGTTTCAGGAGTTCCGCAAGGCAGTAACTTGGGACCAATCATGTTTTTGGTGTTCGTTAATGACCTTCCAGCTGCTGTCACTTCTTCCTTGCCCTTATTATTTGCCGATGACGCCAAGTGCATTAAACTATTTATGAAAAGTCTGACTGTCTCTCTCTCCAACAGGACCTCAATAACCTAGCCACTTGGAGTACCTCTTGGAACCTCCTTTTAATGAGGAGAAATGTGCTGTTGTTAGGTTTTACTCAAAACACTTTCCTTTACTCTATAACTACTATCTCAATAGTAAACTTGTTGCAACAAAAAGCACTCATTCTGATTAGGTGTTGTGGTATCTTCTGATCAGCAGTGGAAGTTTTACTATATATATATCTCTCTATTCTCTCTAAGTCCTACAAATGTCTAGGTCTGCTTCGTAGAGTCTTCTCCTCTGCCAGTTGTGTGAGGACTAAAAAGGTTTTGTACCTAGTTCCTGTGAAGTGTTCATCACTTCTCTTTCAATCGGTTACCTCGTCTTTGGAATTCTCTCCCCTATATTGACGCTGATCAACCAATATCAGTGATCAAGATGAAACAAAAGAAGTTTTTCTGGTGTCATAATTTCAACCCTGGCAATGTGTGTTTATTTCCTTACGTATGTCCTTGTGCTAAATGTTCATTGCTCCCCAAGTTTAACACCTCTATATATTCTCTAAACTTGTGAGTATATAACATTATATTTGGACTGTTGGTTAAAAGTTCTCAGACCCTCAGTGCAGTCTCCATCTTTTTCTTCCTTGTTACTTCTCTTATATATTTTTCGTCTGTACTATAAAGCAATAATAATGTACACTTTTGGCAAACAGGGATGGGTTAACTGAGTGGTCCAAACAACACAAGTTTCCTGTACATATGCATGTTGTTATGCCATCCAACTGCTGCCCATAACCTATCCTACAACACATTCCACTTCTACAATTTTTAAATGACAATCTTGTGCACAAACATTCCCGCTAGATCTGTAAACCATTTATAGTCACCATAATTTTCAAGCCACTCATGCATGCAAGGCTATTTAATAGCAAGACAGTATCTTATGGCAATAAAAGCAATAGCTTGTGAATTTTGCACCCACAGTGATCATTGACATGGTTGTACCCATGTGCAAACAGTATAACTTAAACCCCGTTTGAAGTGCTGCATACGTGTAAGGACTCTTGAAGTATATAGGCTCAACAGATTTGAGTTTCCGGAGTAGAGCATCTACATCAGGGGCGGAGACATAGGGGGGGCAGGGGGGGCTCGAGCACCCCCACATTTTATAGTGAGGGGGCTGAGCACCCCCACTTTTGCAACACGGACACATATTAATATTGTGCAAGTGGGAGCGAGCCCAGTCAGCGGTGCAATTGCATGGCGATCTTCTCGAAGCGATCGAGCTATATATACGTTTACGCGCATGCGCATGAGCATTGTGAAAGAATTTACAACAGCTCGCTCGCTTCTCAACATTATGAGCCCCCCCCCCCCCCCCCCCCCCCACTTTTGAGTGGCTGTCTCCGCCCCTGTACATCATTTCTGTCAGATTTCTTATGGAGTCGAACCTGGCTGGATATTGCTGATATCCTTCAGCATAACAACTTCCCTCCTGAGCCACTTTTATATATGCTGTTGTAATATCTTTTTGTTCACATTCAGATTCAGCAGCTCACTAATCTTCTATATCCTACAATAACAGACTCTTTGTACAGACAGTGCTCATGCAGGCATCAAACGAACCTTACCAAGTGGGTTGCAGTGAGACTGTCAGTCATCACTCTGTGGTCTGGCCAGCCAGCAGCGTACGTAACGCGCGATTTTTATTTGCATGACGTAATCGTTAGCGTAGCAAAATGGATGGGTACTCTTTGGCTTGAGTAGAGCTCGATAATATGCAATTTTGGAATCATACAGGAAGTGTTCCATGCGAATGAAGAATTCTCGGTAAGCTAAGTAAAAAACCTATTAGTCGTAGGTTTGGGAGCGCATAGTTCCTTGGGGAAGACAGGTCGTTTTTTCGAGATGGAATTTTTAAACGGCGCGCCTGCCCCTGTATGGCCCCAATACAGGCGTTTGAGATACCAATCTGTAGCTAAATTACTGTAGTATATGCTCTGTTAGTTTGGAGGCTGGATCGTGATATATATATATGTGTACATGTTTGTGATCTTGATGGAAGATACCACGCTAGTATATGTATATATACAGAAAGGGAATGTTTGCATTCCGTGATCATCTGGAGCCCACCACAAGTTTGCTACTGGTGCATCCTGTGGATGTGTAGTTCATCGTCAGAGCTTATTCTCACAGTCATGGGGGCTGTGTCTCTGGCTTTAAATGTTAACCTGTTCAGTGGCAAGTGCACAAAGGACAGCATCAATGCCGGCATTTCTTTGAGCTGTAGACATAGGTATAGCAACCTTTCCTTGCTTATGTTTCTGTTTCATTGAAGTGCACTTAACATGCTGTCCACATAACATTCTTGTTGGTAAGATTACCACCTTCGCACTCACTAATGCGAGGTATGTTTTGATTGATTCTGTGTGGGGACAGTGCTGATTAAATCGTTCTTGCAATTGGTTTCCCCCCACAGGACTCGGATGAAAGGTTAAGTTGTGTATAAGGAACGAAGATTATTACGTGTTGGACACAAGGGAACAGCAACCCCTGAATCTCCCACAGTGAATGGGGTGACTAGCTGCTCCAAGAGGTTCTGAATGTCTTCTCATGATGCCAGGTGAGTGTCTTTGGCTGTGTTTCTACAGCTTTCAATAACACACCTAGCATTAGGTTTACACTTGCCCATTTTCCGCCATCAGGGATTAAACTGTGTATGTGTTAGGTTTCTTTGGATCTCCTCTGAACATGGACAACAAATGCACCCATTTATCTCGATAACTTGCCTAGCAATGTGTATTGTTCACTGTTTAATCTCTCTACATGTGTGTACTTGGACGACTGTCTGTAGATACAAGACTGAAAAAACATACAACTGAGATAACTATACATCTTTGTTCAACAGCCACTGACATGAACGAGTGACTACACATGCAACTGAGTTAACAACATCTTGTGTTAAAATAACCATCATGTTTTTGCAGTGATATATATTATATATATATATATATATATAAATTATATATATAACTGCTAGCATGTGGAAATTGTTAGTTGCTTGAGTTCCACCCTATACATGCATCAGTCCATCATGTGATATTACAATATTGTACTCCCTAGATAATATCTATTCCTTACATGTGCAGCTGTTGATAGAGTAGTCTACTGTTCCACAATGCCTCTACACATGTGACTACTGACCCAGGGATTATATAATGTCTCTACACGTGTGACTGTTGACCCAGGGATTATTTAATGCCTCTACACATGTGACTGCTGACCCAGGGATTATACACACTCATCATGCTGAATTTAATTACCTTCAATCACTTTGTTTATTAAGAAATTGATGTATACTAGTGCATTTTGCTGTATTATGGTACTCATTGACTGTGTTTTGTCCCTAAAAGGGCTTATAACTGCTGTGTTCAGGAGTTTTGATTCCTTTAATTATATATGTTAAAACATGTCAACGCCATCTCTACATGTACACACAATTCCCCATGGCTAAGCCAGTAGCCCTCTCAAGAATTTCTGCAACATTTTCTGGAGCAATTGTACTGTCCAGCACAACTATATAGCAGCCTGTCCTGTCGGCCCCCTCTGGGACATGTAGCAGAGGACATTGCTCAGCTACACTGCCAAGAATTAGTGTTAAGAACACAGCAAATGTCAGCCAACTCTTCTCCATTCAGATCTACTTAGAGCAGAATATAATTTGCAGAAAGCTCTTAAGGCATGTAGAAATTTTGGAGTTATAGCTCCACACTGAGTTGACAGTCTCAGGTTTGTCAATTTTATAGACTTGTGCTAACAGCCAACACACTTCTTCTCAAATCATACTGACTCCAGAAATTCTCAAGAAAATGCTTGCAGTTGTGTGTGTGATGTGGTCACACACTTTCCTGCACATTGCCCAATCTTACTATAACTTCCAGGAGTAGTATATTACTGAGATAACTAGCTGTGTCCTGTTCTATGCATAAAGCATAAGTTAATAGTAATATAGTTTGGGACATTTAAAATCCCATCAGAAGCCTACAGACAACGCATTAAAGACTGTTGGGGATTGAGTGTTTACTATAATAGACAATCGACTTCCAAAAAATGTAATATTAGGCCACATAAAGCAAATTCATAGTTTCTCATCCTTCCGGTTTCTTAATTTCAATGGGCTACCTGATTTTTCGTCGCCCGTGGGAATTCTTGCGCATGCGCGAACAGTCACCGTTTCTCAAATACGCCTGGGAAGTGGGAACGAGGTTAACATAAAGCTGGCTCAATCATAGTTACTAAGCCCGCTATAGAAGACTATACCACTAGAAGTTAAGCAGTATAGTCTCATCCCATGGGATGGGATTATGAACAAGCTGTGGCTTTTAGCTTTATCACAGATGAAGGAAGACCGCCGCACTTACATCAAGGAGGTCCTCGATTCTGGATGCCCATGCACTGCTGCAGTCCGACGGAAGTAACCAGCTAGGTGCTTCTTTTGCAGGTACCACAGCTCGGCACAAGTGACAATCACGAGTACTCTCCATCAGCAGATATATATGTATACACGTGGGTAAAGTTTTATAGACTTACAGCAGGCTACAGAATGGGTGTAACTGGCAGCAAATAAAATGGTTACATGAGCTTAATTGGGGTGTATTCAACCATGCATCTTATGGACTCAATTAAGGTTATGTAACTATTACAGATGTATATGCATGAGCACAACTCTCGCAGGCACAATCTATTATTTTATAATCTTACTATCATCCTCTATGATAGTGATCTCAGTTGTTCTCTGATCACTAGTAACACTGATCATGTTGTCCTCAACACTCCTCAACTCCAGTATGATCAACTCCATTCCCTCTGCTATGTCATCATTCAGGATGGTCACATTGAATTCTTTAGTCATTTCAAATCCACCAAATTGTATTGTTTGTAGAATACCACCGGAGTTCTAGTCTTCATCTGCAGTGAGCATAGTTCTCGACGACTTCTACCGACAGTCACCCGCTGGCTAACGGCCGCTTAGCGTGAGGCCAAAAGTGAAATGAGTCACGCTCTCTCATGTGCCAGCGCGGTTCAACCAATCACACTGCCGCTACCATGCTTTCATGCTACTATGGAAAGCAATCGCCGGTTGTCATGGATATTCCTCACGGCGCGCGCACATTCAACGGGGCGCGCGATTATCTGAAATAGCATGTGCCGAGACTCCAACATGTGACTGTTCACTCAATATATACACTGCAATGCGGTAAGAATCCCTGGATCAGCAGTCACATGTGTAGAGGCATTGTGTAATAGTAGACTTCTCTATCAACACCAACACAAATAAGGAATAGTCATTGTCAATGGAGTACAATATTGTGATGCATGTATGGTCATGCATGCAACTGATTTACACCATGAATATAATCACATACCAAACTGCAAGCATTTTCTTGAGAATATCTGGAGTCAGTGTGATTGAGAGGAAGTGAGCTGGTCATTAGCACAAGCTTATAAAATTAAGAAACCTGAGACTGTCAACTCAGTGTGGAGCTACTAGTAACTGCAATTGCATAGTTAGCTAAAACGACCTTCATTCATTAGACTGGTGGTAATTTTTTCAAATTTCTGCATGCTGTAAGAGCTCTCTGCAAATTGCATTCTAAGCTGAGCTACTTGTTCTAGATCTGAGAATAGATCAATGGAGAAGAGTTGGCTGACTTTTGCTGTGCTCCTAACACTAGTCCTTGGCAGTGTAGCTGAGCAATGTCCTCTGCTGCATGCCCCAGAGGGAGCCGACAGGACAGGCTGCTATATAGTTGTGCTGGACAGTACAATTCCATCAGAAAGGTTTGCAGAAATTCTTGAGAGGGCTACTGGCTTGGCTGAGGAGAATCGTGTGTACGGATTAGTGAAGAATGTAGCAAAAGCCTTCACTCTAAAACTCTCCACTGAGTCCCTGAACATTGTAAGTTGATATGAATGTATGTGTGGCAATGTTATTTGGCTGTATCATATAGAGTCAGTAGACTCTCTATGTAGAGATGGCGCCGACATGTTTAACTTATTAAGAAATATATCAGTTTTAAGCATTTTTAGGCATAAAACATATGCAGTCACACAAACTACTATATCTTAAGTAAATTCAGCATGATAAGTGTGTTTAATTGTCAATATGTCGAGTGCAACCAATAGTAATAACGTACATCATGTTAGTTTTTGATTCTCTTTACAGCTTCGTGAGATCCCAGAGATAAAGTACATTGAGGAAGAAACAATGGCTGAAGGAAGTCAGATAGATGTACCATATCACCTGGATCGTCTCGACCAGAGGTATCTTCCACTTGATGGAATCTTTGACCCAATTGGAGATGGAAAAGGTGTCGATATCTATATTCTCGACTCGGGGATAATGTACAATCACGAAGAGTTTGGTAATCGGGCCAAGTTCTCGGGCTACGATCCTATGGACGAGTTCCTAAATGAAACCTGGCGTGGAGGTGATTGTTATGGTCATGGAACACGTGTGGCCAGCAATGCTGCAGGTGTTAAATATGGCGTGGCTAAGAAGGCGACTCTCTACAGCGTACGTGTATTGGATTGCACTAATGGGGCGCCGTGGAGTGTTGTACTCGATGGAATGGAACATGCCATGCAAAAAATTGCCGAAAGAAAACGCCCGGCAATTGTATCAATGTCACTGTCGGGTCGGTACATAAGAGTAATCAATGAAGCAGTAAAGATACTGCACAGCATTGGAATTCCAGTTGTAGTGGCTGCAGGAAACAACGGTCTGGATGCATGTAGATACAGCCCAGCTAGTGCTCCCAATGCTATTACAGTCGGTGCCAGTGCAGATGGTGACGAGCTGCCCTATTTCACCAACTACGGCTCTTGCGTCGATATATTCGCTCCGGGAGCTGATATTTTAGGTGCAAGTCACCGATGTTCAAATTGTTCTCGGATTAGCGATGGAACTTCATTCGCTTGTCCCCTCGTCAGCGGAGCCGCTGCTATCCTTCTACAGCAGCAGCCTCTACTGACACCTGACGAAATCTTCAACCGACTGGTTTTACTCTCGACTAATAATACACTAAACTTTAGTACCATTCCACCTTATTACCAAGAATTGACACCTAATCGAGCTCTATACATTCCAGGTAAGTCCATATATATATATATATGCATCCGATCAACGTACTATATACATATATGTTGCGATCGTGAGGGAAGAATTTTTCTTTACTATATAACTGCAGTGCAGATGCATTTTTGGCGAGCCCACCAGGCACCTTGTCGTGACAACAGGCAATATAAACGTATTATATATAGGCCCCAAATCGTTGATTTTTCATCAGGTGATTTCCAACACACAATGCGGGCAGAC
This sequence comes from Theonella swinhoei, assembly GCA_963970385.1. Taxonomy (NCBI): domain Eukaryota; kingdom Metazoa; phylum Porifera; class Demospongiae; order Tetractinellida; family Theonellidae; genus Theonella; species Theonella swinhoei. Next base: position 2,232,017 of record OZ019947.1, read on the forward strand.
GGGTATTACCCATTATTAACGAATACATTTATGTGCATGAAAACGCTCTCCGGGAATCCGAACTAATCTACATAGTTGTTAGTCTGCCATGGTCGTGGATGCATGATTTCCACGTAGTTTCTCATCATTTCCCGCTTACATACTTTAAGTTGTGTAATGGTCATATCATAATCAGTAGTTCACGAGGATAAATGTAGCCGTATAAGCGAATAAGATGTTGAATAAATCGACCCTTTGGCTATTTCGAGGTGTCATTTTATGCACTTTCAGATATTGTTGCATGCCATTCCCCTGTTTTGTGGCATAAATATTTCCTTGTTTCCACACTTCTATCCTTATATCCTTCAACAATTTAACGTTTTACACGTCTCATCCGCTTATTTTGTTTTCACGAGCCCCACCCCCTTCTACTCCTGCGCTTGAGCCCCGTCTTTCCAGAAAATGTGGAATGCACGTGCACAAATAGAAAATGGCTTCCAACATAATTATAAGGAAAATTCTCGATTTATACAGTTCCGCGTGAAGATACGAAGATTCTCTTGGTCAAGTAGATCTATCACGCACACAACGGCATGGAGCCGTTTCATGCAAAAACCAAGAAGAGCACTTATGCCAATTTTGCAGTAGGTCAGTTTAAAGAAGAAGATGAACAAATCCGTTTTTTGGCCGATTTCCGCATGTCATTGTAGCTGTTTATTTTTAACATTGAGGGATTTAGCTGGTACAGAAACACTCGTAGAGTACGTGTATGAGCCTAAAAGGGCTTGTAACTGCCGCATTTGGGATTTCTAAGCCGTTCTATTATGTTAAGGTACGTGTACCATCCCTACATAGAGAGTCTACCGACTTTCTATAAAAATGGGCCCGTTGACGGCTCGCTCCGCCCACCAATCAGTGTCGTAGCAGTAGGAACCCTTGAGGGCCGCTAATATAATACCGACACCTGTCCGCGCCGGTGACTCACTACAAATGCGCGGAGTCATGCTTTCATTTCTTCTATTTTGCCACAGGACCATGTGGTGGTGAACTCAACCTGAGCAGAAATCACATATTTGAGGACTTACAATCTCCATACTACTACACCCGCAATATCAGCTGCAAGTGGATTATTGACGCTCCAGAAGCTGATTTCATCTTGCTTGTAATAAAATCTTTGAAAACTGAATCTCGGAATGATACTGTAGAGATCTGTACAGGCTTTGACTGCGATGAATCCACCCAGGTGGCAGTTTTTTCAGGGCAACTGAGAATGAAGTTGCAGGAGATCAGTGGGAGTAAAGCTTCAGTGGAAGTGAAGATGGAGAGCCCTATTAACTACCACTGCAACGGTGGTTTTAAGGCCACTGCTATAGCTCTCTACAGTTAGGATTTGGACAGTGTATTGTTTGAACTCTTGTAACTGTTAGGGTATAGGGACATAGCTACTAAATACCACGTATAGGTTTTGAATTTCCTTCTGTTTGTTTACTTATTTTTACCATATGTGTCTGTAAGTGGTAGTGAAGATACTAGAAATGCACGCAAAAATTTGATACCCTACCAATCGTGGGGTATTTCGTGCATGCGCGAACAGCAGCCGTTCCTCCACGTTTTAGGAACGAGCTCGAGGTTATGGCTCAGTTCGCGCGCGAGCCCCAGCCCCTTCCTCCGCGCACTTAAGCCCACCTTTCACTGTTAATGAAAAGCGTGTTTCTGGTTGAGGATTACTAGTGCGGGTAGGCGGTTTAATATCATTATCATTATCCATTATTGTGACGTCATATCCAAACTGTCTCGTCGCGGAGGTAAATAGATTGAATCCTAGGGGAGGCTTATTATAGTCATAATTCATATGCCGGGACCGTGAAGCATCTAAGTCAAGTTCAAAGTGTCAGCATAATCCACCATCAGAAAGTGGATAGAGCCCTCGCTCACAGGCATTATATAGTCTACATACCCGCGCATGCGCATACAACCGCCGCGTGAACTAGTACAGCTCGCGCAGTAAATTGAAGAATGTATTTCAGATCTAGATGATTTTAAGACTGGAGTTTCAGCTGCTTGTATTATGTATAATAGATACATGCATGTACATTGTAGTAATATTACATTTTTTGGAAGTTGATTGTCTATTATAGTCCAACAGGATGCATTTCTTTAATGTATTGTCTGTAGGCTTCTGCTGAGGATTTTAGATGTCCCAAACTATAGTTATGCTTCATGCATAGAATAGGACATAGTTAGCTAGCTACCTCAAAAATATACTACTCCTGGAAGTGATTAGCATATGATTGGGCATTGTGCAGGAAAGAGTGTGACCGCATCACACACACAACTGCACAACAGCATTTTCTTGAGTATTTCTGAAGTCCAGTGTGATTTTAGAGGAAGTGTGTTGGCTGTTAGCACAAGCCTATAAAAGTGACACACATGAGATTGTAAACTCAGTGTGTCTTCTACTGCAAGCCCCAGATGCTGACAGGACAGGCTGCTATATATAGCAGAAATGTTTGCAGAAATTCTTGGGAGGACTACTGGCTTGGCCAAGGGAAATCGTGTGTACAGATTGGTGCAGAATGTTTCAAAGGCCTTCACCCTAAAACTCTCCACTGTGAGTACCAGAACATTGTAAGTTGCATATATAGAGTCAGTAGACTCTCTATGTAGAAATGTTGCTGACATGTTTTAACATACCAAAGGGTCAAAAACTCCCAAGCTTTAAGCTCTAACATAATAGTTGTTGATTGTCTTTACAGCTTCGTGAGATCCCAGAGATAAAGTACATCGATGAAGAAACAATGGCTGAAGGAGGTCAGGTAAATTTGCTATATCATCTGGATCGTCTTGACGAGAGGTGCATGTCTACCACTCAATTGAGCCTTCAAACCCACTAGAGATGGAGAAGGTGTTGACATCTCAGGCCCGGCGGGAGCATAATTTTATTGGTCCGGCAGTCTGCGCATGCGCAGCGATCCGCTGTAAAGTATAGTGATTGGAAGCCGCTTAGGGCTATGACGTTTCGTCATTCTCGCGCAAAGCGCTAAGATCAGGCATTTAGCTCGACCTCTACACGATGTGAAAAGAGCCCCACCCACATTACAGTTTGCTCACGATCGCTCGCTTGACCGCCACATGATGTCGTGAACAGAGTCCCATCCATATTACACGATCGCTAGCCCTGCCTACTTATACTGCGGAAAAGCCCACGCAAAATTAGAAGCACGTATAATATTACGGTATGTACATCGCCCGTCACATAATTATACTTAGGCATAGGTGGCGAGCGAAGAGTGCACGCAAAATTAGAAGCACGTATAACGTTACGGTATGTACGTCGCCATCATATATATACGAAAAATCGGCCCGTTGACATGACTAAGAGGGCTTGCTACGCTCGCCAGTTATATACGGCCCGTTGACATGACTAGGTGGACTCGCTACGCTCGCCAATAGTAAGCCAAAAATTGGTCCGGCCACGGTAATCACTAAATTTTAGTGAGCTACTACATTGATGATGTCAATGGGGTTCGTGGCAGTCTGTCTGTCCGACCACGTGCGCCAAAGGTATTATTATTAGCTCAGAGAGCATATACACAGAGAAAGAAAATAAGTTACTTATACAAGACAATATAAAAAGTAATATAATTATAATTTAGGGAAGTGAATGTTGAATATCTGGTCATCCCCACTAGCCAGAAGGTCAATAATATTGTTTTGTGAGAGCTGGATTGATCTTAATGTGACAGAATGATGAGTGCAGAGATGGGCCAACCATGTGGTGCCTTGGTCTAGAGGTAAGTTGCACAGGGAACAGGTATACCCACAATATGTCGGGAGAGGTGGCATACAATACGCTGCAGTTAAGAGGTACCATAGGTGCCTCTATCCAGAGCTATGTCCCATAATTTGTTCAAAGAGATCTGTGCAGCCACCGTAGCTGTAAGGTGGGCAGATACGTCCTCCGTTTGCGCATGCGCGAAATCACGTGACTTGTATATTTGTCATGAGCTATGCAGTCATTTGTATAGGGAGGTTAGAGACAGTAGATTTTGCCCTCCATCAGGTCATGGGATATATAGAGATGGGCTCTCCCTCCCTCCCTCCCTTCCCCCTCTCTCTCTCCTTCTGCATCACTGTAACTGTACCATAATATTATTTCATAGTGGAGACAGGAATTCAAATAACTATACAGTCACACAATTATGCTTCAGCAATGAAACCATGTACATTTATAAAGCATGCATGTTCACACAAATAATTGATTGTTGTACAGGCTCCCATCCCATATTGATTCCTGACAAACCTACACATGGGAAGAAAATACTATGCATTAGTTGAAGCATACACATATTTTACTGAGAATGCAATGCACTTTAGGCAGCCCAAGCAAGTCGTAACAATGAGTGAAATGTCGATGCACAAGTAAAATATTTGTATTTATACAGTGGAACCTCCTATAACGGACCCTCCGAGAAGCGGACCCTTCCCGATTCCGGACAGCGGACAAAATCTTTGCGCCGAACGGCGCTCCACCATGCATTTTTGCCTCTCAATAGCGGACACCCGAAAGCCACTCCCCTAAAATTGCACAGTTGCGCTTGCGCAGTACGGCGCTATGTACGAGCGCAACGTGAGTAAATTCATTGTGTATACAGAGAAACCTCACACGCGTTACAAGGAAGCAGTACTTGCTTTATAGAATGTATGTGTCCAAGTTTCTTGCATTCAAAGGACACGGAAGAAGTGTGTATTGGCCACACAATTGATAGGACTGTCAATATTACACATCAATCAGCAAGACAGACAACTTTATTTGACTATTTTACACACTAACTCATGCATAAACTTCACTACATTACTTCTATTCCACCCCATTATATAAAATTAAAATATTTCATGAACCTCCGAGATAAGGACAACTTCCGAAGAAAGGACAAAAGTGCCGTTCCCAAAGTGTCCTTTCTTCGAAGGTTCCACTGTAGATCTACCTGCATTGGTTTGCAGGATCCAGGATTTTCCATACCCATGATTAAAACCACATGCTGGCTGGTCTGAATATATAGTATATAATTGGTTCGGATCCTTTGCTCCGTGAGGGCCGTCGTAAAACTCGGCATACTTGCGATAGGTTTCAGCACTGCTTGTACATCGCAAAGCAATATTATACGAATGCATTAACTGCATAGGAAGACTTTAATTATAATTAACTTTATCATGACCTATATGTACTATTGTTTATTTGAGTTCACCTGAGCTCTCGAATTTTGGCAATAACTCTCTTATTTTTCACCCAATTTCAAAAAGTACCATTGATTCCTCGCGTTTTTGTCACTAAATCTGAATCTCTACCATTCCAAAGATAGCTGTATGTCCCATAAAGACCATAAAGACAGTATGAAGATGCCATGAAGATGCCATTGACTGTTTGCTGGTGTGAAATCAGCAAGAAAGAGGGGCTACCCGGACGACACAAGGATTCTCAGGTTATAAATGCTAGCTAGCTAGGCTACCGTATTTAAAATGAGATGTAGCGTAGCAAGGTACGTGAACTATGGAATCGTGGATCAACGCGCTTCCAGCGTAATGGCACACCTTTGGCCACTTATCCCTAGTCTTCGGCCTAACCAAGCCTACAGTACTGCACTTCTCGTAGCGTTCGGTAGATGGCATATATAAACTGATCCGCAATCGCGCATGAGTAATTAACCATGCCCTAGCTAGGCAAACTTACCACCAGCCTAATGAATGAAGGTCGTTTTAGCTAACTATGAAATTGCAGTTACTAGTAGCTCCACACTGAGTTGACAGCAACCCCCACCCACTTCTACCTCCGCGCACTTGAGCCCCACTTTTCTATAAGGCCACTCTTAATGAAAGCGTGTTTCTGATCGAGGATTCCCCTTAGTACTAGTGCGGGCGGGTGGCTTAATATTATTATCATTATCCACTATAGTGACGTCATATCCAAACCGTCTCGTCGCGGACGTGCAGCCGTTACAGGGACGTAACTATACCTGCTCATGCGCGTACGTCCACTCAATACTCCACGTGAGCAGGTACAGCGCGCAGTAAATTGGTAATGAAAAATGTATTACAGATCTAATAATGCTTTTATGAGACTGTAGTTTGATCTGCTTGTAACTATATGTATAATGGATACGTGAATATATACATTATAACACTTATCCTATATTATAGTAATAGTACATTTTTACCGGACGTGCAGCCGTTACAGGGACGTAACTATGATTGAATCCTAGGGGAGGCTTATTATTTATCATTAGTCTACATACCCGCGAATGCGCGTACGATCACTTACTACGCTGCGTGAGAAGGTACAGCGCGCAGTAAATTGATAGTGAAAAATGTATTACAGATCTAATAATGCTTTTATGACAGTAGTTACATCTGCTTGTAACTATATGTATAATGGATATGTGAATGTACATTATAACACTATATGGTAATAGTACATTTTTGGAAGTCGATTGTCTATTATAGTATACACTTAATTCCCAACAGGATGCATTTCTTTATTGTATTGTCTGTAGGCTTCTGCTGGGGATTTTAAATGTCCCAAACTATGTTACGATTAACTTATGCTTTATGCATAGAACAGGACACAGCTAGCTACCTCAAGAATATACTACTCCTAGAAGTGATTAGTATGATTGGGCAATGTGCAGGAAAGTGTGTGACCACATCACACACATAACTATAAGCATTTTCTTGAGAATTTCTAGAGTCAGTATGATTTGAGAGGAACTGTGTTGGCTGTTAGCACAAGCCAATAAAAATGACACACATGAGACTGTCAACTCAGTGTGGAGCTAACTGTAAGACATATTATATGGGTGTTAAGTATTTTAAATTTTCTATATGCGAACTCTCTGCAAATTATGTTCTACGTATAATTTGTTCTACTGTAAGTAGATCTGAGAATAGATCAATGGAGAAGAGATGGCTGACATTTGCTGTGTTCCTAACACTAATCCTTGGCAGTGTAGCTGAGCAATGTCCTCTGCTACATGCCCCAGAGGGGACCAACAGGCTATATAGTTGTGCTGGACAGTACAATTGCACCAGAAAGGTTTGCAGAAATTCTTGAGAGGTCTTCTGGCTTGGTTGAGGGGAATCGTGTATACGGATTGGTGCAGAATGTTTCAAAGGCCTTCACCCTAAAACTCTCCACTGAGTCCCTGAACATTGTAAGTTAATGCATCTATAGAGTCAGTAGACTCTCATGTACAAATGTTGCCGACATGTTTCATACCAAAGGGTCAAAACTCCCAAACACGGCAGTTTTAAGCTCTTTTAGGCACACAACACAGTCAATGACACCACAAAAATACACTACTACATCTTAATTAAAGTGATTGAAGATAAGTAATTATAATTCAGCATGATCGGTGGGTTTATTTGTCAATATATATGTCGAGTGCAATCAATGATATGATGTCATGTTAGTTGTTGATTTTCTTTACAGCTTCGTGAGATCCCAGATAAAAAGTACATTGAGGAAGAAACAATGGCTGAAGGAGGTCAGGTAGACGTACCATATCACCTGGATTGTCTCGACCAGAGGTATCTACCGTTTGACCCCATGGAGATGGATTAGGTGTCAACATCTATCAACTCTACAATCCAAAAGAGTTTGGTAATCGAGCCTTTCTCGGGCTCGGGTTCTCGGGCTACGACCCTATGGATGATTATCAAAATGAAAACTGGCGTGGACGTGATTCTCATGCTCATGGAACACAATCTCATGTTGCCAGCAATGCTAGAAGTGTTAAATATGGTGTGGCTAAGAAGGCGACCCTCTACAGCATACGTGTGTTGGGTTGCAATAATCGGGGGCCGTTGAGTGTTATACTTAGTGGAATGGACCATGCCATGCAAATGATTGCCAAAAGAAGATGCCTGGCTATTGTTTCTATGTCATTATGGAGTAGGTACACAAGATACTGCTATACATAGATGGGCGGAGCCTGTCCTCAGCCGAAAACAGTAGGACGGGTTGCAAGCCTAACCCTGGATTTGTTCTACCGCACAGAAAACGGTGGCACCAATCAGATTGCAGTATTCAAGCGGTTACATCATTACATTACATCATCATCTATAAGCGGCAACATCCTTGGCACAGGGAATTGTTCAGAGAGCGCCTGTCTCTGGCATTTGGAAGTTCCAAGACAATATATCTAGCTCACAGAGACAACTTTACCTCTCAACTTACTGAAGCCAGGTTGCTACCGCTGATTACGTAAGTCATGTTAATGCTATTCATAAGGATTACATCATTGAAAGAACAAATCCGTCAACCCGTCCTCCCGTTTTCAGCTGAGGACGGGCTCCGCCCATCTACCCTATACATTGGAGGTGAGTGGGTCTTGCCGACACTCGATCCTTTGTCTTTTTCATTTACAATACCAAATGCAGTGCAAATGATATGCAACAGAGCTTATTACATAGGCGTGACAGCACTGAAATGTAGCCCCAGGTTTGTCACCATAAAAATACGATAGGGCGTTGAGCGTATACACTCAACGCACTACCATATTACCATGCGCCCCCCCAGGCCCCCCGCCTTGGCTAGTTCCGTAAGAACCTATGGATCCTCTGTGCCTATGCGCATGGGCGCGTAGTTTATATATGCCATTAACCCTAAAATATCTACGTAATTTTCTATTAGTCTTGCCTGCATTTCTTTTATTTTGCCGTTAAGATCATGTGGTGGTGAACTCAACCTGAACAGAAATCACACGTCTGGTTCCTTCCAATCTCCAAATTATCCTCAAAACTACACCGACAGTATCTGGGTCATTGATGCTCCAGGAGTTGTTTTTATCCGGTTTGTAATGAAATCAACAGAAACTGAATCTCGATATGAGATCTGTATACAGGCTCCTACTGCAATGAACCCACCCGAGTGGCCGTTCTGTCAGGGCGACGGCGTCGGAAGGTCCGGAGGGTCCGTGGGAGTAGAGCTTCAGTGGAGCTGAAGACAGATGGTTCCATTAACTACCGTGGATTTAGGGCCACTGCTCGTGCTCTCTATTTGGTATTTTTCGAGAAGACACTCATCGGTGCTAGTAGAAACTGACTCTCCCACCGCCACTGCTTGCTGCAGTTGTCAGAGGAGCCTGGACAACACAAACTGCTGTGATAAGCTCACATGGTTCCTATCTTTGATTGGGGGTGAGGCTGCTGTCAATTCCTCATGTTAGTTTAACGTTATCCCACCATCACAGAAATCATAATTCGTTTAGATCAATCAAGAGACCACTCATTACTGTATATAACTAGCTTAATGCTAAGCATTGTGGGCAAGTGGGAGTGAATTCCACTGGCAAAGTGCATGATGCTTAGTTATGACATCAATTGCAAATTGTAGAACTATGTTAAGAATAGTGCTTTCAATGTTGATTGAAGGAGATTCCCATCTTCTGGTAGCTGAACTGAAGTTGATATGCATATTGATCGATTGATAGTACTGGTTGTGTATAAGAAGTCACTGTAGCACATTTTACACCACATCTTCTGACACGGAAGTCATGGTGGGAGTGGTTGCAACCTTTTCTGCCAACAATAACATCAAAGGGATTCTTGGTGAAATGAACCAAGGACGTGAGGAAGGTTGATAACATATCTATACTATAGACCACCTACCACCGTACTACTCTCCACGAGCCACGAGGGAGGTGGTAGACAGACATGGCATAACAGCTGTGGCTTCCCTATCTTCCTGAGTCTCTGAAACCAATCTCTGCTGCCGCCTGATGCTAAGTTGATGTAAACGGGCCTGCCTATTTTATAGAATCCCTGCCAATCATCGACGCAGTGCAACTGGCCGTCTCGCTAATCGTGCCTCTCTCTGTTCACCAGTTTCACAAGCGCGACGTTCCCTAGAACGTTGTCTTCTTCTACAAAGCCTCTTTTCCATGGCCTCGGCAGATTCCTTGACTTTTCCCTTTATAGACCAAGCTTCTCTCAGACGCAAGTGTACCCCAATTAAGCCGGCTTTACGTTTGCGCGTTGCGCAAGTAGCCAGCTTTACGTTGCGCAAAGCGCGCGGGCCCCCGGGCCCACGCAGGTCGCATAAGAGGTACACAGTTTATACGCGGGGGAGGGTCGGTCGAACCAATATATATAGAACCGCGCCAGCTGAACGACTAAGTGGGCACGCTCCCGCTCGCCCAAATATTTCATGTATTTTTACAAACAAGTGATAAAATGATTCTACATAATGATAAAAATATTTCCTTTCTTGTGTGCATGCAGAACCGAGCATACACACATACATATTTAGCCTACAATGGAAGTATCATGTATTATTATTCTCTGATGCAACTGCATGGTTTCTGTCCCCCAGAAGTTTCATAAGACTATATATTCTGGTCATTTTGTCACTTGCTCCGTAACTTGCTGGGACGCATCGGTAAGCTCTACATTATAATGTGTATTATACCAACACTTCAGTAACAAATACCAAATGACGTGTTCACACTAACCATGAATCAGTATATACATTCCCAACACAATTATAAATAACGACACATACTCTATCATTGTTTAATCACCATTGTACAATGGTGATTAAACAATGATAGAGTATAACGTATACCTTTTGACATAAGGTAAATATACTAGAGTGTTTATTTTTAGTCTGAGATATATACATTTCAGTAGGCTTTCCACTCTGCCTCTTAAAGGTAATATTGCTAGCAAATGTTATATTTAATGCACTCTTATAATAGTGACAAGGTCAGTCACACTTCAAACTAAAATCACATGGAGTTGGTCATCCACGACTTCTGTGGACTACAACAGTAACTGTATGTACATTTTCCATTCCTTTCATCCCTCTTTGTAGTGTGCTATAGACATGAACGTGATTGTACATGCATATGTAAACCTAGAGTTGACGTCGACTCTTCATACCAATAATGGGATATTCGATATACAGATGTTATGCACGCAGGTATATTTCATTGCAACTATACTGTTTTCAAATTTACGTCATGTAGTATACAATGTCATGTATAGTGCTCCCCCAAACCAAAGCTCAGCTACATTTCAAACTAAAATCACATGGAGTTGCTCATCCATGACTATCGTCAGTAACTGCATGCTTTTACACAACCAAGCGTTGTACTGAACACCCCTCAACTCCAGTATGATCAACTCCATTCCCTTTCCTATATTATCATTCAAGGATGGTCACATTGAATTCTTTAGTCATTTGAAATCGACCAAATTGTATTGTTTGTAGAATACCACCGGAGGTCTAGTCTTCATCTGCAGTGAGAAAAGTTCTCGACGACTTCAACCGACAGCCATCCACTGGCTAACGCGCCGCTTAGCGTGAGGCCAAAAGTGCGTGGAGTCACGCTCTCTCATGTGAAATAGCAACTGTGCCAAGTGTGACTCTAGCACGTGAGTGTTGACTCTAGCACGTGAGTGTTGACTCAACATATGTATATATACACTGCAATGCTGTAAAGAGTATTTAAATCCCTGGGTCAGCAGTCACATGTGTAGAGGCATTGTGGAATAGTAGACTTCTCTATCAACACCCACACAAGTAAGGAATAGTCATTGTCAAGGGAGTACAATATTGTGATGCATGTATGGTCCGGTCATGCACACAACTAACAATTACTCCATGCAGAAAATCAATATAATCACATACCAAACTGCAAGCATTTTCTTGAGAACATCTGGAGTCAGTGTGATTGAGAGGAAGTGAGCTGGTCATTAGCACAAGCCTATAAAAGTGAGAAACCTGAGACTGTCAACTCAGTGTGGAGCTACTAGTAACTGAACTTGTATAGTTAAAACGACTTTCAGACTGGTGGTAAGTCTTTAAAATTTCTGCATGTTGTAAGAGCTCTCTGCAAATTGCGTTCTAAGCTGAGCTACTTGTTCTGCTTTAAGAATAGATCAATGGAGAAGAGTTGGCTGACTTTTGCTGTGCTCCTAACACTAGTCCTTGGCAGTGTAGCTGAGCAATGTCCTCTACTACATGCCCCAGAGGGGGCAGACAGGACAGGCTGCTATATAGTTGTGCTGGACAGTACCATTACACCAGAAAAGTTTGCAGAAATTCTTGAGAGGGCTACTGGCTTGGCAGAGGAGAATCGTGTGTATGGATTGGTGAAGAATGTAGCAAAAGCCTTCACCCTAAAACTCTCCACTGAGTCCCTGAACATTGTAAGTTGATATGAATGTATGTGTGGCAATGTTATTTGGCTGTATCATATAGAGTCAGTAGACTCTCTATGTAGAGATGGCGCCAACATGTCTAGCATACGAAAAGGGTTAAACTCCCGAACATGGCAGTTTTAAGCTCTTTTTTCGGCACAAAACGTATCCAGTCACACTATTAAGTAAATTCAGCATGATCATTGTGTTTAATTGTCAATATGTCGAGTGCAATCAATGGTAATAACGTACGTCATGTAACATTGTTAGTTGTTGATTGTCTTTACAGCTTCGTGAGATCCCAGAGATAAAGTACATTGAGGAAGAAACAATGGCTGAAGGAAATCAGATAGATGTACCATATCACCTGGATCGTCTCGACCAGAGGTATCTTCCACTTGATGGAATCTTTGACCCCATTGGAGATGGAAAAGGTGTCGATATCTATATTCTCGACTCGGGGATAATGTACAATCACGAAGAGTTTGGTAATCGGGCCAAGTTCTCGGGCTACGATCCTATGGACGAGTTCCTAAATGAAACCTGGCGTGGAGGTGATTGTCATGGTCATGGAACACATGTGGCCAGCAATGCTGGAGGTGTTAAATATGGCGTAGCTAAGAAGGCGACTCTCTACAGCGTACGTGTGTTGGATTGCGATAATCGGGGGGCGGTGAGTGTTATACTCGATGGAATGGAACATGCCATGCAAAAAATTGCCGAAAGAAAACGCCCGGCTATTGTATCAATGTCACTGTCGGGTCGGTACACAAGAGTAGGCAATGAAGCAGTAAAGATACTGCACAGCATTGGAATTCCAGTTGTAGTGGCTGCAGGAAACAACGGTCTAGATGCATGTAGATACAGCCCAGCTAGTGCTCCCAATGCTATTACAGTCGGTGCCAGTGCAGATGGTGACGAGCTACCCTATTTCACCAACTACGGCTCTTGCGTCGATATATTCGCTCCGGGAGCTGATATTTTAGGTGCAAGTCACCGATGTTCAGATTGTTCTCGGATTAGCAGTGGAACTTCATTCGCTTGTCCCCTCGTCAGTGGAGCCGCTGCTATCCTTCTTCAGCAGCAGCCTCTACTGACACCGAAAGAAATCTTCAACCGACTGGTTTCACTCTCGACTAATAATACACTAAACTTTAGTACCATTCCACCTAGTTACCAAGAATTGACACCTAATCGGGCTCTATACATTCCAGGTGAGTCTATATACTATATACATGCATCCAATCAACTTACTATATACGTATACGTTGCGATCGTGAGGCAAGAATTTTCTTTACTAAATAACTGCAGTGCAGATGCATTTTTGGCGAGCCCACCAGGCACCTTGTCGTGACAACAGGCAATATAAACGTATCACACAGTACGGTAGGGTAGTACTGTGTATATAGGGATTGCTATGGTCTATTCCCATTGAAAACCATATATAAGGTTTTTCATCACTTTCACTTTCAGTTTGCTACCTACTGGACTTCTGTTAACATGAATGTGTAACTATACCCAGAAACTAACTGTGATTATAAAATGGTATAATTTGATGCATGAGAAAGGTATTAAATTAACAAAAGTCTCACATCTAAACATGAAACTTGGTACAGTTATGTAGTTCCACTGGGGGTAGTGCATCATCATGTTAAAATTTTGTAAACAATGTACTTCTTGTAAAATAAACAAAAATAGCTTCAGGCCATGTATTATTAATGGGGGCCACACAGTCCTATATCTGCCTAATGAAAGGTCTGCTAAATATGAAATTTTTTATGACAGTATAGTTCAATACCTCAATGATCAACGTTGTGATAAAATCTCTGTAAACAATGTAAATCTTGTAATATAACAACAAATAGCCTCAGGCAAGGATTACTGTATCTCACTAACAAAAGCTCCAATAAATGTGGAAATTGATATGATGATAAAGTGTAATACCCCAATGATCAACATTGTGATAAGATCTCTGTAAACAATGTAAATCTTGTAATACAACAACAAATAGCCTCAGGCAAGCATTACTGTATCTTACTAACAAAAGCTCCAGTAAATGTGGAAATTGGTGTGATGGTAGAGCTTAATACCCCAAAGATCAACGTTGTGATAAAATCTCTGTAAATCTTGTAAAAAATAGCCTCAGGCTAGCATTACCATATCTCACTAACAAAAGCTTCACAAAATGTGGAAATTGGTGTGATGATAAAGTGTAACACACCAATGATCAACGTTGTGATAAGATCTCTGTAAACAATGTAAATCTTGTAATACAACAACAAATAGCCTCAGGCAAGCATTTCTGTCTGTATCTCACTAACAATAGCTCTACTAAATGTGAAAATTGGTGTGATGGTAAAGCTTAATACCCCAAAGATCAACAGTGTGATAAAATCTCTGTAAACCATGTAAATCTTGTACAAAATAGCCTCAGGCTAGCATTACCATATCTTACTAACAAAAGCTCTACTAAATGTGAAAATTGGTGTGATCGTAAAGCTTAATACCCCAAAGATCAACATTGTGATAAAATCTCTGTAAACCATGTAAATCTTGTAAAACATAGCCTCAGGCTAGCAATACTGTATCTCACTAACAGAAGTTCTACTAAATGTGAAAATTGGTGTGATGGTAAAGCTTAATACTCCAATGATCAATATTGAGATAAAATCTTGTAAATAGTAGCCCCAGGCACTGCTTTGCAATGTATCATTAACAAAAGCTCCACTAAAAGTAAAATTTGGTACAATATAATACACAAAAATTGATGTTACAATAAAAATGTTGGATAGCCTCAGGCTACAAGCTCTATTAGCTAATATGTTAGCTACCAAGCAAGCTACAAAAATAGCATGCATGTACCAAGGTCCAGAAAAAAAATGATGGGAGACAAGTAAATAAAAAATTTAGGAAATTTGGAAGGAAATATAGGGATTGCATAAAAAGGAACGGAGACAAGATTGGGACACAGACATCTTATATGTACCCATGATGTTACGTTGATATATCATAAGATGTCTGTGTCCCAATCTTGTCTCCGTTCCTTTTTATGCAATCCCTATATTTCCTTCCAAATTTCCTAAATTTTTTATTTACTTGTTATATATAGGCCCCACATCGTTGATTTTTCATCAGGTGATTTCCAACACACAATGCGGGGCAGACGGGTATTACCCATTATCAACGAATACATTTATGTGCATGCAAACACTCTCCGGGAATCCGAACTACATAGTTGTTAGTCTGCCATGGTCGTGGATGCATGATTTCCACGTAGTTTCTCATCATTTCCCGCTTACATAAGTTGTGTAATGGTCATATCATAATCAGTAGTTCACGAGGATAAATGTAGCCGTATAAGCGAATAAGATGTTGAATAAATCGACCCTTTGGCTATTTCGAGGTGTCATTTTTAATATGCACTTTCAGATATTGTTGCATGCCATTCCCCTGTTTTGTGGCATAAATATTTCCTTGTTTCCACACTTCTATCCTTATATCCTTCAACAATTTAACGTTTTACACGTCTCATCCGCTTATTTTGTTTTCACGAGCCCCACCCCCTTCTACTCCTGCGCTTGAGCCCCGTCTTTCCAGAAAATGTGGAATGCACGTGCACAAATAGAAAATGGCTTCCAACATAATTATAAGGAAAATTCTCGATTTATACAGTTCCGCGTGAAGATACGAAGATTCTCTTGGTCAAGTAGATCTATCACGCACACAACGGCATGGAGCCGTTTCATGCAAAAACCAAGAAGAGCACTTATGCCAATTTTGCAGTAGGTCAGTTTAAAGAAGAAGATGAACAAATCCGTTTTTTGG
This sequence comes from Theonella swinhoei, assembly GCA_963970385.1. Lineage (NCBI taxonomy): Eukaryota > Metazoa > Porifera > Demospongiae > Tetractinellida > Theonellidae > Theonella > Theonella swinhoei. The sequence goes on from OZ019947.1 coordinate 2,248,022, forward strand.
CCGATTTCCGCATGTCATTGTAGCTGTTTATTTTTAACATTGAGGGATTTAGCTGGTACAGAAACACTCGTAGAGTACGTGTATGAGCCTAAAAGGGCTTGTAACTGCCGCATTTGGGATTTCTAAGCCGTTCTATTATGTTAAGGTACGTGTACCATCCCTACATAGAGAGTCTACCGACTTTCTATAAAAATGGGCCCGTTGACGGCTCGCTCCGCCCACCAATCAGTGTCGTAGCAGTAGGAACCCTTGAGGGCCGCTAATATAATACCGACACCTGTCCGCGCCGGTGACTCACTACAAATGCGCGGAGTCATGCTTTCATTTCTTCTATTTTGCCACAGGATCATGTGGTGGTGAACTCAACCTGAGCAGAAATCACATATTTGAGGACTTCCAATCTCCATACTACTACACCCGCAATATCAGCTGCAAGTGGATTATTGACGCTCCAGAAGCTGATTTCATCTTGCTTGTAATAAAATCTTTGAAAACTGAATCTCGGAATGATACTGTAGAGATCTGTACAGGCTTTGACTGTGATGAATCCACCCAGGTGGCAGTTTTTTCAGGGCAACTGAGAATGAAGTTGCAGGAGATCAGTGGGAGTAAAGCTTCAGTGGAAGTGAAGATGGAGAGCCCTATTAACTACCACTGCAACGGTAGTTTTAAGGCCTCTGCTATAGCTCTCTACAGTTAGGATTTGGACAATGTATTGTTTGAACTCTTGTAACTGTTAGGGTACAGGGACATAGCTACTAAATACCACGTATAGGTTTTGAATTTCCTCCTGTTTTTTTACTTATTTTTACCATACGTGTCTGTAAGTGGTAGTAAAGATACTAGAAATGCACGCAAAAATTTGATGCCCTACCAATCGTGGGGTATTTCGTGCAGGCGCGAACAGCAGCCGTTCCTCCACGTTTTAGGAACGAGCTCGAGGTTATGGCTCAGTTCGCGCGCGAGCCCCAGCCCCTTCCTCCGCGCACTTAAGCCCTCCTTTCACTGTTAATGAAAAGCGTGTTTCTGGTTGAGGATTACTAGTGCGGGCAGGCGGTATTATCATTATCCATTATTGTGACGTCATATCCAAACCGTCTCGTCGCGGACGTGCAGCCGTTACAGGGACGTAACTAGGATTGAATCCTAAGGGAGGCAACTATATATAGCAGCCTGTCCTGTCAGCCCTGACAGGACAGGCTGCTATATATAGTTGTGCTGGACAAGTACCATTGCACCAAAAAAGTTTGTAGAAATTCTTGAGAGAGCTACTGGGTTGGCCAAGGGAAAACATGTGTACAGATTGGTGCAGTAGGTTTCAAAGGCCTTCACCCTAAAACTCTTCACTGTGAGTCCCTGAACATTGTAGGTTGCATATCTATGTAGAAATGTTGCTGACATGTTTTAACATACCAAAGGGTCAAAAACTCCCAAGCTTTAAGCTCTTTTGGGTACAAACATATTAGTTGTTGATTCTCTTTACAGCTTCGTGAGATCCCAGAGATAAAGTACATTGAGGAAGAAAGAATGGCTGAAGGAGGTCAGGTAAATTTGCCATATCAACTGGATCGTCTTGACGAGAGGTGCATGTCTACCACTCAATTGAGCCTTCAAACCCACTAGAGATGGAGAAGGTGTTGACATCTCAGGCCCGGCGGGAGCATAATTTTATTGGTCCGGCAGTCTGCGCATGCGCAGCGATCCGCTGCAAAGTATAGTGATTGGCAGCCGCTTAGGGCAATGACGTTTCGTCATTCTCGCGCAAAGTGTGCTAAGATCAGGCATTTAGCTCTACCTCTACACGATGTGAAAAGAGCCCCACCCACATTACAGTTTGCACACGATCGCTCACTTGACCGCCACATGATGTCGTGAATAGAGTCCCACCCATATTACACGATCGCTAGCCCTGCCTACTTATACTGCGGGAGCGCACGCAAAATTAGAAGCACGTATAATATTACCGTATGTACATCGCCCATCACATATATATATACTAGTTGAATGCTATAGCCTTGTTCCCAGGCCGTCTCCCTCCTCCGCGCAATTAAATGCGGGGGTGGAAAAACGGAGGGAGAAGGCCTGGTTCATTTTCACAAGTGATATACAAGAAGCACATGACTTTTGTGACGTCATCTAGATGTTGCGTCACGTCTTCTCTCTGCGTCTTCTCTGTCTGTAGCTATGAATGGGGAAAGAGTGAAGTGGTATGTTATGGTAGTAATCGGGTATACTCTAGGAGCTAGATAGACATGTATATAAATGTGTCACTTGGTAGACACATGCGTTTATAGGCCATGCCGAAAACGTCACTTCTACTCACGTGATGCCGTGATGACGCATGTGGCACGTATCACGTGTGAAAATAGACCAGGCCTTCTCCCTCCGTTTTTCGGTATGTACGTCGCCCGTCACATACAAAAAAAATCGGCCCGTTGACATGACTAGGAGGGCTTGCTACGCTCGCCAATAATAAGCCAAAAATTGGTCCGGCCACAGGAATCACTACATTTTAGTGAGCTGCTACATTGATGATGTCAATGGGGTTCGTGGCAGTCTGTCTGTCCGACCACGTGCGCCAAAGGTATTATTATTGGCTCAGAGAGCATATACACAGAGAAAGAAAATAAGTTACGTATACAAGACAATATAAAAAAAATAATATAATTATTTAGGGAAGTGAATGTTGAATATCTGATCATCCCCACTAGCCAGAAGGTCAATAATATTGTTTTGTGAGAGCTGGATTGATCTTAATGTGACAGAATGATGAGTGCAGAGATGGGCCAACCATGTGGTGCCTTGGTCTATAGGTAAGTTGCACGGGGAACAGGTATATCCACAATAAATATGTCGGGAGAGGTGGCATACAATACGCTGCAGTTAAGAGGTACCATGGGTGCCTCTATCCAGAGCTATGTCCCATAATTTGTTCAAAGAGATCTGTGCAGCCACCATAGCTGTAAGGTGGGCAGATACGCCCTCTGTTTGCGCATGCGCGAAATCACGTGACTTGTATATTTGTCAGGAGGTTTGCAGTCATTTGTATAGGGAGGTTAGAGACAGTAGATTTTGCCCTCCATCAGGTCATGGGAGATAGAGTACAGTGGAACCTCTGATAATGGACACTCTGAGAAGCGGACAACCTCCGTACAACGGACAAACTACATGCCCCCTGCCGATCGCCGCATTAACTGCGTACATTTTTACCTCCGAAATACGGACAACCTCTAAACTCCGGACAGCGGACAAACGCCATGCCCCGCGTAGATCAATGGTCATAGAAATCAACCTCTGATAACGGACAAAAACACGTGTAATGCAATAGAAAATCTACATAGCTAAACATATCCATCTGCAAACATGCCATCTACTAACTCCTTCATTTTATCTACGTATATTTTAGGTCCATAGAGATGATAGATGCACGGTACTTCTTGTCCATAGCCAGCACACCTGTTTAACACGTCTCCTGTAACTTCCGCGAAGGCTTTGTTCAATGACGCCGTCTTTGACAACGGCCACTGCGTGCTTGTCAATCGTTGGCTCTAGTTTCGCCAATGACTGCATTCCAGTTGTCCTTGTCCGGGTTGTCTTGATGTCCTTGTCCGGGATCTCCAATACGTGCAGTGAACTTGGCTAACCATATATGGCGCTTGAAAATGTTGCTCCGCTAAGCGCATGCAGGTAACCCGGGCACGTGTACGATGGCAGCCTCAAGGAAACGCAATTACTTACCTTTTTAGAAAAGAAAGTTCTTTCAGAAGTGTTAATTTCATAACTACTCACAATTATGCTTAAATTTGCATATAGAAAACATTATATGACATTTTAAAACAAAACCTCCGAGAAAGGGACAACCTCCGAACAATGGACAAAATGCTTGTCCCCAAAGTATCCATTATTCGGAGGTTCCACTGTAATGGGCTCTCCCTCCCTCCCTCCCTCCTCCCTCCCTCCCTCCCTCCCTCCCTCCCTCCCTCCCTCCCTCCCTCCCTCCCTCCCTCCCTCCCTCCCTCCCTCCCTCCCTCCCTCCCTCCCTCCCTCCCTCCCTCCCTCCCCCCCTCTCTCTCACTCCTTCTGCATCACTGTAACTGTACCATAATATTATTTCATAGTGGAGACAGGAATTCAAATAACTATACAGTCACACAATTATTCTTCAGCAATGAAACCATGTACATCTATAAAGCATGCATGTTCACACAAATAATTGATTGTTGTACAGGCTCCCATATTGATGACTGACAAACCTACACATGGGAAGAAAATACTGTCCATTAGTTGAAGCATACACATATTTTACTGAGAATGCAATGCACTTTAGATAAGCTGAGCCAGCCCAACCAAGTCGTAACAATGAGTCAAATATAAAATATTTGTGTTTATAGATCTACCTGCATTTGTTTTCAGGATCCAGGATTTTCCATACCACGTTAAGATGAAAACCACACGATGGCCGGTCTGAATAGTATATAATTGGTTTCGGATCCTCTGCTCCGTGAGGGCCGTCGTGAAACTCGGCATACTTGCGATAGGTTTCAGCACTGCTTGTACATCGCAAAGCAATATTATATGAAGGCCTTAACTGCATAGGAAGACATTAATTATAATTAACTTTATCATGACCTACATGTACTATTGTTTATTTGAGTCCTCGAATTTTGGCAATAACTCTCCTATTTTTCACCCAATTTAAAAAGTACCATTGATTCCTCGCGTTTTTGTCACTAAATCTGAATCTCTATCACTCCAAAGATAGCTGTATGTCCCATTAAGACAGTATGAAGATGTCATTGACCGTTTGCCTGTGTGAAATCAGCAAGAAAGAGGGGCTACCCGGACGACATAAGGATTCTCAGGTTATTAATGCTAGCTAGGCTATCATATTTACAATGAGATGTAGCGTAGCAGTAAAAAAGGTACGTGAACTATGGCATTGTGGATCAACGCGCTTCCAGCGTAATGGCTCACATTTGGCCACCTACTTATCCCTTATCTTCGGTCTAACTAAGCCTACAGTACTGTACTTCTCGTACAGCAATGCTGCGTGGTTTCCCTCCAGTTACCTGCGCATACCACGTGCACTACCCGCAATCATGCAGGAAGTTGTCAAAATGACGCGCGTTTGCGTAGTGCGTAAACCTCAGCAACTTTCGGGGCTCAGGGGAAATCAAAGAGACTAGTTAAAATACCTGTCCGAGTAAATTACGGGAAAATATATAATATACGAGGATGTGTTGAGAGCGTAATAAGTACACGGGTACTTTAACTGGTTTATTGTACGAACTTTTTAAACTAGCGTAACGGTAGAGAAGCTGCTTAGTTCCTTCCTCGACCAATAGTGAGGGCACTACAGAGTATGCTCGGAACGGTTTAATGCCTTGTCTAAGAATTGGCAGTACGTTAGCCGGCATGCTACTGAGTCATGAATGCCAACCTCGTGTGCAAAGCCTAAGGGCTGCTCTGCTACGAGTGGCAGACGACAGCAACTCACTATTATGAATCATCGGCTATGCCGCTTCGTGACAGATGTGGAAAACGAGGCCACCTGTAGGACCGCAGGCGTTATTGTTTTGACTGGTTTAACTTGTAAACTGAGAACACCTATATATATATGGAAGTGTACTGTATTAAGATGAAAGGGAAAATAAAGCACACTTGGATAATAAAGCACTGTCAAACAATGGGATACTATACAATATGGTAAAGAACAGTCTTAGCCTTTCGTATTAGGTGGCTTCATACAATAAAGCTATAGTAAATTCTATACAAATATAAGGTTATTATGTGTATCTAACCTGTTTCAACTTAGTGAGTACTAGGTCGAAACCAGCCTCGTTAAAATGAGCTGATTCAAGGCTCTCAACACATTTTGGGTAGGAAATCCAGATTACCACTTGTCCTGAGGGGTTCATCGTTACATTTGCCCTTCGTTCCTGGACGGCCGATTGACAAACACCCATGACGACTCGACTGACGGTCCAGGCCAAACTTAGCAAGAGTAGTTAGTTGGGCGAGCACAGCGTAGCGAACTCAATGCCAATTCTCTTTGTATGTATGTTTATATATGTCATCAACCGACTGTACCAGTGCGCATGCGTCTCCGGGCAACGCGCGCTCTTCCACTCGTTGCACTCGCCCACAAATGCTCTGCATTCTCCTAGTACGCCAGCACTAGAGTTTATTTATGCGACCTTGGACCGTCGACAAGTGAATCAAGGGTCAAAGTTTACCCAAGTCCCAAAGACGTAGGCGTGGCACACGCACTGGCTGTGTACACCGATATAATAGACGAGTCTATAGGGGTGATACCGTAGAGATCTGTAGAGGCTTCAACTGCGATGAATCCACCCAGGTGGCAGTTTTTTCAGGGCAACTGAGAATGAAGTTGCAGGAGATCAGTGGGAGTAAAGCTTCAGTGGAAGTGAAGATGGAGAGTCCTATTAACTACCACTGCAACGGTAGTTTTAAGGCCTCTGCTATAGCTCTCTACAGTTAGGATTTTGGACAGTGTATTGTTTGAACTCTTGTAACTGTTAGGGTATAGGGACATAGCTACTAAATACCACGTATAGGTTTTGAAATTCCTCCTGTTTGTTTACTTGCTTTTAATATACGTGTCTGTAAGTGGTAGTGTGTTTGCTGTGAAAAGATGGGGTGTTGAACTACACCCATGCAATGTAATTAACTACCTCCAATGTCGCAGCCAATGGCAAAACACATTTTGGCACCTTTCTTACCGAGACTTGAAAGTGTGGTACATATATACAAGTGTAAAAGCACAATAATACTAGAAGTGCAGGCAAAAATCTGATACCCCACACCGGTCGCAGGTATGCTCGATGCTTTGAGTTTTGTTATGGCTCAGCTCGCGCAATCCCCGCCCCCTTCTATCTCTGCGCACTTGAGGCCCACCTTTCTATAAGGTCACTCTCAATAAAAAAAACGTGTTTCTTATCGAGGATTCCTCTTAGTACTAGTGCGAGCGGCCGGTTTAATATCATTATCATTATCCATCATTGTGTAAAAGCACAATAATACTAGAAGTGCAGGCAAAAATCTGATGTATTTCGCGCATGCGCGAACAGTCAACACCAGGCCGTTTCTCCGCTTTGGGAACGAGGGTAGTCACTACCGCATAGGTGTACAACCACCTGCGACCGGGGTCACAATGTTGTGACCCTTAAATCTCCCTTGTGACCTTGTGACCCTCTAGAAAATTCTTCCGTGAACTTGCGTGTTTTTCACTACAACCCCTTGCCCCACCAACTTAGCGAGACTGTGTGACCCGTGACAGTCGCATATAATTTTTAAGTGGACGTGACCGCGTGACCTGAATGAAAAATTCTTCGTGACCCTGTGACCGTTTTGTGACCTCGGTCGCAGGTAGTTGTACGCGTATGCTCGATACTTTGAGTTTTGTTATGGCTCCGCTCGCGCAACCCCCACCCCCTTCTATCTCTGCGCACTTGCGGCCCACCTTTCTATAAGGCTACTCTTAATAAAAAAAGTGTTTCTTATCGAGGATTCCCCTTAGTACTAGTGCGGGCGGCCGGTTTAATATCATTATCGATATCATTATCCATCATTGTGACGTCATATCCAAACCGTCTCGGCGCGGACGTGCAGCCCTTACAGGGACGTAACTAGGATTGGGAGGCTTATTCACCCGCGCATGTGCGTACGACCACTTAATACGCCACGTGACCAGCTACAGCGCGCAGTAAATTGGTAATGAAAAATGTATTACAGATCTAATAATGCTTTAATGACTGTAGTTTCACCTGCTTGTATATGTATAATGGATACGTGAATGTACATCGTGACACTATATAGTAATAGTACATTTTTCTTGGAAGTCTACTCAAAAATACTACTCACGGAAGTGTGTAGTATGATTGTGCAATGCAAGGGAAATCTATCATAGTGTGTGACCACACATCATGAAACATGAATAGTACAGCCCACATGGTAAAACAGCATGGAGTAACTATCAAGAAGGGTGCATTTGTCATAAGTGGTACGTAGTGAAAACTTTTATCCTATTTTTGCTATAGGGTTATTGACGTGCTTTTGATACTAGGCATTGTGCATTTTAGAGTTGTCCTGGTACACTGTTGATTATTTAACAACCAAGTTCGTGCCCATGTTGTTGTCCCAATCATCACATGCAGAAACTATTAATTCCTTTTGATCAATTGAGAAATTACTGCATAAAAATATTTCATGATTATATATTTTAACAAACAAGTGACAAGATGATAAAAAATAAATAAATAATTTCCTTTCTTGTGTGTATGCAGAACCAAGCATATACACATATACATATGTAGCCTAGCTACAAATATCAATGCAACTGCATGGTTTCGATCCCCCAGAAGTTTCATAAGACCATATAGTCTGGTCATTTTGTCACTTGCTCCATAACTTGCTGGGACACATCAGTGGGCTCTACATAATATACCAACACTTCAGTATCAAATACCAAATGATGTGTTTACACTAACCATGAATCACTATAATTATTTCTCAACACAATTATAAATAATCACACAATGGTGACAAAATTAATGGTAGACTTTTTGACATAAGGTAAATATACTGGAGTGTATATTTTTAGTGTGAGTTACATTTCAGAGGGTTTTCCACTCTGCCTCTTAAGGGTAATATTGCTAGCAAATGTTATATTGAACGTAAAAACAGTGATAAGGTCAGCTACACTTTAAAATGAAATCACATGGAGTTGCATGATCATATACGACTTCTATGGACTACATTAGTAACTGTATGTATATTTTCCGTTTCTTTCATTCCTCTTTCTTTTTCATTGTAGTGTGTTATACACATGAAAATGATTGTACATGCATATCTAAACCTAGAGTTAACTCTTCCTACCAACAATGGGATATATATTCAGTATACAAATGTTATGCATGCAGGTATACACTGCAACTATATATTTTTTCAAATTAATATATACTATGTCATGTATAGTGGTCCCCCAAACAAAAGCTCAGCTACATTTCAAATTAAAATCACATGGAGTTGCTCATCCATGACTATCGTCAGTAACTGCATGCTTTTACATAATCTCCTATCGAATTACTGAACTCACCAATCCCATACTTGTTGAGCCTATTGAGCTTATGGTGGCCATGGCAAATGACAAACAAGCATATGCCCAATATTATAAGGAGTAGGATTATGATTACCACTGCTCCAATACTAACTGTTACAAATTCTCTATCACTCCATACACTCGCAGTCTGAGAGTCTGCAGAGAAAATGATGTATATACATATACCAGGAAGATAAAATATATTGGGGGACCAAACCGCACCAATATTTGTCTATTAACCAGTAATTATTATTAATAAATGGATTGCATCATTAGGTGAGCTATGCCCCCCTCCTAAAGTATTGGGAGGGGACAGCAACTTGCATGCATAACTTCCCAACAACTCAACATTCAAACTACGCGTCATGTCTGGTCATGCACTAAATATACATGAAGTGTCTTTAAATAGTGCTGAGTTTAGACCTTGCTATGACTTATAGCTTTATCACAGATGTACCCACTGGCCAGGAAGACCATCATTGTAGGCCGCACTTACATCAAGGAGGTCCTCGATTAATTTTCTGGATGCCCACTACTACAGTCCAACGGAACTAACCAGCTAGGTGCTTCGTTTACAGGTACCACAGCTCGGCACAAGCGACAACCACAAGTACTCTCCATGCATCGGCAGATATATATGTATACACGTAGGTAAAGTTTTATAGGCTTATTACAGGCTACAGAACGGGTGTAACTGGCAGCAAACAAAACAGTTATATGAGCTTAATTGGAGTGCATTCAACCGTGCATGTTATGGACTCCAATTAAGGTTATGTAACTATTACAGATGTACATGCATGAGCACAACTCTTGCAGGCACAATCTATTTTATAATCTTACTATCTTCCTCTATGATAGTGATCTCAGTTGTTCTCTGATCACTAGTAACACTGATCATGTTGTCCTCAACACTCCTCAACTCCAGTATGATCAACTCCATTCCCTCTCCTATATTATCATCCAGGATGGTCACATCGAATTCTTTACTCATTTCAAATCGACCAAATTGTATTGTTTGTGGAATACCACCGGAGATTATAAAGTCTTCATCTGTAGTGTGTAAAACGTACTTGAAATATTGCAGTATAGATAATGAATGAAATGTAGGTGCATCATGGGTCAAAACCCCCAAAACCACACCCCACCCCCATCCCACTACACTCCACACCCCACCCCATCCCATTACACTCCATGCCCCACCCCATCCCACTACACTCCACACCCCACCCCATCCCACTACCCTCCACACCCCAACCCATCCCACTACACTCCACACCCTACCCCATCCCACTAAACTCCACACCCCCAGCCCTACCCAATCCTCTCCTGCTATCCTCCCCTACTCCATTCTACCCTACCCTACCCTACCTTACCCTATCCTACCCTATGTACCCTGCCCTGCCCCACCAACCCTACTCTACCCATCCTACCTACCCTATGTACCCTGCCCTGCCCCACCAACCCTATCCTACCGTATCCTACCCTACCCTACCATATGTAGCGGTAGAGTTGCTCCTCTGGAGCAGCTCCACACTGTAATCCTGGATGGCTGTCAAACTGTCCTCTCTGACAATCCTGATAGTAAGTGGTGATGTCAACTCTGCTTCTTCAGTGGAGTATTGTGCCATCTCAAAACCTATACTAACAGCTACAAAAACAATAGGAATATGAAGTGTTGGAAGTATTCAAATTTTTTTATGCAACAAAATAAGGTGAAGTGGACAGAAAGGTTCATGGAAAAAAGAACATTCCACAAACTTAGTTGCCTATATATGGAGAAACATGTGTATAGAGTTCTACATACTTCATGGATGACTTTATATATACTTTAGATATAGTGGGTATGGGTGTGTTTGGTGGCTTCATTGCCCCGGCCCAACCCGGCCGACCTTAACATCACATTTTCACTAAATGCATATAAATAGTGATTGACAAGATGGACTACTGTGAATAAAAGAAATGTATGTAGCAAAAACAAAGGATAGTATGAAATCTCAGGTTTATATGTCCTGTATGGGACTGTAATTTCAATGACAATAACAAGTATGATGCTTGAATATATTACAGTAGGTCACAAACTATATTAACAGAATTGTCAACTATATTGCAGAATCGGTACCAAATATGCACCATTGACGGTATACATGATGCCACTATATGAGTACATGTGCAAAACTTAGTAAATAGCAACTTACCCTCGTTATCCACAATATACACAGGGACAGTGTCATTACCAGCAATCATGATCTGGTTATTTTTACTCTCACTAAATTGAACATAGAACCTCTCGGTTCCCTCTACTATGTTATCATCAGCCATATTTACAGAGACACACTCCATCTTGTTGGTATTATTGAGAGTAATAATGTTAGGCACTGCCATCCTAGAATAATCATCACCTGTTGATAGGGAGAGCAATGGTTGCATCAAATGAATGGTTTGATCATGCCAGAAAACCTTTGAACATAAGCAGCATCCTGATTAGTGATATTCTCTAATTCAGTGTGCCCTGGCTCATCTTCCATAGACGTGGTCATAAAAAGCCTTGGGTACCTCACACATGCCTTATCCTTGCTACTACTAAATTTTCAATCACAAAACCTTTGCATGTAGAGTATGGGGTGTAGGGAGACCATGCAGGCCAGGCCTATTGGACACATGTACTCTACTATATAGACTACACAGTAATTTAACTTACTTCCAGCACTATCAGAAAGTAGTGATATATTCAATTCCAAAAAGGAATCATTCTTAAATAGTGGCCCTCGGAACATGATGCAAAGTTGTAGTATCTCATTTTCTGCTACAGTATAAGACAACCTGTCAAAACCAACTTCCACACCTGATGATAGAAATTGAATACCATCACATTTTCACTAGATGCATGTAAATAGTGATTGACAAGAGCAATCTGTGTTGTATAGCTCGGTCATCCTTAAGATGTGAGATAGACGTTAGGTAGATGCCTGGCGGTGTGGCACTCTACGTGTGCAGGTACTACAGACGACCTAGTGCAGTGACTCTAGACCTGTGTGTGGTGTTTGTTGGAATACGTGGATCGTCCGTTGAAGACCATCACTTGCTCCGCGAAATTCGCGAATTGTCGCGAAAGCTATTGGTATACGCTCAACGCACTATCATATTTATATGGCGACAAACAGGGGGAACGTAATATTACATCTTCATCGGTGTGATGATGCAAAATGAATTTTGGTACACTTGGCGGCCTATACGCCCGCAATAGCCCTAGCCTTAATATCACGGTCTTTCGTTATAATATTACGTCTTCATTGGTGTGATGATGTAAAATGAATTTTGGTACATTTGGCGGCACATATAGGTACGCTTCATATATTTCAGTGCTGTGACGCCAATTTAATAAGGCCACTTTCTCGTCTCCGCTAGCATGGGATTTTACCTGCCGCATATACAGCTAAAATGGGTGGGATTATGGGGCATGTCCAAGTAGTCCAGCAGGCTACATAGACGCAGTCGTAGTCGGGTTAGAAAGCCTCGGGCCTTGTAACTACGTTTATTTAGGCTTGTGGTGTAATCTTGTGGCTTGCAAAAGGCTCTTGAGGTTTTCTAGTGATGTTTATAGCTTTCTGTAGAGAGTTAAGTGCTTGTGGTGGCCAGCAGTACCCGCTGGCCGCATTGAAAGTGAGCTCGAGAAACCACACGGATGCAATTTAATTTATGCATATGCACTGCATTTAGTATTGAAAATGACAAAGAGAACCGATCAAGTGTCAGCAAGATCCACTCACCTCCAATGTATAGGGCTCGATTAGGTGTAAATTCTCTGTAAGGACGTGGAATGATAGTAAAGTAGAGTGTATTCTTAGTCGAGAGTGAAACCAGTTGGGTGAGGATTTCGTCAGGTGTCAGTAGAGGCTGCCGCTGTAGAAGGAGAGCAACGGCTCCACTGACGAGGGGAGCAGCGAATGAGGTTCCACTGCTAACTTCAGAACAATCAGGACATCGGCGACTTGCACCTGAAATACGGGCTCCCGGAGCGAATATATCGACGCAAGAGCCGTAGTTGGTGAAACGGTAGAGCCCTAGCCCATCACCATTTGCACTGCCACCGACTGTAATAGCATTGGGAGCACTGGCTGGGCTATATCTACAAGCATCCAGACCGTCGTTTCCTGCAGCCACTACAACTGGAATTCCAATTCTGTAGAGTTTCTCTGCTGCTTCATTGAGTGATCTTCTGTGCCTAACCCCCAGTGACATTGAAACAATAGCCGGGCGTTTTCTTTCAGCAATCATTTGCATGGCATGGTCCATTCCACTAAGTATAACACTCACCGGCCCCTGACCATTACAATCCAACACACGTACGCTGTAGAGAGTCGCCTTCTTAGCTACGCCATATTTAACACCTCCAGCATTGCTGGCAACATGTGTTCCATGACCATGACAATCACCTCCACGCCAGTTTTCATTTTGATAATCATCCATAGGGTCGTAGCCCGAGAACTTGGCCCTATTACCAAACTCTTCGTGATTGTACGTTATCCCAGTGTCGAGAATATATATGTCGACACTTTCTCCATCTCTAGTGGGATTGAAGATTCCATCAAGTGGTAGATACCTCTGGTCGAGACGATCCAGGTGGTATGGTACATCTATCTGATCTCCTTTAGCCATTGTTTCTTCCTCAATGTACTTTATCTCTGGGATCTCACGAAGCTGTAAAGACAATCAACAGCTAACATATGCATGATGTCATTGTTGCCATTGATTAAAACTTATTGATAATTAAACCCAGTGATCACTTTTTTAAGATGCAGTAGTGCATAATGTACTATCATTGACTGATTTGTCTCTTAACTTAAAACTGCCATGTTTTAAGGAGTTTGCCCTTTTGGTATGTTAAAATATGTTGCTTTGGTGCCTCTACTAAGAGGCCTACTGACTCTATGTAGCTCTGATACTAATAACATTGACACATATGCATTAACTTACAAGGTTCAGGGACTCAGTGGAGAGTTTCAGGGTGAAGGCCTTTGAAACATTCTGCACCAATCCGTGCACACGATTCCCCTCTGACAAGCCTGTAGCCCTCTCAAGAATTTCTGCGAACTTTTCTGGTGCAATGGTACTGTCCAGCACAACTATATAGCAGCCTGTCCTGTCAGCCCCCTCTGGGGCATGCAGCAGAGGACATTGCTCAGCTACACTGCCAAGGATTAGTGTTAGAAACACTGGAAATGTCAGCCAATTCTTTTCCATTGATCTATTCTCAGATCTACTTACAGGAGAATCTATTGTCAACATCTTTCATTAGTCAGCTTATATATATTCCATAGCAACCTCATATCCTGTTGGGGAAGTCAATGTCTCCAGCTTGTATCCTGTTACACTTACATATAGGGGTCACATATCCTGTCTAGGCATGAAGTTGGATGCTGAGTACATTTTAGAATATTACAATATCTTTAGTTGGCTTGGTAATGGGTAGAGTCCAGAAACCTCATATCCTGCTGTTTGTAGGTTGTCTAATGTCATTTCTGTGTGGGGTGACAGCATCTTGCGTTGTGGGTGTATGTAGGGGTCAGGGTATAATTTGTCTGACTGAGGCCAGGAAGTAAGTTGGATGATGACATTAGTCCATCCTTCCCTTGTTATCCCGGTGGGCATGCAAGGTTCCTATGGATATCAGTGGTACAAACCAACTACATAATTACTAGAAGATTGCTTTAGCCCAGCAGAATGCATGCACAGATTGTATACATATATTAAATGAAGTGTGTGAAGTATATGTGAACTCTGTTGGTAGATATAGCAGTTGATCTCAACAGACTATAGGTAGCTATACTTGCTTCTCTTGCCAATTAAGTGTCTACCAAACGGGACACAAATAGAATTTGCACTACAAACTCTATCGCATTTGCTCTCTTATTAACATTGGTGTCTTGTATTTTCCGCTATTAAAACTCAGTCAACATAATTTATAGAGATGTCATTTTAATGCACACACATAGTACATAAACTAGCTAATAAAACTAAAGATTGCCCATGGCTAGAATTACCTCTGAGTCTCTGCTGAGTTCATACTCCAATCAATGTGATTACACAGAAACGGTGTGAACCACACTTCGCACTCATCTTTAGATTTTATGTGACGATACCACTGATAATATGGCATTGCTAAGAAGGTTACATACAGCATACATGTGTTGGATTGCAATGACTGGGGGCCGTGGTCAGGAGTGTTATACTAAGTGGAATGGGATGGACCATGCCATGCAAATAATTGCCGAATGGGGTGGGTACACAAGATCAGTCAATGAAGCAGCAGAGAAACTGTATACGTACAGTATATAGTAGAATTCCAGTTGTTGTGATTGCAGGAAGCAATAATGGTCTGCACGGATGCTTGTTGATACAGTCCATGCTAGTGCTCCCAGTGCTATTAGGCCACATAAAGTAAATTCATAGTCTCTCATCCTTCCGGTTCTTAATTTCAATGCGGCGGGCGGGTACCTGATTTTTCTTACTACTGGTCGGTCATGAGGAATTCATGCTCATGCGCGAACAGTCTCTGCATATAATCCACCTGGGAACGAGGCTAACATAAAGCCTGCTCGATAACAGTTACTAAGCCCTGAACTCCCTATAGAAGACTATACCACTAAAAGCTTAGCAGTATAGTCCCATCCCGCGGGATGGGATTATGGATACGCGCCATAAGTTTAGTTCTATGCGGCAGGAAAAATCCTGTGCGGGCGGGGATGAGAAACTAAATATGTGGCCTTATATACAGTCGGTGGCAGTGCAAATGGTGATGTGCTGTACAGATTCACCAACTACAGCTCTTGCGTGGATATATTCGCTCCGGGAGCCGACATTTCAGGTGCAAGTCCGATGTCCTGATTGTTCTGAGGTGGCAGTGGAACTTCTCGTCAGTGGAGCCGTTGCTATCCTTCTACAGCAGCCATCCTCTACTGACACCTAACGATATCTTCACCCAACTGGTTTCACTCTCGACTAATAATACACTAAACTTTAGTACCATTCCACCTCGTTACAACGAATCTACAACTAATCGGGCTCTATACATTCCAGGTGAGTCATCCAATCAACGTACTATATTGCGATCGTGAGGCAAGCATTTTTCTTAATCATTTTCAACTACAGTGCAGATGTAAATGAATAGCACTAAAGTGCAAAACCCTCGGCGAGTTTAATAATAACTGACGTACATGAAAGCGAAAAACTGCAGCTGGCCCAGCCACAGAGGAGGCTTAAGAAGTGCGCTATATTTACATTAGCTCACATTTCAGGTAGCATTTAGTGTGCTTTTCAACGCAAAATGCACTAGCCCTTGCGCATGCTCACTGACGTAACAAAGTGGCCGACTTTAGATACTGGGAAATAGCCGTAACTTTGGAACTAACCATTTATTTTAAAAACGGCTTTTCTTAAATCTTTCCCATAGGCCGCTGATTCATATGATGTCCCTTTTTGGGGGTTTTATTGAGCGGAATGGCAGAACTCGCCGAACTGACACACACACACACACACACACACACACACACACACACACACACACACACACACACACACACACACACACACACACACACACACACACACACACACACACACACACACACACACACACACACACACACACACACACACACACACACACACACACACACACACACACACACACACACACACACACACACACACAGACACACACACACACAAACCAAGTACTGTAACCTTCCTGCGCATGCGCCGAGGGTTAACTGTAATACAGGCGTCATAGCACTGAGCGTGCGTCCCCATAGTCTAAGCGCATTGAGCGTAGGCTAATGAAGTTTAATGGGGATTACCCCGCCCACTAATTTTAAATATTCGCGATTGTGCAATGTTAGCTGTAGGTTCTATCAGTAGAGAGGAAACCTTAAGCTTTCGGCTACTAATATCGTGTTACGTGCAAGTAGCTACATACAGTGACTCACTAAAACCTAGCTTTCTAGGAATAAAAATTCTTTTGCATTTATCAACAAGATCATGTAGTGGTTAAGGTAAACTCAACCTAAAGAGAAATCACACATTTGCTTTCTTCCAATCTCCAAATAATATTATTATCCTCAAAACTACACTGACAATATTGACAATATTAGCTGCAAGTGCTTCAGAAGCTGATTCCATCTGGTTTATAATATATCCCAATCTCAATATGACATATATATATATATATATATATATATATATATATATATATATATACCTGGGTGGTAACTACTGCGTCTGAAGTTCCAGGAGATCAGTTGGAGTAAAGCTTCAGTGGAGCTAAAGACAGACAGTTCCATTAACTAAAGTGGTTTTAGAGCCACTGCTATTGCTCTCTACAATACATTTGGACAGTGTATTGTTTGAACTCCTGTAACTGTTAGGGTATATTACACATGTGTAAAAACATTTTCAAACGTTGAAGGATGTAGGAGTGGCAGTGCCATATTTTAGAGAAACAAGGAATGTTTATACGCGACAAGACAGGGAATAATTGTTTTTCACACAGTGGAGGGAGGTCTCTTGCCGAGACCCGTGAAACACTTTTCAATGGCGAACGTTCCCTGCCTACTTTTGCGTATAGGAGCTAGTCTAAGAGCAAATATCAAAGATTGGTGTCACTAGAAATAATAAGAACGGTGAATCGAAAACTAGCATATACCAAGTGCTAGTCTAAGAGAGCTGCGTGAACTTTTTTCGCCAAAGTTAATTACCTTATTCGATCCTCCCCCGGCTTCGCTTCAACAGGCCTCTCAAAGGTGCTATTTTAATAGTGAGTAGATTTAATATTGCGTAATCTGACGTCTTTGATGACGCACGTCCTGCCTCCTTTGCTATAAAAGAAACTGTGCAGGTTGTTAAATTAATTTATAGTCCAACCATGAAGGTGTACACGGGTGACGTTCTCTTGGCGCTTTTTGTCGCCGTTACCTCCGTCCTGTGTGAGGAAATCACCATCCTACAGTCAGCCACGAGCGACTGCCCCGGAGAGCTAACTGGAGAAATCTGCCTCACTCTTGAACAATTTGTCTCCAATCCAACTTATTCCCAGAGCTCAGAAATCGTCCTCTCCATGCAGTCAGGTCGTCATGACCTGTCGACTGACTTCTTGATCTCGAGCAGCACACGAAACTTTACCATGAGATCTGCTGGGGCCACTATCGCTTGTGATACCAGCTCTCGCTCCTTGACGTGGACTATTGTAGAGAACATTATCATTACTGGGATCTCGTTCGATGGATGTGGCACTCTTCTCATCGACAGATCACAGGACATTATCATCACTGGGGTATCATTCAATGGATGTGACACTCTCCTCATCGAGAAATCACTCCGAGTGAATTTCACAGATGTTTCTATTTTAAACAGCGTATCCCCTCACGGTGGAGGGCATGCACTGCGGATCACACGAGAGAGGGTTCAAACCAGAAGACCGTTCGCAGTGGATCCTGCGAGCCATGCTTTCTTTCGTAATGTGTCATTTCTGGGCAACTCTCGTGAATCTTTAATCTGGTTGATGTCTACTGTTATATTCGATCGTGTGACTTATGTCAACAACACCTGGGGCCTGACTGTTCAAGCGCGGGCTGGAACAATAATAGATGGTAATTCTGGCACAATTCATTCTGGTCCCCAAGCTACTTTCAACATGACTCGAAGCATATTCTCCAATGTTAGCCGAGATGCACGTGCACTATCTGTATATATCAACAAAGCTTTCATTAGTAACAGCACCTTTACTGGCAATCATGTTGGGGTGGATGCAGCCGATGTAGACTTAACAATTGATGATAGTGTCTTTTCACACAACTTTGGAGATGGAGCTCTTGTTGGATCTGGTGCAAATGTGACCATGACCAGGTGCACATTCATGTCAAATACAGTTACTGACTCTGTAATGTCGTTGTCAAGGGGTAACTTTGTAAACTTAAGAAGAAGCACGTTTGTTGACAATAGAGCAGGTGGTGCAGGAGGTGCTCTAAGTGTTCGAGCAGTTATCACGAAGGTCACTAGATGTAACTTCACCTCAAACAGTGCCAGCCTCCAAGGTGGGGCAATATTTGTTACTGTATACCTGAACAACCGAGTCACAATTTCAAGGAATATATTTACTAACAACTCAGCAGCATATGGTGGTGGATTTCATATTGTTGCTTCTCCATCCATTCCAAGTACTACTCTTTTTTCTAGTGACAATGTGTTTGAAGGGAACACTGCTTCCATTAGTGGTGGTGCCATCTATTCAAATATCATGAGTGGGATGTTCTCAGTGAGGAACTCAAACTTTCATAAAAATAGTGCTGGAGATAAGAGTGGAGGGTCCGTGTATTCAACTGGCAGGAATTTAACCTTGTTACTTGAAGAGAACACATTTGATTCAAATTTTGCTTCCTCATGTGGTGTTTTGTATGCTGACCACAGATCAGTTACTTTCATGTCTAACTCATTTACAAACAACAAAGCAACAGGAGAAGTCAATGGTGGAGGAGTTGCATGTATTAGAAATGCTGTAGTCTCAATTGAGAACAGTACATTCACCTATAACAGGGCCAGTGTTCATGCTGGTGTGTTGAATATTGACCGCAGCTCTGTGACGATCTCAGATAGCACATTTCTTGGCAACTTTGCTGCTTCCCATGGAGGTGTCATCTATACACTTCTCGATTCAACTGAGTATACAATCTCACACACTGCATTCAGCTATAACAGTGCAGGAAGGACTGGAGGTGTGGTTTTCTTGAACGGAAATGGAAATCAGGCTACAGTGAATGACAGCATCTTCAGCTTCAACAGCGCAGCCAGAGGAGGTGCTGTTGGCATCATCAACACCTCACTAAACATCACCATGTCTAATATCTACAACAACACTGCTGAAAAGGGTAGTGCCATTAGTGCATGTAACAGCATAGTTGATGTAGAAGGACTAAATACTTCTGTAGACAACACTCAACCAGCCTGCAATCTGTATGATGGATTTGTTGACAGGTTTGACATAGTCTCTCCTCATGATTTCAACACTCTGTTGAAAACCACACCAACTAGCAACCCTCCTCCAGCAAGCAATCCATTACCAAGTGGCTCTCTGCCATCAAGAAAACCTGTGCCAAGTAGCATCTCTCAACCAACACACAAACCCACGCACACTAACCAACTGACAGTGTGGACTCAACCAACAGTTACTCCACCAGCTGTCATTGACACTACTACACTGTGTGATGAAGAAGACAAGGACGAGGTCAAACGCCTTAGTATCTTGGTCTACACCTTTGTTACAACCACCATTGTTCTTTTGGTGTGTGTAATTGCACTTGCAATCAAATTGATCTATGACTGTATGAAAACAAAATTATCACATCAAAAATCACAGAGCCTTCGTTTGGGAGCTGTTAGTGGCAAAGTATCTGTTGATGATGAAAGACAGAACTATCAACCAGTGAAAAAAGAAGATTCATCATCACTTTCAGATGATTGAGTTAATTTTTGTCCTGTCATGTTGTGTCCAGTGTATGCCTCCATCATAGTTGGCTAGAGTCTGAATACTATTGCAAACATCTATTTCTATTTCTATAGTGGTATTACCTTAGCTCTAGACTATATAATATATAGAAAGTTCTAATGTATATTTGCATAGCAACCAGTAACCTTATACCCTGTTGAGAAATCAATGTCTCCTGCTTGTCTCCTGCCACACATACATATGAGGGTGATAGCATCCTGTCTATGTGTATAGACGTTTTGTCTGATTCAGGCCAGGAAGTAAGTTGAATGGTCCATCCTTCCTGTGTACATTTCAGCATATTAGAATATCCTTAGTTGGCCTGGTAATGGATATAGCCCAGTAACCTTATATCCTGTGGTGGAAATCAATATCTCCAGTTTGTCTCCAGTCATCTCTGTGTATATAATGTGGGGGTGACAGAATCCTGTGTGGGTGTATATAATTATAGGGTCAGGGTATAATTTGTCTGACTGAGGCCAGGAAATAAGCTGGATGATGCAATTAGTCCATTCTTCCCTTGTACATTTCCTTTATCCTGTGGGCAAGAAGGGTTCCTAATGTATAGTAGTGGCACAAAGTTGAAACCAACTACATAATTATGTGCTTTAGCCATGCAAGCAGAAAGATCTAACATGACAGATTAATGAAGCGTGTAATGCATGGGCATATACAGTATCAGTGAACCCTGTTGGTAGATATAACAGTTGATCTGAACACATATGTTGCCTTGCTCTTCCTCTTGTTCAGACTCAAAGTAACACAGATCACTATCAGCAGCGGTTATTACTACCAACATACTCCTACGCTGATATATACTGATATGTCATCACTTTCCCAAGTGGAACTTCTCCCTTTGAATGAATGGTAACAACTGATAATCAATTGGCGGAGCAGAGCGAGCTCTCCTACTGAGTAATGTGAACAAGGCCATTTAGCCTCAACAAACATAACCTTTCTTCATCATCATCATCATCATCATCATCATCATCTTCTTTTTCTTCTCTTCTTCTTGTTTTTCTTCAAACAGTCTACCTCAAAATTGACAAAATTAATGTGCACACCTTTATTTTGACATAAAACGATTCCTTTCTTGGCACTACCATCCCTACATCCTTCAACAGTTTTTACACTTTATAAAAAAAATGCACTCTGGGAAATTTATGGACTTGGATTATGTAGTATCATGGGTCATCAGGGTTGTGAACACTCGAGATCTCAGGCAGTGAAACATCAAATAATACAGATTCACAGAAATACTACTTATCAACAAAACTGGGAGTATATTAATAATAGCACCATCAACACATAGACAAACCTTAGGTGCCACATTGCCTATACTGGATATTTCGACTGAGGTTAGCCCAGCACCAGAGGTCCAAATGTGCTGTCTTGTACCAGTTGTGTCATTATAAGTTACACTGACTCCCCCACTGTTTATAGAAACCAAGCTAAAAAAATCGTTGACTATCTGGTTCAGTATATCCTATTTACTTCCCACACACTCTACTGTATTCCCCAACAGTGTCAAAAGTTGTTCCATCATACAATCATGTCTGTTGTACGTGCATGGAACTCCAACAGATTCTCCATCACAATACCATCTTCCAATCATTGTCACTTCTTTCCAATTCGTTGGACAGGCATCACTGACTGGCAACGAATACTCCTGCTACATGACACGCCTCCATTTTCTTTCTCCAGGTGGATGTAGAAAGTTTGTGAGGAAGTCTAGCTGTGACAGGTCATCAAGACAGATCTCGATGTCATACAGTTTATTTAGTCTCTGTGACTTCCTTGAGGGTTTCCAGGCACATTGCAGCATTTTTAGCCATACTTGAGATATGAGAGCTTCCCATGGATCCTCTGTAGCTGCTTGTCCTGATTGCTATACTCCTCCAGCATATTAACCATTTTCCCAAGAGTTGCAGCCACTGAAAACCACCAAATTATACTCAGCTTTTAATCATTGTCACAGTTCTTGTTTGGAATCATGTGCTAATATGTTATAGTACAGTATGCATATTACAGTGGAACCAACCGCAAAAAAAATCTCAATGAATAGAACCAAACACATTAATTTTTGCTGAAATACAATACAAAATTTAAAATGACATATAGCAAACATACTATATACCTGATTGCTCCAGGAGCATACCTGATTGCTCCTCAGAAGCATGCACAGGATAGAAGAAAAAATTCAACAGCCGTTTACGCCAGCGAAAGATCAAGAAAAACTACGCGTTCGCAGAATGAGGGAGGTCTCCTTCACCTTTTTGAGGTTGCCTAGTGAATTCCCTATACGCCACTTGTTCTCGTTGCAGGAATTCCTGCAAACCAATCAGATTGCAGGATTTTGCAACGTCACGTATGCACCGCCTATATGTATACGCTTTTTTTGTTGTCTTTGACCTCCGTGTGTGCAACAGATCCAAGATGCAGCCAGGGATCAACTGTACTGTACGGACCCAACGCGTAAATGACTTCGGAACCTCTCCGAAGGTAAGGCTAGAAGCTAGTGGCTAGGGCTTAGGCTTGGGACTAGGGCTGAGGCTAGGGGCTACGGCTAGGGCTAAGGCTAGAGGCTAAAGCTAAGACTAGGGGCTAGGGCTAAGGCTAGAGGCTAGAGCTAAGATTAGGGGCTAGGGCTAAGGCTAGGGGCTAAGGCTGAGGCAAATATACGGCACCGTGGGGTGCGGAACATCATTTCTGCCTTAACCCTACCTTCTAGCCTTACCTTATACCTTCGGAGAGCCTCCGAAGTCATTTACGCGTTGTGTCCTGCAGTTGGAGCATAAACAGACTGACTCCACGTACACATGTCTTCCTACTGTGACTCCCCCGCATGTTCGTACCAGGCCTTCTCCTCCCCCGAGAAGGCGTGGCTCGCGAGGCTAAGTCCAACCATGAATGTGTACATGGGTGACGTTCTCTTGGCGCTCTTTGTCGCCGTTACCTCCGTCCTGTGCGAGGAGATCACCGTCCTACAGTCAGCCACGAGCGACTGCCCCGGAGAGTTAACTGGAGAAATCTGCCTCACTCTTGAACAATTTGTCTCCAATCCAACTTATTCCCAGAGCTCGGAAATCATCCTCTCCATGCAGTCAGGGCGTCATGACCTGTCGACGGACTTCTTCATCTCGAGCAACACACAAAACTTTACCATGAGATCTGCTGGAGCCACTATCGCTTGTGATACCAGCTCTCGCTCCTTGACGTGGACTACTGTAGAGAACATAGTCATTACTGGGATCTCGTTCAATGGATGTGGCACTCTCCTCATTGACAAATCAGTTCGAGTAACTCTTACAGATGTGTCTGTTTTAAACAGCTTATCCCATCGTAGTGGAGAGTATGCACTGAAGATCACACGTACCAGTAGTCCTTACACAGTGGATCCAGTGAGCCATGCTTTCTTTAGTAATGTGACATTTCTGGGCAACTCTCGTGAATCCTTAATCTGGTTGATGTCCACAGTTATCTTTGATCAAGTGACTTATATCAACAACACCAGGGGCTTGACTGTGCAAGCGCGGTTTGGAGGAATAACCATCGGTGGTTCTGGCACAATTCATTCTGGCGGTCCCCAAACTATTTTCAACATGACTCGAAGCATATTCTCCAATGTCAGAGACAGCGAACGTGCACTATCTCTATATATGAACAAAGCTTTCATTAGCAACTCTACGTTTACTGGCAATCGTGTTGGAATCTATGCACAATACGTAGATTTAACAATTGATGGTATTGTCTTTTCACACAACTTTGGTGATGGAGCTTTTGTTGGCTCTGGTACAAATATGACCATGACCAGGTGTACATTCATGTCAAATACAGTTACTGGTTCTGTAATGTCATCGACAAGGGGAAACTTCTTAAACTTAAGAAGCAGCACATTTGTCGAAAATAGCGGTGCAGGAGGGACTGTAAGTGTTGGAGCAGTTACCACGAAGGTCACTAGATGTAACTTCACCTCAAACAATGCCAGCCTCCAAGGTGGGGCCATAGATGTTGGTGTACCCTACCTGAACAACCGAGTCACAATTTCAAGGAATACATTTACTAACAACTCGGCAGCGTATGGTGGTGGACTTTTTATTGCTGCTTCTCCATCCATTCCAAGTACCACTCTTTTTTCCAGTGACAATGTGTTTGAAGGGAACACTGCTTCCATTAGTGGTGGTGCCATCTATTCAAACATTAGTAATCATATCAGTGGAATGCTCTCAGTGAAAAACTCAAACTTTCATAAAAATAGTGCTGGAGATAAGAGTGGAGGGTCCGTATATTCAGCTGGCAGGAATTTAACCTTGTTACTTGAGGAGAACACATTTGATTCAAATTTTGCTTCCTCATGTGGTGTTTTGTATGCTGACCACAGATCAGTCAATTTCATGTCTAACTCATTTACAAACAACACAGCAATAGGAGAAGTCAATGGTGGAGGTGTTGCATGTATTAGAAATGCTGTAGTCTCAATTGAGAACAGTACATTCACCTATAACAGAGCCATTGTTCATGCTGGTGTGTTGACTATTGACCGCAGCTCTGTGATGATCTCAGATAGCACATTTCTTGGAAACTCTGCTGCTTCCCATGGAGGCGTCATCTATACACTTCTCGATTCAACTGAGTATGCAATCACTCACACTGCATTCAGCTACAACAGTGCAGGATGGACTGGTGGTGTGATTTACTTGAATGGGAAGGGAAATCGGGCTATAGTGAATGACAGCATTTTTAGCTTTAATAGAGCAGCCAGAGGAGGGGCTATTGGCATCATCAACACCTCATTAAACATCACCATGTCTAATATCTACAACAACACTGCTGAAAAGGGCAGTGCTATTAGTGCCTGTAACAGCATAGTTGATGTACAGGGACTGAATGTGTCCATAGACAGCACTCAACCTACCTGCAATCTGTATGATGGATTTGTCGACAGGTTTAACATAGTCCCTCCTCATGATTTCAACACTCTGTTGAAAACCACACCAACTAGCAATCCTCCACCAGCAAGCAATCCATTACAAAGTGCTAGTAGCTCTCTGCCACCAAGAAAACCTGTGCCAAGTACCTCCTTTCAACCAACACTCAAACCCACGCACACTAACCAACCATCACCAGACACTCCAACAACATGCTCTTGCCCTACACAATCTAGTATAGTGTGTGATGATGGAGACAAGGACGAGGTCAAACGCCTGACTATCTTGGTCTACACCTTTGTTACAACCACTGTTGTTCTTCTGGTGTGTGTTATTGCACTGACAATCAAATTGATCTATGACTGTATGAAAACAAAGTTATCACCTCGACCATCACAGAGCCTTCCTTTGGGAGCTGTTGGTGGCAAAGCATTTTCTGGAAGGCACAGCTATCAACCAGTAAAAAACGAAGATTCATCATCACTTTTAGATGATTGAATTAATGCACCTTTTTGTCATGTCCTATAGTGTAGGGCATTATCATTATTTTGTGGTCGGCTAGAGTCTGAGTATTATCTGGAATTTGTTTACATGGCTGTATAATAATATATTGCAACAACAGCTCATATCCTGTTGGGGAAATCAATATCTCCAATTTGTGTCCTGTCACCTCCTCTTGTGCTTACACATGGTGACAGCATCCTGTGTACTCTGCATGTAGGACATTCCTACATTCTTTTTTCACAGGTCAACTATATATATTGAAGACAGGTGACAATTACCCAAGCCTCTTTACTATTATTTTGGTGGGCAAGGATGAAGAGATCTGCTGAAAAGCACAGCTATCAACCAGTGAAAAAAAATTCATTATCACTTTTAGATGATTGAGTTAAAGAACTTGTGCCAGAAGACACAAGCTGCATGTTGCCAACTTCTGTTTATTTCATGAATGATACCCTATTTTGAGCTTAGCATATATACATGCCACTGCATAAAATCAGTGGTTGTTTAGATTAACACGTACCTCAGTTGCAAGATATTCCCTTAAGATGACTATACAACCTCTCATGAGATGTGTAGGATATCCCTTTGGGAATTGCCTCTGTATACTTCAAGAGACAGTGAGACTGCTTGTGATATATAATCACATAGTCCACTGTACATGTACTGTAAAGCTGTGTTAAAACATCATGAAGGACTAACCACATTCCTCCATAATGCATTTAATATCCCTTGGGAACTCTGTACATCCTTTGAACATCAAATGCTAGAGGCCGTTATAGTCACGCATTTAGAATATGATGAAACTGAGATAATCACACACACTTACCAAAACAACAACTTATTTTTGTAGTGTGAGACATTGATTTCCCCAACGGGATGTGAGGTTATTGTTGCAGCCATGTAAAAAAGTAATTAGAACTTCATTCTGAGAAATGTCTAGAGCTAAGGTAATGCACCTAGAAAAGGATGTTGGCAAAAAGCTCAGACTCTAGATAGCCACACAGTAATGATAAAGCCATGCAACATGACATGTGCACTTATACATTTGGAGGTGACAGCATCTTCTCTGCGTATAGGGTATGCTATTAGCGATTGTCTGACTGAGGCCAGGAGGTAAGTTGGATTTAGTCCATCCTTCTCTTGTACATTTCAGCATTAGTTAGAAGGAAGTTGCTGTAACATTGTACAACAATGTAACCCAGTAACTTCCTGCAAATTCTGTTGGGGAAATCAATGTCTTCAGCTTGTCTCCTGTCACCTCCTCTGTTACTGTGTATACAGATGTGGGGGTAAGAGCATCTTGTAAGGGTATAATATATTTCACTGAGGCCAGGAAGTAAGTTGGATGACGAAATTACTCCATCCTTCCCTTGTACATTTCAGCATTAGGAAGTTATAACTTTTGTTTACAGAGCTGTAATATTTTGCCAATAGCCCAATAACTTCATATCCTCTTGGTGTCTTTTGTCACCTCCTCTGTCTATACACATGTGGGGATGACAGCATGCTGTGGATGTTTAGCTGCGCACTGTATCAGCTACCCTAACAGGTATCTTGTATTTTCCACTACTCAAAGGAAAGCTTTTGGATAAAGGGACCATGGTTTTAGACATGTAGTCAACATAATTCACTAGCATAAGAAGCCAGGGGGCTTGGAGACCCTCCTCATGTTTATGCCCTTTTTTGCTTCAAATGCTCTACAATTGGACCTTCTTGGCCAAGATATGAAATCATCACTTGTGATTCATTTTTCACAGTGCTGAAGAAAACAAAAATTCCCTTTTACTACTGCCATGATCTATCATCGTATAAATTGTTCTTTTATATTCTCAGACGTACAAAACCCCTCGAGCTCTTCGCAGTAGAAGCGGTAGTTCTTTTTCAGAATTTATACCCCATTCTGATACAAAGCTGTTGCGACTATCAGGACAGGGACGGCGGAGCCGGTCCGGTTTACGAAAAATGATATTACAAAAAAAAAGAAAAAAATACGCACGCGCATGCATGGACGCTTGGCGGCGTAGTTACATTACCGTGACAAATGAAATTCCTACAGGGAATGGAGCATGACTAATAACACGTGACGCAAGGTACGTACTTTGAAGCGGATCACTGCGCATGCGCAGACGACCGGACCAATAAAATTATGCTTCCGCCGGGCCTGCAGGAAAGAGTCTGGCTGGCGAGACTAATTTTACGATTTAGAGGAATATAGGGGGACGTGGGACCAAGTCCCAGAATTTCACAGAAAATCTGCAGTCGAATAGTATACCAACAATCACACAGTATATAGCGCGACACAATGACACGCATGCCTACCTCAATATTGATCTTTTCTTTACCAAGAAACCTCCCCCGTTAGTCTTAGATTATGCAAGCCAATCAAATAGCAGTATTTAACTTTACGTGTGACGTGATGTTATTACTTTACACCAGGTATATGAGCTATGGTGTATTGATGGTTCATAGTGGCTTTTCACACAACTTTGGTGATGGAGCTCATCATGGCTTTGGTACAAATGTGACCATGACCAGGTGTACATTTATGTCAAATAAAGTATCTGTAATGTTATTGTATAGGGGAAACTTTGTAAACTTACAAAGAAGCACGTTGACATTAGAGAAGGTGATACAGGAGGGACTGTAAGTGTTGGAGCAGTTACCATGAAGGTCACTAGATGTAACTTCACCTTAAACAGTGCCAGCTTGCAAGATGGTGTTAGTATACCCTACCAGAACAACCAAGTCGTAATTTCAAGGAATGCATTTACTAGCTAACAACTCGGCAGCATCTGGTGGTGGACTTATATTGGTGCTCCCTCATACATTCACTATTGTTTCTAGTGACAATGTGTTTGAAGGGAACACTCCTTCCATTAGTGGTGGTGCCATATATTCAAATATCAGCAATTATCTCATTCAGTGAGGAACTCAAACTTTCACAATAATAGTGCTGGCGATAAGAGTGGAGGGTCCGTGTATTCAACTGGCTTATGTTTTGCATTGTTACTTGAGGAGAGCACATTTACAATTGATTCAAATTTGGCTTCCTCATGTGGTGTTTTGTATGCTGACAACAGAGCAGTCACTGTCACGTCAAATTCATTTACAAACAACAAAGCAACAGGAGAAATCAATGGTGGAGGAGTTGCATGTATTAGAAATGCTGTAGTCTCAATTGAGAACAGTACATTCACCTATAACAGGGCCAGTGTTCATGCTGGTGTGTTGAATATTGACCGCAGCTCTGTGACTATCTCAGACAACACATTTCTTGGAAACTCTGCTGCTATCCGTGGAGGTGTCATCTATACACTTGTTGAGTATGCAATCTCACACACTGCATTCTGCTACAACAGTGCAGGAAGGACTGGAGGTGTGATGACATCTCACCTCTGGAGTGTGTGTGTGTGTGTTGTGTAAGAAAGGTTCCACTGTATGTACATGCTTCTAATTTGGTGTGCGCACTCTCCCACTTGCCAACAAATTATGCTTAGCATTTCACTAGTACAATAATCATTGTTCTGTGATACACTAGGCCAATCCTTTGGCTTTCAGTGAAGCTACTAGCTCTTTCAACTTTTCTATGTGGGGTTTAGGTCCATGAAGTGTGTAAATTGTACTCAATTGTATAGTCAGACTTTTAACACAGTTGTACTCAGACCTATCAATTTAATTAACTCATGTGACATGTGCATGCTTGTGGCTAAACTGTTCTTTATTCATACAGTGTGTTATTACCCATGTATGTGCACTTGTAGTGTTGTTATGGAAACTGACATGTTTTTGTAGTTCATCTTTGGTAATCTTGTCTAGAAATTGTAGTACATGGTGTAGATATGTACTTAGGGCTTTTAGAACATGTTATCTAGGTATATTAGGTCTATAAATAACCTATTGGCTTGAACCTCCCACCAGAAGACAACCTCCGAAAAGAGGACAAAACCTCTGCTCCCAAAGTGTCGTTTATTCAGAGGTTCCACTGTATTAAATCGCATGCCCTTAGCAGGTTGAGTAGCCAACTTTACAGTGACACACTATGCAATATGCCTATAGATGAGAGCAGATACAGTAAGGCTAATGCACATGTGCAGTCGTCAAATGAAGAACAAACAACAACGGACCTGAAATCCGGTGCATAATAGAGAGCCATCACATCTGCCGCGTATGCGCAAACGTTTAGCAACAACTATATAGGTGCAGGTTGAAATGCGTTGACAATTTGTATAGCAACTAGCGCTTATAATACAAAACAGAGATGCTTATTCAAGAGAAATACATATCATTTAGTAGATGGCTAAAACTGCAAGCATTCGCGTTGAATCCACATGCATCCGCAGAGGCAGAGACGGCATGTCAAAAGTGGGGGCGCTCAGTGTTCATGAAGTGGGTAGTTTATCTTAATACACATTCGTCCTGACTACATCCTGCATAGTCTATTAGCTATCATATACATTTGACCCATTTACACCCTCCAATTTGGGGGGGCCCTGTTGAAAAAGTGGGGGGGGGCTCAAGCCCCCCCCTGCCCTCCCTGGCTCTCTGCCTCTGATCCGTCCACCGTTTAGATATTGTAAACAAGAAAGTTTCTTGTGCTTCTCTCACAACACACTTCTCCACATCGATGTAAAAAAGTCTGTGAGGAAGTGTAGCTGTGACTGGGGTTCATCCTGATAGGTTCCGATGTGATGTAACACAGTTTAGTCTCTCAGTCATCTTTGAGGGTTCCATCATTGCTGGTCACTCCAAGTCTCTCTGACATGGTACATTCAACATTACTGAGACAGTTGTAGCCATACTTGAGATATGAGAGCTCCTCTGCAGCTGCTTGTCCTGATTGCCATACTCCTCCCACAGTTATTAAGCACTTTCCCAAGAGTTTCAGCCACTGCAAATTATAAAATTATACTCTGCTTGTCACAGTTCTTGTTTGGAACCATGTGCTCATGGGCGATTCTAGAGATATTTTCGAGTAGTTTCTAGTTATGCATGTGCTATGCATATGGGGGTCTGGGGACATGCTCCCCCAGGAAAATTTTGATTTTTAGACGCTCTGAGACCACTTCTAGTGCATTTTCAGGCATGATGAACAGCATATGGGAAAAACTATATTATGCAGAGGCAGAGACAGCATGTCAAAAATGGGGGGGCTCGGCGTTCATGAAGTGGGGGGTTATTTACATTCATTCTGAATACATCTGGCATAGTCTATTAGTGTTCTTCATGACAACCTCCAATTTATTATTATTATTATTATTATTATTATTATTATTATTATTATTATTATTATTATTATTATTATTATTATTATTATTATTATTGCTTTACAGTACATGAACTAAAAGGAAGGGAAAAACAAAGAGCATGATACAAAATATAACAGTACTGAGGGTCCGTTAGTACAGGCACTAACAGCCACAAATTTAACTACCAGACCAACACACTACAGAGTGGAGTGATTAAAGTTATACATAACAGGAAGAACAGCACACTTTGCACATGGGCAGATAAAGTGGAATGTACATGGATTTTCTGGGTTAAAGTGTTTTACAAAATGGCTCCAGAAAAACTGACGTAGTTTGAACTTGATGGAACTCAAAGACTGGTCAAGATTGATGGTAGGAAGAGAGTTCCAAAGTCTGGGTAAACGATGGCAGTAGAAATGCTTGACTTTGTTGGTTCTAGACATATGATGAACAAGTTTGTAATTAACCGAGGCCCTAGTAAAATTTCCTGAGAAGTTAACATACTGTAAAATATTAAATGATTTAGTAGGGTTTCGAATATAGAGGACACAAAAAACATAACATCATTTAGCTCAAATTGCATCATGAGTGGTAGTATTTGAAGACAGATTAGACGATATTTGTAGTCGGAAGAATAATCATTTGTAATAAATTTTGTAGCTCTTCGTTGAACGTTCTCAATACTTTGTATATCTTTTAGAAAATGAGGCCTCCATATAGGTGAACAGTAAGTAAGTTTAGATCTTATAAGAGAGAGATAGAGAGCCTTTTTGGCTTGAACACAATCCACCTTTGGGAATGTACGTCTGAGAAGCCCAAGCATCTTGTATGCATTTGACAAAATATATTTGTAATGATTATCCCACGAGAGGTCATGAGACATAACAATACCCAGATCTTTGTGAAATTCCCTTTGTAAAACAGGATGGCCAGAGATGTAGTAAGTCGGACTAGGGGCTGAGATTGATAGACTTGGAGAGAATCTAAGAACAGCACACTTTAGTGTATTGAAGATGAGCTTCCAATGATTACTCCAGGAAGTCAGAAGATTTAAGTCATCTTAACCAGTTATACCAAACCTCCAGAGTTTAAACAAGAGCTCGTTATGAGAAACACTATCGAACGCTTTTTTAAAGTCAAGATATAAGACGTCAGTAGGAGTATTGTGGGTAAAAGAATTGTAGATGTCCTTTAGGAAGACTGAGCAATTGCTGTAAAGTTGAATGGTTTTGCAGAAAACCAAACTGCATTGGTGAAATAGAATTACTAACAAAATCAATTATGTGGTTTTTTGGGGGGCTCAGCCCCCCTTATCAAAAAGTGGGGGGGCTCAAGCCCCCCTGCCCCCCCAGGTTCTCTGCCTCTGTTATGCATATTCACAGAACTATATAATAACACATTTTGAATTGTAAAAGCATTATGAATCTAAAATGTTACATAACTCCATACGACGTGGCTCATCTCCGTCAGATCTGCCATAATAATAGCTAATACACGTGTCCACGTTCATATATGCTCCGCCCACTTAGTTACGTGATCGATCGTGTAGTGTCTTGCATGTTATAGTGATACGACTCGAGGAAGGCAACCAGGCAACCGTTTTGCAAGTCTATAGATTTATCTACTACGCGAGTTTCGAGAACGCTTGAGCTAGAAGCCCTAGCCCTAATCCCAGTCCGATTCTGACTAGTTTCTGGAAACCTTAAAACCCCCCTAGACACGCCATTGGTGCTGATGTTATTATAACCTAGCTATATGTCAGCTAACCTAGCTATATGTCAGCTAACCTAGCTATATGAAGCACGTACACAGGAAGGTACGGTATTAGGAAAACATTAGGAATAGCTATTATAATATTCATAAGTATTGGCGAATTTGTAAAAGAAAAGTAGCAACTGCCACCAGCAACAATAGTTGATACAACTAGTCTATTGTAGGCCGGTGTCACAGTATATTTTATCCCCCGTATATTTTATCCGGGGCATAGTATATACTATCCGGCGGATAGTATACCCTTAGTATATTTTATCCCACGTCAGGATATTTTATCCCTGCATGGTGATCAAGGTATGTCGCAAAATATTTCTGTTGCTACCCAGTCCAGAGTCCACCAGTCAGTCAGTGCTCACTGAAGGGTAGCTATGAGATGTGCAGTCACAGAGGAGAGATATAAAGAGATGATCAACTACATTCGTGGTTGCTACAACAACCCTTCTATCCAGTCTTTGCAAATCAGAAACGTGGACTTAGCTTTCCAAATGCATGCACATGAGTATTGTGTGACTGTATCCTCACTTGATCGCTTTTTATTGACTGATACGTATATCTACTACATCATTTCTTACTCGAAATACTTGCCTACAACCATGTAGATCTACCGGGGCGATCTACCGGCTACATCGTCAAACCCTGGCTAACCTTATCATAGCGCTATGCCATGCATCTTTCCTCTTCCAGAAATCTATAGCAGTGGGGTAGAGTGCTACACAGCCCACTGGACACGATGGTTGAAGTCGCATGTAACTACTAGCCTTAGGGGATAAAATATCCTGACCACGGATGAAATATCCTAGGAAAAATTATCCGGCCGGATAGAATATATATCCGGCCGGATAAAAAATCGGGCGCAGAACGACACGTGCTCAGATCCCACCTTTAGGAGGTGGGGTCTGGGCATGAGACATAGACAACAATGAATGTGTACGTGCGTGGCGTTTTTTTGGCTCTCTTTGTCGCCGTTACCTCCGTCCTGTGTGAGGAGATCACCATCCTACAGTCAGCCACGAGCGACTGCCCCGGAGAGTTAACTGGAGAAATCTGCCTCACTCTTGAACAATTTGTCTCCAATCCAACTTATTCCCAGAGTTCGGAAATCGTCCTCTCCATGCAGTCAGGTCGTCATGACCTGTCGACGGACTTGTTGATCTCGAGCAGCACACGAAACTTCACCATGAGATCTGCTGGAGCCACTATCGCTTGTGATACTCCCTCTCGCTCCTTGACGTGGTCCAGTGTAGAGGACATTACCATTACTGGGATCTCTTTCAATGGATGTGGCGCTCTCCTCATCGACAAATCAGTCAGAGTGAATTTCGCAGATGTATCTATTTTAAATGTATCTGGTCTTCAAGGGGCCTGGTATGCACTGAAGATCACAAATACCAGTACTCCTGACACAATTGATCCAGCGAGCCATGCCTTCTTTCATAATGTGACATTTCTGGGCAACTCTCGTCAATCCTTAATCAGGTTTATGTATACAGTTGTCTTTGATAGAGTGACTTATATCAACAACACCGGGCACTTGATTGTGCAAGCACAGCTTGGAGGCACATTTCATTTCAGTGGTCCCCAAACTATTTTTAACATGACTCGAAGCATATTCTCCAATGTCAGACGCAACACATATACGTTATCTCTGTATAATAACAAAGCTTTCATTAGCAACTCTACGTTTACTGGCAATCAACTTGGGATATATGCACAAGACCTAGACTTAACAATTGATGATAGCGTCTTTTCACACAACTTTGGAAGAGGAGCTCTTGTTGGATCTGGT
Organism: Theonella swinhoei; assembly: GCA_963970385.1. Taxonomy (NCBI): domain Eukaryota; kingdom Metazoa; phylum Porifera; class Demospongiae; order Tetractinellida; family Theonellidae; genus Theonella; species Theonella swinhoei. The sequence continues at coordinate 2,282,916 of OZ019947.1, forward strand.
ACAAATGTGACCATGACCAGGTGCACATTCATATCAAATACAGTTTATGATTCTGTAATGTTATTGACAAAGGCACACTTCGTAAACTTACAAAGAAGCACATTTGTCGACAATAGAGCAGGTGGTACGGGAGGGACTGTAAGTATTGAAGCAGTTACCACGAAGGTCACTAGATGTGACTTCACTTCAAAAAGGGCTAACCAGCAAGGTGGAGCAATATCTGTTGGTGTACCTTACCAAAACAGCCAAGTCACAATTTCAAGGAATACATTTACTAACAACTCAGCAGCGTATGGTGGTGGACTTTTTATTGCTGCTTCCAATGCATCCATTCAAAGTACTACTCTTTTTTCTAGTGACAATGTGTTTGAAGGGAACACTGCTTCCATTAGCGGTGGTGCCATCTATTCAAACATTAGCAATTATCTCAGTGGGATGCTCATAGTGAGGAATTCAAACTTTCACAATAATAGTGCTGGAGGTAAGAGTGGAGGGTCCGTGTATTCAACTGGCTTGAGTTTTGCCTTGTCACTTGAGGAGAGCACATTTGATTCAAATTTTGCTTCCTCATGTGGTGTTTTGTATGCTGACCACAGATCAGTCACTCTCACATCAAATTCATTTACAAACAACAAAGCAATAGGAGAAGTCAATGGTGGAGGAGTTGCATGTATTAGAAATGCTGTAGTCTCAATTGAAAACAGTACATTCACCTATAACAGGGCCAGTGTTCATGCTGGTGTGCTGAATATTGACCGCAGCTCTGTGACGATCTCAGACAGCACATTTCTTGGAAACTCAGCTGCTTCCCATGGAGGTGTCATCTATACACTTCTCGATTCAACTGAGTATGTAATCTCACACACTGCATTTAGCTACAACAGTGCAGGAAGGACTGGAGGTGTGATTTACTTAAATGGGAAGGGAAATCAGGCTACAGTGAATGACAGCATCTTCAGCTTCAACAGCGCAGCCAGAGGAGGGGCTATTGGCGTCATCAACACCTCACTAAACATCACCATGTCTAATATCTACAACAACACTGCTGAAAAGGGGAGTGCTATTAGTGCCTGTAACAGCATAGTTGATGTACAGGGATTGAATGCTTCTGTGGACAACACTCAACCAGCCTGCAATCTGTATGATGGATTTGTTGACAGGTTTGACATAGACCCACCCCATGATTTCAACACTCTGTTGCAAATCACACCAACTAACAATCCTCCACCCTTACCAACTAACAATCCATTAAGTAACACCTCATACAAACCTATGCACACTAACCAACCAACAGCTGCCACTAACACTCCAACAACCTGCTCTTACCCTACATCAACTACTACACTGGGTGATGATGGATACAAGGATAAGGTCAAACGCCTGACTATCTTGGTCTACACCTTTGTTACAACCACCATTGTTCTTTTGGTGTGTGTAATTGCACTGGCAATCAAATTGATCTATGACTGTATGAAAACAAAGTTATCACCTCGACCATCACAGAGCCTTCCTTTGGGAGCTATTGGTGGCAAAGTATCAGCTGAAATACACAGCTATCAACCATTGAAATATGAAGATAACTATTAAATGATTGAGTTAATGAACTTTTTGTCCTGTCTTGTTGTGTCTGGCGTATGGCTCTACTTTATAAAGTTGTTCATTAGCTAGAGTCTGAGTATTATCTGCCAACATCCTTTCTAGGGGTATTACCTTAGCTCTAGACCACATAGTCAGAAGTTCGAATTTTTGTTTACATAGCTGTAATATAGATGCTATACAGTAAACTCTTTTAACAGACACTCCAAATAGCCGACTTCTACCAAATAAGGGACGACCTTTCATGTCCCGGCCAAATTCCCATTACACACATCATAGGAAAACTCAACTTTGAAAGCAGTTCCCGTTTACGCGTTTCCGGTGGTCCGTATTTGCAATGAAGCGGAGTGAGTGGGTTTTTCCGGATGCATACAATATGGTTGCCCGCCGTGGGACCATCTGCGCACCGTTCACTGTCCGTAAAACGCGTACGCTACGTTTTTATCCGTAGCAGTGCCGTATTTATAGGCAGCACGGGACAAGAATACGGGGCGGGTAGATCAACGAACACACTTCGTATGCGCCCGCTCGTTAAATTTATATCATGAACATCATATATGCATGTACATAGGACATACTAGTCTAGTTCACTGTTATTTTCTGTAGCACGAGGCACTAGCTTTTCTAATGCTAAAAAAAATTTTAGTCCAATAAGCTAACGACTAACCCCGTGATCACCAGGTAGGCCTGTGTTGGTTGACACAATCATTTTCTCCTTCACTCTCTTCCGTCATGTAGCGATAGTCTATATCTGCCCACATTTCCGACTCACGAGTTTTCTTTAGAACCTTCTTTCGGTTGTTGTATAACTACAGGAACAATAATAAAACACGGTAAGCGTGCGTCTTAACTTTTTTTCTGTTGAACAATCTTCTTGCACTTCTTCTTTACTTCTCCTGCCTTCAGCCAGCGACTTGGTTGGTCATCATTAAAAAGCCGGCGTCTACTTTCGTAAAACCTATGAACTGCCTCTAAATAATGTATGAAATGGATGTTAAATAGGAAAATAGATGTGCCCACCAGGTGCTGCTGAAAGGTGACACACCTTGACATACACAGTCAAAAGATGTGTGGGTGGTGCCAACATGCATGTGACATGACGAACATGAAGCAGTTAATAGATGTGCCATCTCGACTGGGTGCTGCCGAAAGGTGGGACACCTTGACAAGCACATGTGACATGACGAACATTAACCAGTCAATAGATGTGCCATCTTGTCTGGGTGCTGCCGAAAGGTGGGACACCTTGACAAGCACATGTGACATGACGAACATTAACCAGTCAATAGATGTGCCATCTTGTCTGGGTGCTGCCGAAAGGTGGGACACCTTGACAAGCACATGTGACATGACGAATATGAACCAATCAATAGATGTGCCATCTTGACTGGGTGCTGCCGAAAGGTGGGACACCTTGACAAACACATGTGACATGACTAACATGAACCAGTCAATAGATGTGCCATCTTGACTGGGTGCTGCCAAAAGATGGGACACCTTGACAACACATGTGCATGCCCGTACCCAGGGGGGGTTCGGAGGGTTCGGACGAACCCCCCCCGCAGCAGGTAAAAGTCCGCTTTTACATTCGCTCGTCGTAGTATATGTCGCACACTCGATGGGATCCACGCATGACCACACCTTCTCTAATCGCGCAATTGTGTAAAACATGCGACCACGTGAGCGTAGCATATTATTATAAATCGTGCGTTGTATATCTCATCAATGGCGTGTCTAGTCGGGTTTCTAAGGTTTCCACAGAATCGGGCTGGGGCTAGGGCTAGGGCTTCTAGCTAGGCGCCTCAAGCATTCCTGAAACTCGCGTAGTAGACTTGACTAACGGTTGCCTTCCTCCAGTCGCATCACTAGCACTACACGATCGATCACAAAACTAAGTGGGCGGAGCATACAGGCAAAGTGGACACGTGTATTAGTCTACGTAGCTATTATTATAGCAGATCTGACGGAGATGAGCCACGTCGTATGAAGTTATGTAACATTTTGGATTCATAATGCCTTTACAAGTCAGAATGTGTTCTGTGAATATCCATTTCCCCATATGCTGTTCATCATGCCTGAAAATGCACTAGAAGTGGTCTCAGAGCATCTAAAAATCAAAATTTTCCTGGGGGAGCATGCCCCCACACCCCCCTAGGTTTGCACATGCATACATAGCTAGCACATGCATAACTAGAAACTACTCAAATATTTCTCTAGAATCACCCATGATCGCACAGCTACAATCACATGTACTGGTGCTAATGCTGAAGGCACTCACTTAAAATCACCCGTAGGAGTCCATATTTTTGCAAAAAGAAACCCCCCCATAAAAATCCTGGGAACGGCCCTGATGTGACATGACAAACATGAACCAGTCAATAGATGTGCCATCTTGACTGGGTGCTGCCGAAAGGTGGGACACCTTGACAAGCACATGTGACATGACGAACATGAAGCAGTCAATAGATGTGCCATCTTGACTGGGTGCTGCCGAAAGGTGGGACACCTTGACAAGCACATGTGACATGACGAACATGAAGCAGTCAATAGATGTGCCATCTTGACTGGGTGCTGCCAAAAGATGGGACACCTTGACAACACATGTGACATGACGAACATGAACCAGTCAATAGATGTGCCATCTTGACTGGGTGCTGCCGAAAGGTGGGACACCTTGACAAGCTCATGTGACATGACGAACATGAAGCAGTCAATAGATGTGCCATCTTGACTGGGTGCTGCCGAAAGGTGGGATATATCTTGACTGTGGAAAAAGAAACAAGACCTATGGTATTCTCTGTGTTATTTCTTCATTCCTGGCCTCGATATATGCAGGTATAAGCAATGTGTATTACAGCGCGCTTCAAATTCAGTGTAACCATAGATAATATGCTTTGAATCTGCAGTTCCCGTGCATTAAGAGTCGGTAGATCCTTTGGTTAGTCAATTCTTTCAATGATTTTGTGCATGACAAAGGTATATAGCTATAATAATTCAATCCAGTAATTTAAATGCAGCCTTGTTATTAGTACAAGAACTTAAGTACTGTGCAAACCTAGCTGTATATGTACCACTGAACGTATAAACATAGCTATTATGTATAAATTATATATATTTACAAGTGTAAAAACATTTTCACTAAAATGTTGAAGGATGTAGGGATGAAAGTAGCAAAAAGTATAGAAACAAGGTCAAAGTTCAGCATGCATGCAGTAAATATGGGGTTATGCATGTTATGATTGTTGCATGCTATCATCCCCTGCCCTTGTCTGCAAGCATGCTGAACTTTGACCTTGTTTCTATACTTTTTGGCACTTCCATTCCTTCAACATTTTAGTGAAAATGTCTTAACACTTGTTTCACTGGTTTTTACTGTATGTAGCAACGTGTATAAACCAACTGGCTCTCCCTTGCATACCTATGATGATAGCCAGCAATTGGCAGTGACTCCTACATCCTGTCTTGTACAAATATTGCATACTGAGTACAACAGCGGGTCCAGTTATGGCAACAGTTAGTCGTTCAAAGAAACGGACACAAAGGAGCAACGCTGGTAGCCAAATTAACAGCGCGCGAAAAACCACAACCACGACAAAACTTCGAACTTCACGTCTTCGGCACGTGAGCAAACAAGCAAATGGCGACTAAACTAACGCTTCTAAGCTTTGCCAAACTGGAGTTTGACGGGCTTTGGGAGAAGGTAGGAAGATTTTGTGCATCAAGGATCATGTACGCTCCAGTATAAATGATTTTCGTGAAAGGAATAGAGCGATTACTAACCCCAGTTTCGCGGTAGGTCGTTTGAACTGAAGAAGAAAGAAGATGATGAACAATCGGCGTTTTACAATTTTCCGAGAATCGCCGTAGCTGTATATTTTACGGAGTTTGAGAGTATTATAGTGTATAGAGGCACTCGCAGAGCACGTTGTTTGTCTGAAAAGTCCTATAACTTCCGTGTTCGAGAGTTCTCAGCCGTTACTTTTGTATGGGGCTAATGGGCGTGTCTGTGCCATCCCTACATATAGAGTCTATCGACTCTATGATATGTAACCACTACATTCTTCGTTGATGAGTATTTAATGAATACTGTTTGAAGTGGCATTGTAAATTGATTGCTGAATACAATCTACCACTGATAAATTCTTATTGACGAGAAAGAAAATGCTACAGTTTAACAGTGAGTAACCCAGGTTCACCTCCTACTATAAACTAAATTATTTTTCAAAACCTATACCTTTGAGTATAAATCAGGTTCTCAAAACAAGCTTAATTTACTACTACTAAATACTTTGTTAATGAGAAATTTTGATGTTGAGTAACCCTGATTCTCCAAACAATTTTGGTGGATGTAAGTTTATCTAGAAGAAGGAGGTTACCATTGACTCTCCTTCCATCTTTCTCTCTCACACTCTCCCTGAACCTCTTCGACCTCCTCACATTGATTTACTGTAGCATGCAAGCATGGTGTAGTGGAAACAAATATTATTTGTTCTCAGAATAAGGGTTGCTCAAAGTCAAAATATAGCTATTTCAGAATTGAAACTGTGTGGGTCTTAGTCAGAGTAAGTACTCTCCATGTAGGGATGGCACCAACACACTAACATTACATGAAAAGGCTCAGAAATCCTAAAACTTCTAATAAGCCTTTCTAGATTCATATAACGTAGATTTTTTTTAAAAAGATAAATCTCTAGTAGGCAAAATACACTGCTAAAATAGTATACATAAATCGCCAAAGCCCCAATTTCTCTAATGAAGAATTAATTGCTGCAGTGGCATGATTGCAATCTATTTTTATTGATGAGAAAGAAAGCAGTTTGACAGTGAGTAATCTAGCTTCTCAAAACAACCTCCCACTCTGGCTGTGACTGTAGGATATAAGCAACATGAAGATTGTCTTCCAGATTCTAAGCTGCAAGAAGATACGGCATGAGCAAACAAATTTTGCTAACTCTGAACTGCAGGAATTTGACGAACAGCCTTTTGAACTTTTCAATGCTTCTAAACTGCAGCAGCTAGTTCACAACTAACACAATTTTGTTGTGCAACCATTTCGAGTAGGATCAACCATAGATATCATTTATCAATCACCTGACAAGGGTCTAGTATATATCATTCACCACTTTTAGTATTGAGAGTATTTGCATTATGCATTTAGGTTTTCCTTACATGTGGGCTTGTGAAAAGTACTGTACATACATCACAAGTTTCTTAAAGGGAAAGTGGTATCCACAAATAACGCTAACTTATTTTCCCTTCTTGAGTTCACAAGTCTTCCTTCGCATTAAAGTTGAAAAAAATGGTTTCTATATTTATGCCAATGGCAAACCACTTGGGAGGTACCCATTTCATCACTCTGTGCTAACACCTCAAAATGCAAGGCATGTGCTGTGGCAGTTTTCGGGGAGGGTTCATGTATTATTATAGTATGTGACAATGGAGACAAGGATGAGGTCCAACGCCTGACTATCTTTGTCTACACCTTTGTTACAACTACCATTGTTCTTCTGGTGTGTATTATTGGACTGGCAATCAAATTGATCTACGACTGTATGAAAACAAAGTTTTTACCTCAACAACCACAGAGCTGTTGGTGGCAAAGTATCTGCTGAAAGGCACAGCTATCAACCAGTGAAAAAAGAAATTCATCATCACTTTTACATGATTGAGTTTAATAAACATTTTTGTTTTGTCCTGTTGTGTCTAGTGTATGACTTAATCATGGTTGAGTATTATCTGGCTTGTTGCCAACATCCTTTTCTTAGGGCATTACCCTCTAGACATTAGTTGGCAGGATGTTCTAATTTTTGTTTACATACATGTATGGCTCTAACATAATTATTGCACACAGGTACAGGTATAGATATACACTAGCCTAGTTCCGCTTGGTAGGAGGGAAAGGAACGCCTAGTGTAACTTGATTGCGCATGCATCAATATTCGCAAAGATATAACATGTCTAGAGGAGTTATATATACTCTTGTTCATTCAACTGAATATGCAATCTCTCACACTGCATCACCACGTCCAATATCACTGCTGCAAAGGGCAGTGCTATTAGTGCCTGTAACAGCATAGTTGATGTACAGGGATTGAATGCTTATCTCATGATCAACCGGCCTGCAATCTGTATGATGGATTTGTCAACATGTTTGACATAGTCCCGCCTCATGATTTTAACAATTTATTGAAAACCACACCAACTAGCTCTCCTCCACCATTACCAACCAGCAAGCCATTACTTAAGTTCTAGTAGCTCTCCACCACCAAGAAAGCCTATGCCAAGTAGCTTCTCTCAACCAACACACAAACCCTTGCACACTAACCAACCAACAGTGTGGCTCCAACCGACAGATGCTCCACCAGCTGCCACTGATGTCGACACTGCAGGGCTGGAGCAGCTCCACAAAGGGTGGTAGGGCAACTGCAGTGCGGGATAAAGGACGCTCATGCGCGGAAGTTTACCGCGGCCGCAGCGACTCCGGACTCGCGTACCGGTACATTAGCGGGCTTAATTGCGTGACTACGAACGCAGCTAGCCTACTTCACTATCTCGGGTAAAAATCATAGCACACGTCATTTCCTGTGTGGACCACCAAAAAGTGGTAGGGCAAATGCCCTACCTGCTCCACCGTCTCCGCCGGCCCTGCACTGCTACAACATGCTCTTGCCCTATACACACTCTAGTATAGTGTGTGACAAACAAGACAAGGATGAGGTCAAACGCCTGACTCTCTTGGTCTACACCTTTGTTATAACCACCATTATTCTTCTGGTGTGTGTTATTGCACTGGCAATCAAATCTGTATGAAAGCAAAGTTATCACCTCAACAATCACAGAGTCTACCTTTGGGAGCTATCTGCTGAACGGCACAGCTAGCTATCAACCAGTGAAAAAAGTAGATTCACCATCACTTTCAGTTAAAGAACATTTTTGTTCTGTCATGTTAATGTTGTGACAGATATAGTGTATGGCTTATGGTAGTTGGCTACTGTCTTATAATTATCTGCCAACATCTCTTCTGGGGCCATTACCTTAGGTCTAGACATTAGTCAGCAGGAAGTTCTAATTTTGCTGTAACAATAGCCCAGTGACCTCATATCCTCAGTGTGAGGAAATCAATGTCTCCAGCTTGTCTCCTGTCATGCTTACATTTGGAGGTGACAGCATCCTGTCTGTATGTATTGGGTAGGCTATTGTTTTCTGACTGAGCCTGGGGCCAGGAAGTAAACTGGATGACCTCATTAATTTTAGTCCATCCTTGCAACAGTAATCCTGTTGGGGAAATCAGCATCTCCAGGTTGTCTCCTGTCACCTCCTCTGTGTATACACATGTGGGGATGACAGCATTTTGTGTGGGTGTAGAGTAAGGTATTATTTGTCTAGATGTGACTGATACTTCATATGCTTTATTCATCTATTATATTACAATCTGTGCAGACAGTCTGCTTGGCTAAAGCATTCTTCTAGTAGTTATGCAGTTGGCTTATGCCACTGAGGAACCTTCTTGCCCACCAGGATAATGGAAATCTACTAGGGAAGGATGGACTAACACAACACCAAAGCTGAAATTTCCTTGTGCAAAAATCAACAGTATAGGGATAAGTTTCCTGTACAATTTCCTAGGTATTAGGACAGTTGGATCTATAGTGTATACTTTCCTTGACATTTCCTCACACAACCTGCACATTTCCTTAAATCAAGAAATTTGGATTTTCTTCCAGTGACTAAGTTACTTCCTGGCCTTAATCAGACCTACCCTACAAAATTAATAATACCATACCCTATCTTTTGACCAATGTTAGGAGTTGGATGTCATAATTAATCCATCAATAGCCTTCTCTTGTACATTTCCTTTATCCTGGTGTGCAAGCAACCACATAATTACTTGAAGAATGCTTTAGCCAAGCAGAATGCATGCACAGATTGTAACATGACAGATGAATGAAGTATAAGCAGTATCAGAGAACCCTGTTGGTAGATATATATTTGTAGTCCCCAAGCCATTCTGAAAGATTTCATTCAAGTCTTGGCTAAGTGAAAATACTAAGTGACTGTAGGATAATTAAGGTGGCCGATGGGGGCCGAATTCTGAATTGTCCGAATTCCGAATGGCCCCGTAGATATTATCAAAGAAGGAAAGGTAAGCCTAGATCTAGCATCCTTGTGTGAGTCTTCATGATGTACTGTACATGCATGCATCAAAGAGACTCGATATAGATATGAACGCGGACGCCGAAACGCGTGCACAGAACTATCGAGGCGCTCAGACCCCCCACCTTTTGGAGGTGGGGTCTGGGCACGGGACTATAAAAGAAACTCAGTACGGTCGACATTTCAATAATTTGTCATAGTCCAGCAATGATAGTGTGCATGCGTGACGTTCTCTTGGCCCTCTTTGTCGCCGTTACCTCCGTCCTGTGTGAGGAGATCACCATCCTACAGTCAGCCACGAGCGACTGCCCCGGAGAGTTAACTGGAGAAATCTGCCTCACTCTTGAACAATTTGTCTCCAATCCAACTTATTCCCAGAGTTCGGAAATCGTCCTCTCTATGCAATCAGGTCGTCATGACCTGTCGACGGACTTGTTGATCTCGAGCAGCACACGAAACTTCACCATGAGATCTGCTGGAGCCACTATCGCTTGTGATACTCCCTCTCGCTCCTTGACGTGGTCCAGTGTAGAGGACATTATCATTACTGGGATCTCGTTCAATGGATGTGGCACTCTCCTCATTGACAAATCAGTCAGAGTGAATTTCACAGATGTGTCTATTTTAAATACATCTCCTAGTCGTGGAGGGTATGCACTGCAGATCACACGTACCAGCACTCCTTACACAGTGGATCCAGCGAGCCATGCTTTCTTTCATAATGTGTCATTTCTGGGTAACTCTCGTCAATCCTTAATCTGGTTGATGTACACGGTTATCTTTGATCAAGTGACTTATATCAACAACACCAGGCGCTTGACTGTGCAAGCGCAGCTTGGAGGAATAACAATTGGTGGTTCTGGCACAATTCATGACGGTGGTCCCCAAACTATTTTCAACATGACTCGAAGCATATTCTCCCATTTTAGAGACGCCGAACGTGCACTATCTCTATATATGAACAAAGCTTTCATTAGCAACTCTACTTTTACTGGCAATCGTGTTGGGATCTATGCACAATACGTAGACTTAACAATTGATGATAGTGTCTTTTCACACAACTTTGGAGATGGAGCTTTTGTTGGCTCTGGTACAAATGTGACCATGACCAGGTGTACATTCATGTCAAATACAGTTACTGGTTCTGTAATGTCATTGACGAATACAAACTTCGTAAATTTAAGAAGAAGCACATTTATTGACAATAGTGGTTCAGGAGGGGCTGTAAATATTGAAGCTGTTACCACGAAGGTCACTAGATGTAACTTCACCTCAAACAGTGCCAGCCTCCAAGGTGGGGCCATAAATGTTGGTGTACCCTACCGGAACAACCGAGTCACAATTTCAAGGAATACATTTACTAACAACTCGGCAGCGTATGGCGGTGGACTTTTTATTGTTGCTTCCAATACATACATTCAAAGTACCACTCTTTTTTCCAGTGACAATGTGTTTGAAGGGAACACTGCTTTCATTAGTGGTGGTGCCATCTATTCAAACATTAACAATTATCTCAGTGGGATGCTTACAGTGAGGAATTCAAACTTTCACAATAATAGTGCTGGCAATAAGAGTGGAGGGTCCGTGTATTCAACTGGCTTGAGTTTTGCTTTATCACTTGAAGACAACAGATTTGATTCAAATTTTGCTTCCTCATGTGGTGTTTTGTATGCTGACCACAGATCAGTCACTCTCACATCAAATTCATTTACAAACAACAAAGCAATAGGAGAAGTCAATGGTGGAGGTGTTGCATGTATTAGAAATGCTGTAGTCTCAATTGAGAACAGTACATTCACCTATAACAGGGCCAGTGTTCATGCTGGTGTGTTGAATATTGACCGCAGCTCTGTGACGATCTCAGACAGCACATTTCTTGGCAATTCTGCTGCTTCCCATGGAGGCGTCATTTATGCATTTCTCGATTCAACAAAGTATATAATCTCACACACTGCATTCAGCTACAACAGTGCAGGAAGGACTGGAGGTGTGATATACTTGAATGGGAAGGGAAATCGGGCAATAGTGAATGACAGCATTTTTAGCTTCAACAGCGCAGCCAGAGGAGGGGCTATTGGCATCATCAACACCTCACTAAATATCACCATGTCTAATATCTACAATAACACTGCTGAAAAGGGCAGTGCCATTAGTGCCTGTAACAGCATAGTTGATGTACAGGGACTGAATGCTTCCGTAGACACCACTCAACCTACCTGCAATCTGTATGATGGATTTATCAACAAGTTTGACATAGTCCCTCCTCATGATTTCAACACTCTGTTGAAAACCACACCAACTAGCAACCCTCCACCAACAAGCAAGCCATTACCAAGTGCTAGCTCTCTGCCAACAAGAAAACCTGTGCCAAGTAGCTCCTCTCAACCAACACACAAACCCACGCACACTAACCAACCATCAGTGTGGCCCCAACCGACAGGTGATCCTTCAACTCCCACTGACACTACTACAACATGCTCTTGCCCTACACAATCTAGTATAGTGTGTGATGAAGAAGACAAGGACGAGGTCAAACGCCTGACTATCTTGGTATACACCTTTGTTACAACCACTGTTGTTCTTCTGGTGTGTGTTTTTGCACTGACAATCAAATTGATCTATGACTGTATGAAAACAAAGTTATTACCTCGACCATCACAGAGCCTTCCCTTGGGAGCTGTTGGTGGTAAAGTATCTGCTGAAAGGCACAGCTATCAACCAGTGGAAAAAGAAGATTCGTCATCACTTTTAGATGATTGAGTTAATGAACATTTTTGTCATATCATGTTGAGTCTGGTGTATGGCTTTATCATAGTTGAGTATTATCTGTCTTGTTGCCAACATCCTTTTCTATGGGTATTACCTTAGCTTTAGACATTAGTCAGCAGGATGTTCTTGACATGGCTGTAACATATTGCAACAATGGATCATACCCTGTTGGGGAAATCAATGTCTCCAATTTGTCTCCTGTCACTTCCTCTGTATCATGGTGACAGCTTCCTGTGTACTCTGCATGTAGGATATTCCTGCATTCCTGTTTCCAATTACTTAAGTCTCTTTACTATTATTTTGGTGAACAAGGATGAAGAAGTGAAGATATATAATCTGCTGTTATCAACCAGTCAATAAAAGAGATTCAACATCACTTTTGTCATGTCATTTTGTATCTAGTGCAGAGGCTTGAGCCCCCCCCCCCCCCCCACTTTTCGATAAGGGGGGGCTGAGTCCCCCCAAAATTGGAGGTTGTCATGAAGAATGTATTAAATACTAATACCCTATTCAGAATGAATGTTAATAACCCCCTATTTTATCAACACCGAGCCCCCCCCCCCCCCCCCCCCCCCCACTTTTGACATGCTGTCTCTGCCTCTGTAGTGTATGGCTTTATTATTATGTGTTGTGGGCTAGAGTCTCTAGTTTGTTGCCAACATCCTTTTCCAGGGGCATTACCTTAGAACTAGGCATTAGTTGGGGAAAGTTCTATATTACATAGCTGAATAGCCTCACATCCTGTTGGGGAAAGCAATATCTCCAGCTTACATAGCTGCAACAATAGCCCAATAACCTCATATCTTGTTGGTGTCTCCAGGTTGTCTCCTCTGTGTATACACATGTGGGGATGACAGCATCCTGTGGGGGTGTAGGGTGAGTATTATTCGTCTGACTGAGGCCAAAAATTCCTAAAGTTAAATGATCCATGAATCCTTCCCATGTACATTTCCTGGTGGGCATGCAAGGAATTGCCTAATTAATATCAGTGGCACAAACCAACCAGAAGAATGCATGCTTTAGCCCAGCAGAATACATGCACAGATTGTAACATGACAGATGTTAAATGAAGGATATGCAGTATCAGTGAACCCTGTTAGTGGATACAGAAGTTGAACTGACTAGGTAGCTATGCTTTGTACTACAAACTCTATCACTTCAAGTTAGTGGACCAGGCCATTTTAACATTTGGTCTCTTATTAGCACAGGTATCTTGTATTTTCTACTAAATGAAAGCTTTAGGATAAGGGGACACATGAAGTCGACATAAATATTACACTATAACACAGAGGCAGAGACAGCATGTCAAAACTGGGGGGGGGGGGGGGGGGGGGGGCTCGGCGTTCATGAAGTGGTGGGGTTATTACATTCATTCTGAATACATTCAGCATAGGCTATTACGTTCTTCATAACAACCTCCAATTTTGGGGGGGCTCAGCCCCCCCTTATCCAAAAGTGGGGGGACTCAAGCCCCCCTGTCCCCCAGGTTCTCTGCCTCTGTAACAGTACGCTCGTTAATATTTGTTCATGACTAGATCTACCTTCAAGCACCTGACTGTGAAGCAACATGAGTCCCAGCCAAAGCACTCCTGAGAGTGTCATGAGTGCTGCCATGCTCCTCTTCAGGGGCTCCCATTAAGGGATCCCTACTCTTTTGTTGGATGGGGTTAGTATTGTCATGCCCTCATTCCCTACTTAATTAACTAGCTTAATTTTAGCTATACATCTGTTGTTACATGGACATAATATGTAGATGATCCCAACTGCCTTGTGGAATGTATGTATTTGTGGTTTCTGTGAGTTAGAAGAACTCTTACATTTCTACAGTGTCCACTATATACTTGCAAGCTGATATGGACAGTCAAACTTTAGCTACAGTGACCACTATACTTGCATAGCTACGTACTGATAACTATACTATACAGTCAAGCTTAAGAGAACTTATTTTTCTAGCTACAGTATCCACTATACTTTCAACCTGATATGGACAGTCAAACTAGACTGTATATAGAAGTGGTATCAACTCGTTACATATAAAGCACTTTATGACAGATCTGCTCACTGCATGTCAAATTCCTACATCCTGATTTGTTGAAAGTGACAGCAAAGAGAAAAAGAATGGCTTCTCTGAAGACACTGGCTTTCTTGGCTACTGCAGCAGCTTTGTAGCTCTTGCCAATGCTTATTGTTGTCATTGTACATCTAAATGATGAAGAACATGGATGCGGCAGTATTTCTGGTCCTGCCTGTTGCGGAGTTGGTAGCTGCAACATCTGTTGAAACTGCGATGGCGGCTGCCGAAATTGTAAAGGTCCCAAGCTTTGAATCATGCCCTTGATGGTTTTCAAAAGATAGAAGTCCCTAAGCTCTCACCTAATAATTTAAAAGCAGCAAGTGCACATGTTGTTTGAAAGGTTTTGCTTCCCGAAAACCTGGCGAAAAGCCAAACAACTACTACTTGTACATATTCTCTCTATGGACTTGGATTATTACCCCGCGGCTGCGCATGCGCAGGGCGGGGTTAAGCAATCGATTTTGTCTGTCTGAATTTTTTTTTATTTTTTCTGAATTACGAACAGCATGCACGGGATAGCTAGGCTACCGAACACGCCGTGGGGTACGTATATTCTTCCAATACTCTGGTGTTTAGAATGTAGCATCAATGAACTCTAGGCAATGTATATAGTTCTGCTGGTGATATTTTTATGTTATCTAGATATTATACCGGATCAATTGTGTGACATGCACAGTTACTTTAGCCCGCGTGTGTTGATGGACCTCCAAGGGACAGTGTAGCTATGTATACTCAGGCTGTACACAGATGGGGTTAGTCCAACATCCCATCACTACACAGGGACCGCCCACACAACTTACATCTGAGTGGTGTGGAGGTGGTCACATTCTTCCCAGTATGAACAGTGTCCAACGACATGTGTACTTTCCAACATGGGAGGTGTAGGTCCCAAAGATGGCTTGAATGCTCATGCACAATATAACAGTAAAGGAATGTGTCGGAAGTAGATCTAATATTGAATTTTGGGGTCAATTATATACACTAAGCAAGGACTAGCCCAATACAATGACACGTGAAAGGATGCAGATGCAACTTGTATTCAGCCTACCTCAAAATTAGTACAAGAAAATCTCATGATGTCCTCTCTCAACAACATCACGTCTACCTTTAGAAATTGTCTCTCTTCCAATATGTAATTGAAGGGCTGAGGCCCATCTAGGATAGGCCACTTTCTACTGGTTCTGAGCCCTTCCTATTTTGCTGATATGTCTCTATCATGACATAGTTGTCAGAAAGTTCTATATTACATAGCTGAATAACCTCACATCCTGTTGGGAAAAGCAATATCTCCAGCTTACATAGCTGCAACAATAGCCCAATAACCTCATATCTTGTTGGTGTCTCCAGGTTGTCTCCCCTGGGGTATACACATGTGGGGATGACAGCATCCTGTGGGGGTGTAGGGTGAGTATTATTTGTCTGACTGAGGCCAACAATTCCTAAAGTTGAATGATCCATGAATCCTTCCAATGTACATTTCCTTTATCCTGGTGGGCATGCAAGGAATTGCCTAATTAATATCAGTGGCACAAACCAACTAGAAAAATGCATGCTTTAGCCCAGCAGAATACATGCACAGATTGTAACATGACAGATATTAAATGAAGGATATGCAGTATCAGTGAACCCTGTTGGTATATAGATACAGAAGTTGAACTGACTAGGTAGCTATGCTTTGTACTACAAACTCTATCACTTCAAGTTAGTGGACCAGGCCATTTTGACATTTGGTATCTTATTAGCACAGGTATCTTGTATTTTCCACTAAATGAAAGCTTTAGGATAAGGGGACACATACAGTCGACATAAATATTACATTAACAGTACGCTCATTAATATTTGTGCATGACTAGATCTACCTCCAAGCACCTGACTGTGAAGAAACAGGAGTCACAGCCAAAGCACTCCTGAGAGTGTCATGAGTGCTGCCATGCCCCTCTTCAGGGGCTCCCCTTAAGGGATCCCTACATCTTTTATTGGATGTGGTTAGTATCAGTGGCGTAGCTACGGTAGGGCCAGGTAGGGCCTGTGCCCTACCAAAAATTGGTGCAAACATTGATGCATCGAATTTCGCGCGCACTCGTACTTACTGCACTGCTCAATGCGTCGCCGCGCCGCGCGTGGTAGATATACAGTGGAACCTCCCATAACGGACCCTCCGAGAAGCGGACACCCACGCTACAACGGACACTTGCCGTGTTACGGATTGAAAATACCATAGCTGTAATACCTCCGAGAAGCGGACGCTTCCCGATTCCGGACAGCGGACAAAACCTTTGCGACGAACGGCGTTCCACCATGCATTTTTGCCTCTAAATAGCGGACACCCGGAAGCCGCTCCCCTAAAATTGCAAAGTTGCGCTTGCGCAGTACGGCGCTATGTACGAGCGCAACGTCATGTGTATACAGCAAAACCTCACACGCGTTACAAGGAAGCAGTACTTGCTTTAGAAAATGTACGTGTACAAGTTTCTTGCATTTAAAGGACATGGAAAAAGTGTGTATTGGTCAGACAATTGATTGGATTGCCAATATTACACATCAATAAGCAAGACAGACAACTTTACTTGACTATTTTACACACTAACTCATGCACAAACTTCACTACATTATTTATATTTCACCCCCAAGTTATAAATTAAAATATTTCATGAACCTCCGAGATAAGGACAACCTCCGAAGAAAGGACAAGTGCCGTTCCCGAAGTGTCCTTTCTTCGGAGGTTACACTGTATACGTACGTATATATATACGAGCAGCCAGCTGATCGCCGAGAGCATGCCATGTACCATGTCTACTGCCTGTAGTCGACAGTTAACTCTTTTCCAGTGCTCTAGCTCAGACTGTAAAGGTGATGATGGCTACCATGGCACTACTAAGCGTGTGAGATTGTCGCGGGGGCCAGATGAAGATCATTTCTCTGTATTTTGTAACTTTTCTGACTGTGTAGTTAGTAGCGTTGTTTATTGCTTAGAATGCACCAAACACAGTCTCAGAACTTCAGAACTGAGAAGGCCTAAAATATTTTCGAGGGGGAGCCCCTTAGGGTCTGTTTGTAAGTGCGTGCGGCACTGCCCTACCATAAAGCATTCCCTGGCTACGCCACTGTTAGTATTGTCATGCCCTCGAGGGCATGACAATACTAACGTTCATTCCCTACTTTGTTGCATAGATGCTTCCTTGCTTTTATACTTTTGGCACTTTCATCTCTACAATTTATGTAAAAATGATTAATTTTAGCTATACATCTGTTGTTACATAGACATAATATGTAGATGATCCCAACTGCCTTGTGGAATGTATGTATTTGTGGTTTTTGTGGGTTAGAAGAACTCTTACATTTCAACAGCGTCCACTATATACTTGCAAGCTGCTATGGATAGTCAAACTTTAGCTACAGTGACCTTGCATACTGATAGCTATACTAGACAGTCAAGCTTAAGAGGACTTGTTTTTCTAGCTACAGTATCCACTATACTTGCAACCTGGTATATGGACTTACTTATACATATTTTCTCTATGGACTTGGATTATTACCCCGCGGCTGCGCATGCGCAGAGCGGGGTTAAGCAATCGATTTTGTCTGTCTGAATTATTTTTTTTTATTTTTTCTGAATTACGGACAGCATGCACGGGATAGCTAGGCTACCGAACTCGCCGTGGGGTACGTATATTCTTCCAATACTCTGGTGTTTAGAATGTAACATCAATGAACTCTAGGCAGTGTATATAGTTCTGCTGATGATATTTATGTTATCTAGATATTATACCTGATCAATTGAATGTGTGACATGCGCAGTTACTTTAGCCCGTGTGTGTTGATGGACTTCCAAAGTACAGTGTAGCCATGTATACTTAGGCCGTACACAGATGGGGTTAGTCTAACATCCCATCACTACACAGGGACCGCCCACACAACTTACATCTGAGTGGTGTGGAGGTGGTCACATTCTTCCCAGTATGAACAGTGTCCAATGACATGTATACTTTCCAACATGGGAGGTGTAGGTCCCAAAGATGGCTTGAATGCTCATGCACAATATAACAGTAAAGGAATGTGTCGGAAGTAGATCTAATATTGTGCGAATTAAATTTTGGGGTCAATTATATACACTATGCAAGGACTAGCGCAATACAATGACACATGAAAGGATGCATGTAGATGCAACTTTTATTCAGCCTACCTCAAAGAATATCTCATGATGTCCTCTATCAACAACGTCACGTCTACCTTTAGAAATTGTCTCTCTTCCAATATGTAATTGAAGGGCTGAGGCCCACCTGGGATAGGCCACTTTCTACTGGTTCTGAGCCCTTCCTATTTTGCTGATATGTCTCTATCATGACTGCATCCAGTTCCAGGTCCCAAAGTATTCAGGTTCCATCCTTGATTATTATAAATTCTTTGTCCACGTATATAAGCATATACTTTTGAGAAAAAAAGTTGGAGTTCCGGCAACTCATCCTGAACCAATTATAACTTGAATTAGCTAACCTCCAGTGGCACTGTGTTCTAGTCTGTCACGGAAAGTGGACTAAGTGAAAATGCTAGAACCCTTTTGGCAAGGGCAGTCCATACTTTGCAGGCAAAATAATGAAAATGGACCCAGGTCCACTTTTTATCTTGGACCAACTATGTACGCAAAGTGTAGTATATGGAAGTTGGGTTCCAAATTACTTCACCATACCTTATAGCACATGCATTGAGCAGTGTTATATATAACCATGTTATAAAATACCTAACACACATTATTATGGAGTATAATACATTGGAAGACCACATTAACAGTGTAGCTACTTGTTTTTATTTCTGCTTCATTCCACATAAAATTCAATTTCTTCAATCAGAATACTCCTCGGATTTGCAGGTTCTGTTGGTGTTGGTATTTTATTACAGATCCTGACCTCTAAAGAAGTGGGGGTACTAGGATTGATGTCTTTTACGAAAAAGGGAGGTTCGTCATTGTTTTCACTGTTGGGATCACAACAATTGCTATTGTCAGGACATTGCCTCCCATCCCACAGAGGGTCATCAAGGTTGTAAACACTCGAGATATCAGACAGTCCAACATCGAATGCAGATTCACAGAAATAGTCGTCACCAACAAAACTGGGAGTAGTACTAGTAGCACCATCAACACATGGACAAGCCAAACTACCAAAACTAGATATATCAACAGAAGTTAGGCCAGCAGCGAAGGTCCAAATGTGCTCTCTTGTTAAATTCATGTTATTATAAGTTACGCTGACTCCCTCAACATAAGCATGGTGAATTGGAGCTGTAGCTGAGCTAAAAAATCCTTGACTACCTAATTCAGCATATCCTATTACCCTCCCACATACTCTACTGTATTCTCCACCAGTGTCAAAATATATTCCATCACACACATTTGTTATACGTGGAACTCCAACAGATTCACCCTCACAAAATCGCCTTCCACTCATTGTCACTTCTACCCAATTGGTTGGACAGGCATCACTGACTGGCAATGAATACTCATGTTTCACGATAAGCCTCCAATTTCCTTCTCCACATGGATGTAATAGATGTAGAAAGTCTGTGAGGATGTCTAGCTGTGACTGGGCCTCATCAAGACAGGTCTCGATGTCACACAGTTTTGTCTCTATGTCTTCCTTGAGGGTTCCCAGGCACATTGCAGCATTGCTGGTCACTCCAAGTCTCTCTGACATTGTTGATTCTACGGTACTAATCCTATGTCTGAGGGAGTTGTAGCCATACTTGAGATATGAGAGCTTCCCATGGATCCTCTGTAGCTGCTTGTCCTGATTGCCATACTCCTCCAGTAGATCCTCCATCATATTTACCACTTTCCTAAGAGCTTCAGCCACTGTAAATCATGAAAATTATACTTTGCTTAACTACGTGCTAATGAAAGTAAATTTAAAGTGTAATATAGGGATTGCATAAAAATGAACAGAGACAAGATTTGGATGCAGACATGCTATATAGATCAATGTACTAAAAAAGGTAGCATGTTGATGTACATAGCATGTCTGTATCCCAATCTTGTCTCTGCTCATTTTTATGCTATAACTTCAAATTTCCTAAATTTTTATTTAGTAGAAACAACAAGTTACACTGTGCATATTACAGTGGAAATAACCACAAATGGAAGAAACCTCAATAAATAGGACATATTTTGCCATATTTATATTTTGCCAAATACACAACAAATAATATTTAGGTAATATCATAATTCTATTATAATGAAAAAACAAACTTAGTATATACCTGATTGCTCCTCAGAAGCATGTACACAGAAAGGTATTAGAGTAGCAACTGCCACCATCAGCATTAGTTGATACAACATGCTGTACAGCACTCGGTATTAGTTATACATCAGGGGAGGACACGGCCAAGATTCAAGAGTGTCACTGGACACTGGATGAAAGCAACTCATATACCAGGCATTAGTTGGAACCTGAACTCCCTCCCTAGCAACTACAGTATTTCAGTCAGTGTACAGGAGTGGTACTACTAATGAAAACACCTTTAGAGGCCCAGCAAAGAGTGTACACATATCACCTAATCCTATTGACACCTGCAGTTATATATACAACACAGTCTTCTGATGGCATCGAATGACAACATGTACAATGCACTGCTGCGCCCATTATGACTGCAATTGAATTAAACTTCCTTCAGTAATGTGTAAATAGCTAGGACTATATAGAGTATGCGATCATTGTAGGCCTCTAAGGAAGACATTATAGTCAAAGCAGAATTTCATTAGTAGTACTACATCCTTAAACTCCATCCGAAGCAGCTATAGTATTTCAGTCAGTGTACAGAAGTCATACTAGTAAGGCAATGAGTGAACACATATTAACTAGTCCTATTTACACCTGTAGAAATCATTAATAATAATTTATACTGTATTGTACAGTATATGTAGACTAAGTGTGATGACCTCATAGTGTTATTGGATACATACCATCAGATGACTCCCAGTCTGTTGTAACTGGCTACATGCATTATCTATACAGTTACCAGCAGGCATGCACACTCTATGTGTCTAATGTGACAATGTGCATGTGTTTTGCAGTGTCCTTACAGTTTAGTGAAATGGTTTTGATTGTTCTCACACACATTTTGGCTAATTTCAAGAGTGTGATGAATTCTATACAGTAAAGTATATACAGGGCACATAATTATATACATGTATATATATAGTCAACAACATCCTCCATCCTCCAACTGATTTTCATCTGTAATTCCAAGTCCGTTCATTATTTTACCCCACGGCACACATGCATATAGCTAGAAATCCCAACAGAATACTGAGAATCAATTTTCTTTGGACGTGACAATAGATGTACTAGCTATATATCCACCATAGTTCAACATCACTGTGTAATATCACAAGTAGTCCCCTTCTCTTCGAGAGAGCACATAATTTAAAACAGATGTATTAATGGCTATATATATATCACAGCTTTCTTTTCCCACAACTGTAACATATCCCACACTTGATGTGTAGACAAAGTCACCAACAACATGTTTATGACTCACTATGTGGAGATAAAATCAGACCAAGAATTATCGCACAGTACTGTATATATATGTCTATCCACATTAACAAACATTTATAAGGTTTTTTATCATTTACACTTTCAGTTTGCTGCCTATTGGACTTCTGTTATCATGAGTGTGTAACTATACCCAGAAACTAACTGTGATTATAAAATGGTATAATTTGATAATTTTATAGGAGCTATATACATGGTTTGCAATAGGTTGTCCCACTACAGCTGAATCGACTCTATAATAAGCTTCTGCAATAGTCACACTCACCATGGCTACGTATATATACACGTTCTCGCTGGTTCTGGTAAAGTAAACTTAGCAGACCATGAACAGCAGTGCTACATTAAAATCATTGTTCTGCAGCCATGAAAATGTCTCAAAAATAATGATTGCTACATTTAAAAAGGTGGAAAATACAAATATTGTATACTACTAATGGTAGCACACAATCTTGAAAATGCTACGTACAATAGGTGTATCTTTAGATATGGAGGTAAGGTGGTGTATCAATGTCTCTACTGCATTGATTGTAGGCTATCAATCAGTTGAGCAGCTGTCGGACGGCGGTCTTTGTCTTCATTCAAACATCTCATAATCAGCTCCACAAGTTGAGGATATTCAATGGATTGGATCAGTTCTGGACGACGTTCAGGAGCTGGGAATTGGCATGTACACATCTCTACAAGGACCACACCAAAGCTGTAGATGTCCATCTTGGGAGTCTGAAGAGCAGGATTGTGGGACTCAGGGGCTGCATACACTGGATTACCAGGGTTTTCAGTACGTAGCTGTCTTTGGAAATTAGCGGAACCATAGTCGGAGACCTTGGCTAGCCAGCCTCCATTGGGAGTGGGTTGGAGGAGAATGTTGGCACTGCTGAGGTCCCTGTGGATGATGGGGTCAGGGGTCATGTGGTGGAGGTAGTTGAGAGCACAGGCCACATCAATTGCAATGGAGATGATGTGTTGGAGAGAGAGACGATGTTCTCTGTTGGAGTGACCTCTGTCAACTAGTGCTCGGAGGCTGGTGGGCATTAGCTCTGTTAGAATAGCCATGCCCCCATCAATCTTGGCTCCATAGAAGCGAAGTAGATTGGGGTGACTGACACGAGAAGCTACTGCCATTTCACGCTGAAACAACTGGCGGTGGTAGTCGTAAGCTAGCTGACGATGGAGGTACTTGGCAGCACATTTGAGATGAGCGACTCTCACTTCAGCCCAGCCACCAATGCCTAGCACCTCTTCAGTGGACTGGAGATCTTCTGCCCTCACTTCCCATGATGGACCTTGCTGTTCAGCTGCAATAGCTTGCTCTTGAACTACCACCCTCTCATGTTCCCTCACCTCTACTTCATTTAGCCTTGCCTGTAGCTCATTAGCTCTCCTTTGTGCTTGTTGTAGTTCAACCCTCACTCTGTCCCTCTCACCCTCCACTCCTCGTTTTTCCACTCTCACCCTGTCTCTCTCACGCTCCGCCTCCCTTCTTTCTACCCTCATCCTGTCCCTCTCACCTTCTACTCCTTGTTTTTCCACCCTCATCTTGTCCCTCTCACCCTCCGTCTCCCTTTTTTCCATCCTCATCTTGTCTCTCTCACCCTCCGCCTCCCTTTTTTCCACCTTCATCCTGTCCCTCTCACCCTCTGCCTCCCTTTTTTCCACCTTCATCCTGTCTCTCTCACCCTCCGCCTCCCTTTTTTCCATCCTTGCCCTGTCCCTCTCACCCTCCACCCGTCTAACCACTTCTTCAATAGCAGGTAGTTTAAAGCTGACGGTGTATTGTAGTTTCTCAACTCTTCTCTCCAGTGATCCTCGCTGGGAGTTGTTGACTACAGAGAGCAGCTCCCACTCAGACCGACTAGAACCCTCTATAAGTCCTGAAGTAATAAAATATATAAGTAGAGTAATGGCCAGGGAATGCACAGCCCACATTACAGGTAAGAGTTAGGATCATATAAGCAGGTGTATATGTTTTTAGATGCTATGCTGATTTGTGTACAACATTCAGCCCAGCCAGCTGAGCTGCTTAGTTGGTAAGAGTGTCGCCTGGAAAGCTGATGGCTGTGAGTTTGAGTCCCACCCGAGGCTTTTGAAAAATGACTGTTTCACGCAAGTTGTGTTGTGTTGCTTTGCCTTTCTGTTGTGTTGTTGCTGTTGCCTTGCCTTTCTCAGCATGTCTTGGAGTGATTGTTCATACATGTACATATATGCAGCTTCAAGCTTCATTATGAGTATTCTAGGATGCTACATGTGTGAAGAACACATGTACATGTACATGTGCATATACACATACAAGTGGTTCATGGATCACAAAATGGATACATGTACTTAGTATTGTTTCACGCAATCTCAATTAATGTAATGGACATCTGTTAGTAATGCAATATTTCATGAACTTTTAATGTAATATGCATGCGCACACACACAAAAATATAAAAGAATGCTCAGCATTTTTTGGCAACTGGAAGTGACCAACTACTGTACTGTCTTGTAGCATTGTACAAGGTAGGCAGGCTTCTCTCTCTTGTGATGATTCAGCACACAATCTCCACTACTGATTGAGATGAATAGCACTAAAGTGCAAAACCCTCAGCGCATTTTAATAAGCTATACATTGGAACTCCATCTAGCTATGGAAAATAGCGAAGAACTTGCCCAGCCACAGAGAAGGCTTGAGAAGTGTGGTGTATTACATTAGCCCATACTTCAGGTAGCATTTAGTACCCTGTTAGGCTTTTGATCGGTACATCGGTACATACTTTTCTCAACGCATATTACTTTATCGTCTATTCCAAATACACGTAGCCCTTTGTGCATGCTCACTGACGTGAAAATGACCAACATTAGATACTGTATAAATGGGAAATACATGTAGCTAACTTTGGCATTTTTTTTTCCATAGGGCACTGATTCTTATGGTGTCCCTTTTTGATTTTTTTATTGGGCGGAATGGAAGAAATCGTCTGAACAGACACACACACACACACACACACACACACAATCCAAGTACTATAACCCTCCTGCGTATGTGCTGAGGGTTAACAAGGCTGGCCTCTCACTCTTGCACAGATATTCTCTGATGAGCCAATCGGTCAATGCGCATGCATTACAGACGTCCATTACATCAATTGAGATTGCGTGAAACATTACAGTTAATTGGTAAGTGGAAGTGAGCCAATCTAGTTGTTTCAAACATTCTAGGATGCTAGATGAGCAAAGAATACATTATGCATGTAATGATACATATATATATACATTAACAACTCACTAAACTGCAGTAGTGTTGTGTCAGCTAGTTGAGGTTGTGTCTCATCAGATCCAGTCCATGGCTCTGCACTCCCTCCAAAAGCGGTCACCTCTGTTAGTGCTGGACCCAGACTGAAGGCAGTCAGGGAATGTCCCCAGCGAGGCTTCAGAACAGTGTTCACCTAAAAGAGTCATGCATAGCTGATTATGTCAGTACTGTACGAGAGAGTTGTCTATGTAGGAATGGTATAAAGATGTCCATTAGTCTTAACATATTCTGTACCTGCTAATACCCTCAAAGTACAATGCTAGTGACACAGATTAATTGGTGAAATCACTTAATCTTACATGCACACACATAATTGGGTGAGTTAAAGTGACACCACCTATTCATACAGCTGGTGTGTATGTACTGCTGAGGATGCAGTACATGTGCTATGACGGTAGTCAGATGGGAGGGTTTTTACACCCCACTAAATATTGGACTATCTGTTCTACAGTACATACTCATCTGGTAGAGAATATCTCACTTTTCTCCAGTTCCCTCTCTCTACATCAAGAATCCAGACATCTTCTAGTGGTGTGGCATCTCTGTTCCTTCCTCCATACACCAGCAGTTGAGGGTACTGCTGGCCATAGTTGAGACAACAAGCTGCATGGCCTAACCTCCCCTCTGGCCCAGGTCCTCTACCTGAATGCTTCAGTTGCATCCAGTGCTGGATAAAATGATGTAAAGGAACACAAAAGATTCAGTGTGTACATTTCAGTGTAAGTTTTACCCCCTTTGACCCTTCTCAAAGGAACAACAAAATATAATGTATGCCTGTTGATACATGTACATTAATATGAGTGGCTGAGCTGCCTTATTTAGTAACTCATTTCTCGGACACCACAAGCTTATATGTTGAAATGAAGATACCAAGAGCTTCGGTGCAACATGGAGCAGACTTTTATAAGAAGGGATTTTCCTACAAACACTTTGTTCAAAAGTTATGGCTTCATTTGCTTACCTGTGATATCCTATGAGGGTATACTGCAGTGACATTCCGTGCAGCAGAGCCTTCTAAGGGTCCTAAAAGGGCTAACAATAGGCTGAACACTAACTGGAATATGATTCAATGTACAAGGCAGCGAGCTTCTTTCTCTTTAATCTCCGTCTATATCTTCCGTATATTACATATAATTAGAATGCATTTCAAGGCCAGGGCACATGCACTTTCAAGGATTTGCGCACACGTGTGGGTTATATACACATCAAGGGTTTAGCACTTCAGTGCTGTTCATTCATGTACTGCATACATATGTAAAACAATTTCACTAAAATGTTGAAGGATGTAGGGATTAAAGTGCCAAAAGTATAGAAACAATGTCAAAGTGCAGCATGCATGATACCATGCAACAATCATAACATGTGTAACCCCTTTTAGTATTGACAGATGTAGGGATATAGGGTTACGCATGTTATGATTGTTGCATGCTATCATCCCCTGCTTTTGTCTGCATGCATACTGACTTTGACCTTGTTTCTATACTTTTTGGCACTTCAATCGCTACATCCTATGACATTTTAGTGAAAATGTTATTACACTTGTTTCACTGGTATTTACTGTGTGTAGCAACACGTATAAACCTACTGAATTTCGTGCAGAATTCTACCTCCTATGTACAGTATAGCTAGCAATTGTCAGTGACTCCTACATCCTGTCTTCTACTGAGTACAACAGTGAGTCCAGTTGCCTGCAACTGTTAGTCATTCAAAGAAATGGACACAAAGAAGCAACGTAGCCAAAAAAAAAACGACACAGTGCTTAAAACAGCGGCAGCGTGAAGAACACTGAAAGTCTGGACAAAACTGCACAAAACTAATATTACATGTTCGGCACGTGAGAAAACAATAAAATGGCGTCTAAAACTAACACTTACAGTTTGCAGACCTGGAGTGTGACGGCTTTGGGAGAATGTATGAAGATTTTGGGTATCAAGCACTCCAGTATAAATGATTTTCGTGATAGAATTACAGCGATTACTAACCCCAGTTTTGCGGTAGGCCATTTGAACTGAAAAAGAAGAAGATGATGAACAATCCGGGTTTTTACAAATTTCCGAGAATCACTGTATCTGTATATTTTACGTACTTTGAGAGTGTATTGTTGTTTGTCTGAAAAATATCCATGTTTGAGAGTTATGAGCTGTTACTTTTGTTAAGGTTTAATGGGCGTATTGGCGCCATCCCTACATATAGAGTCTACGGACTCTATGATTATCTTGACTGCAATGCACTGTTGTAGAATTGGCTCTCGTGGTCAGGATTATACATACAACATGTACAGGCAAGTGACTGATCTATATCCAGTGCTCAGTAACAGAAAGCAGATATTAGCTACTTTACATGAGCATGTACCATAGTGTGGAAGTCAATGATGTAGACATCATTCATACGTCCCTGGTCTCTATTGTACCCTCCAAACAGCACTGCTCTCCTGTCATCTATTGCAGTAAAGATGAAGGCACAACATGGAGGAGGTCTCTCTCCAGTGGTAGCAGGACAGCTCCACACACCTGCAGTAAAGTAACACAGATAATCTTACACATGTACACAATGAGGCAAAAGAGTGTAGAAAATACTAATAAGACAAGTAAATAAAAAATTTAGGAAATTTGAAACGAAACATAGGGATTGCATAAAAATGAACATAGACAAGATTGGGACACAGACATGCTACATACATCAATGTACAAACAAAGGTAATACTATGTTGATGTACATAGCATGGCAGACTCTGTGTCCCAATCTTATCTGTTCATTTTTATGCAATCTGCTTCAAATTTCCTAAATGTTTTATTTACTTGTCTCTTATCAATAATTCTCACTAGCACATGCTCACCATATAGAGGCTAAGTATATAGGCCCTAATAATCACTCAGTAAATGTGTGATTAGTAGGGTTTGGTTTGGTTACTAACGAGGCATGTTATAAGCGGCTGCATTAAAATATTAGAACTATGAGCAAACCTGCTAGCAACACACTATTGGTCAGCAGTGCTTTGGCTTGGTGCTATATAGCACGGTCTGAAAATAGCGTGCTGCTTCTCCAGCATACCGTAAATAGAGTAGTGGCCTGGCAGGGACGCCAACACACTGTAGGAGTATGCAGTGTTCTGATAGTGAGAGTAGCAAAGAGTCGTCAACACATTTCTCTTTGCTTATGTATGTAGCACCATGGTTGCTGAGTTTCCTCATTAGTTATCCTCATTCATAATACATTGCTGGGAGAAATAATGATCAGTAGTATATGAACTACCAAAATTATTTTACTTCATTCCCCAGTTGGTAATGGCACATACAAAGATTTTAAGTTCATTGATTTTATGGTTATTGAGTTACCCTTCTTCAAGAAAAAGAAGATGAAGATGGACAAATTGTGGAAAGCACCTTTTGAGATATTACGCATGTCTTACATAACAGATCAACCAATTTTAGTATACTGGTTATTTTTTACACATTCTTCACCTTGAAATCAACTTCAAATTGAAAGTGAAAATGAACATTATCCGTATAATATATGGTTTTCAATGGGGATAGACCATAGCAACAAAACAAACCACTCAATAAAAACATACTTGATGCTTGTTTTCGTAAGTAAAATTATGATGAATAGCACATACTTTTAACATGTTCCCTTTAACTCTCCAGGCTTTGTCCACCTAAAATATGAAGGCACAACACGCACAGTGTTAGTGGATGCCACTAATGACAAATGTGCTCAATGCCGTCGAAAGAACAAGATTGAGAGCTGAATACTATAGACTACCAAGAACTCATTGGAATGTTGTCACTTACATGTATGTATCACTATCATCAAACATGTATCTCTATAGTGGAATGTTGTCACCCGATCATGTCATCAAACCCTAACATGTACTATCTCTAATCTCAACATAATAATAATGCTTTACCTTGTAACAACAAGCAAGGCTTTTGTCATTTATTCAACAACCTTGTGGCAAGGTTGCTACTATATAACTGTTTTGCCTGAGGCTCCAATGATTATTCGACAATGTGTATCAGGCAGCTACCACTGCAATGGTTATAG
Organism: Theonella swinhoei; assembly: GCA_963970385.1. Taxonomy (NCBI): domain Eukaryota; kingdom Metazoa; phylum Porifera; class Demospongiae; order Tetractinellida; family Theonellidae; genus Theonella; species Theonella swinhoei. The sequence goes on from OZ019947.1 coordinate 2,312,392, forward strand.
TTCATGCTCAAATGACAGTGATGAAGAGGGATGTAGTGTACATGTAAGTATATGTACATATACGAATCGAATGTACAATATCATGGAAACTGGACTACCATACTGTGTGATACCCCACAGGATGCATGCATAGTGTACTAGTGTACAGGTTGGATATGTGTCTGCATTATATATAACTACACATGTACAATATTCACACAAAATTCACAAGGTTCTTAGTGATGAAGTATAGCCACAAGTGTACAGGCAAAAGTACATGCACTCTGTAAAACTGCAAGCTTGGTCAGCCTGTGAGGTAGAGTGAAAGTTTTCCAATGGACAAGGCACATTTCATAAATACCACATCACACTGGCTATGATAGGAAGTACATGCTAAAGCTACTTTGCAGTAATTTGTAATAAGGACTTGCAAGTAACACCACCTTCACAATCTTTGCAAGTAAAGTTAGTCCACTGTACAACGGACAGCATGTTTATAGATCCATGTATGGTTACACACTCAGTGTAGAGGTTGCCTTGCAGAATTGTGCACAGCAGTTTGTATTATCCATGGTGGATAGCAGAATTAATGGGGGATGATCTTAGTGATCATTAGTATTAATTTTCAGAGATGTCTTCATAAACATGCATACATGTACATGTAGAGTAATTTATCAAAGTTCGCCAGGCATCTAATTTCGACAGTCTAAACAGCGCACTCAACAGTGCCCTGCTAAATTAAACCAGATGATCTTACAGACAGGTATGAGGGCACTAACATTTAGAAGTTTGAGATTCAGCCAAATAGAAGCGAAGCGATGAACGTGAGAAGTGACCTGTGCTGAATACGTTGACTTTCGTTTTGTGCTGAATCAGCAAAATTAGCTTCCGCATGGAACAGATACGGAAGTTACTGCTGAGACTTGTATTCGTTTATATTCAGCTGAGAACATTGTTTTCATCAAACTTAACAAATCACACTACTGAAAGTTTGATGATACAATGTTCTCAGCTGAACATACACTGTAATACTGAATTCAAATCTCAGCAGTAACTTCTGTACGTGTTCCATGCTGAAGCTATTTTTGCTGATTCAGCACATTAATTCGTCAGGAACCAGCTGTAGCGGGGTGTTGGCAGGTTCTTCCATTGCAGCGATTGCTCCACACTACAGTATGCTCTAAACAGAATTAATTCAGTGTGTTTTAGCTAGGCTCTAGTTCTGTTTTTCAGGCAAAAACGAAAATAGATGTTGGGCTGACAAAAATCGAAGTATTCAGCAGGTCACTTCTCACGTTCATCGCTTTGCTTCTATTAGGCTGAATCTCTTCAAACTTCAACTAACAGCATGTAGTTAGAATTAGCGAAGCACTGTTGAGCGTGCTGTTTAGACCGTTGCCTGGCCAAGTTTGATCACTTACTCTATGTACATCAGTACTTTATTAGTACACAGTGTAAAGCTGCATGCCGTGAGAGTTACTCAATTGGTATTGTCTACTACACACAGTGGCCACTCTCACACCTTCTTTCAGATGATAAATGTGCAACTCATTGGTCCATCCTCTACCATCAGTACTCCTGGTGCTCTTCATAAATGATCCTGGCTCTACTAATCCACGTGGTCTTCCATAGCCACCAAATACAACTAAACTGTCTTTAATTGATATCATTCCACAGGCAGCCTTCAGCATAGGAGATCTTTCTGAATTCTGAGGGGACAGTTGACACCAGTGCCATGTCTCAGTGTCCAGTTTGTGCAGAGTGTTGGAGTAGTTTCTGCCATCACTTCCTCCAAACGTGTACAGTTCGTCATTAACTGAGGTACTGGCTGCACCGTACGACTCAGGTGAAGGGGCGTCTCCTTCGACTTGTCTCTGCTCCCACAACTCGGAGTACGGGTCGAGGGTCTCTACTACGGAGGTCAAGCGTTGCTGGGTCTTCTCTGAAAAGTCCTTTGTTAGTCCACCCTGCACTGCCACTTTGCTACCTACACTCTGTGAAACGTGATCAAACCTTGGCAGAGGCTCGTACTTTGCTGCAGATTCTGACAAACAAGACATGAATGCAGCCATTGAAAATAAGGAGGCGTGTTTGGCCACATAATTCCTTTGTGACGTCATACATAGATTATCACACACTACTGTGTGTATATATAGGGATGGCTATGGTTTCCCATTGGTTGTGTAATTATATTTTTTCAATTTGTGGTTTTCTGAGTTCTAATTTGGTCAATGTGAACATGTCGTCATAAGGTAGCTCTGGTTTAAATTGGAGTACGTAATATGGCTGGGAGAAGTGTTAAACTGAAATGAGTAGATTTTCTTCTTCTTCTTCTTCTTCTTCTTCTTCTTCTTCTTCTTCTTCTTCTTCTTCTTCTTCACTGTGGCTATTCATTCCCATCATATAAATTGCTCTAGTTAGCTGTCAACTTCAGCCTCATTTTGAAAGTGGTGGAAGAATTCTGACTAACAATTCCTACATCTATTATGCCAATATCTCTGATGGAGACAGTGCTCTGAAGTGTGTAGCTGACAGTGGCAACTGCTGCAATGATTCTCATGTTGGAAACTGGAGAGATGAGAGAGGGGGAGCAGTCCAGCAGGGAGCAGATGAGGCCACTTGTCTGTATGTCACTAGAGGACATGGAGTGGTCAGTCTCAACCATAAGAGTGATTGCATTCCAGAGAGCTCAGGACTGTGGAGATGTGACAGGCCCGTACCCAGGAGGGGGGTGGGGTTTCGGAGGGTTTGATCGAAGCCGTCGCCGGACCACTTACTATAATGGGTGGGCGGGGCTAGCGATCGTGTGCATACTGTAATGTGGGTGGGGCTCTGTTCACGATATCATGTAGCGGTCAAGCTAGCGATCGTGGGCATGCAAGTGCATACTGTAATAATATGGGTGGGGGGTTGTTCACGACATAATGTAGCGGTCGGATCTTAGCGGAGTGGATGATCATGCGAAAGAGGGTCTTGTTGGTCATGATCCCTGCGTAATTTCTTGGTTGTGCAGACTCAGCATATATTTACTATTAACAAGCCAATGCATTGGGAAAGTCATGTGATTTTAAGACATGCTGACGGTTTGGGGTGGGGTCTGGAGATCTAGTCTCGTGTCCAGCCGCCCACCCGCGAAGGTATTTCTTATGTGACGTCGTCTCGTTGCGGAGCCTGGGTACAAGGCTAATAAAACCTGCTGCAGATAAACTACTTCTGGTTCGCTCCCTACACACCCTATACTTGCCTCTGACGACCCTCAGTCATGGTGAAGTTGTTAAAGACAAAAGCAGAGGTGGATGCCGCACTAGCGAAGGCTGGCGACAAACTGGTGGTAATAGAATACAGTGCCTCTGGGGTTGCGTCAGAACTCGAGACCATGTCCGAAGAATTTGCAGATGTTGTTTTCTACAAGGTCAACTCTCAAGGCTCAATGAAGTTCATATTTTACAGGAATTCTGTAGAGATCAGACAGCTAATAGGCGTTACTGAAATGAGATTGAGGGAGTCAATCATGAAGCATAGATATTAAGAAGAATTAGAAAACTACAACAGCAGACTTTTATAGTGCTTACTTTGTATGGTTATTGGGCTTACAATAGGCTTTATATGAAGATGGTTGTGTGTCCCATTGTGTAGTGGATATTATGCTGTACATATGACATAAAGAAGCGAGCTGAGAGGTCGCTATAAAGATAAGAGTTGTTTAAACATTATAGTCATCTTTGTTGCATCCATTATAAGATTGCTAGTAGAAAAGAGCTGTTTATTTATCTTGGTAGTTCTATATATAGCTTATAGACAACAAAGAATGTTTTATGCATGGTTTTATACCTCAGTTGCATGTTTCATAGAAGATCAGTTATTGTACTGTATAGTTCCACTAGAAATGAATATTTGACTCTAAATCTGTAGGATTTCTGCCAATAAGTTTTCTCATCATTTCAAATGTCTTTTTATGGAAGTGGTTAAGTTAGCCATTACAATCTAGTATAGTGACTCCACTCAGCCATTTAATCTTTCCTTCATACTTGGGCATCACTTACTGCACCATTACATACTAAACATCTAATTTTCACATTTCAGTGTATTCAGGATGCATGCAGAATATGATACAACTGAAGTAACCACACTTGGTGGTCTAAATAATTGGGTATCTGGATCTGGTGAAATGGCACAGTGGAAATAACTACCCATTTTTGCAGTGATATAATTATATGCACAAAAATCATTTGCACACTTATCGTTACTTCACACCTCATGTTAAACATATGAATATTATTAATTATTATGTAGCGTCACTATTAGATAAGTAAACAGTCTCTCTACCATCCAGATAAAGTTGGTAGTGGTAGCTATATTAGTGGTAGGTGGTGCACTAACACTTTCCCATAATTATGCATCTCATCAATGAAATATAGTCATCTAGTATTACATGTATACATGCATGAGATAAACAAACACATAGTACATGTCTGTTAAAAGGTACCAGCAGCTGAACAGGTTTAGATGGTATGATAGATCAGTTGTCAATGAGTTAACTGTGGGGGTGATATATGTAGTGGGCTGGTCTCACTGGTGGTAGCAACAGTATCACTGTACTAGCAGTGGTCTCACTGCTTGTGGCAGTATGGAAGTTTATATGCATAATCTACACAATTCAAGCTAGGTTACACTAAATTATGTCTTCTGCATAGCAGTTAAGGCAGTGTGCCTTCACATATGCATAAGCATGTTTATGTGTGCCTGTCAAAGTCTGTCATTTCATATTTTCATGTAACACTGAGTGTTTTTTTTAGTCTGTCGTTTTTTGATAGTCTTGAGCTGTGTTGTCAAGGAGGAGTTTTCTCCTTCAAATTAAATGAAGGGCTGAGAACCAGAGTGGCCTAACCCACTAAACAGCAGTTTACCCCCCAAAAACTCAAATATACTTTTAAAATGTGTTTCTGAACAAGGGGAAAATTCACTAAATCAAAAATATCTCATGAATGCTAATAGCTATACCCAACTTTTTAATTCATATTTGTGCTATTAAGACAATTTCCCATTCTTAATTGTGGGATAGGCCACTCTGGTTCTCAGCCCTTCAAATAAGGCATTAGATGTTTAAAGAGTCAGTCAGTTTGGTTATTGGGTGCTATGTATCAGAGAGTCGACAGACTCTATAAGGATGGTGCCAACACACCCATTAGATCAGAACTCTTGAATGCGGGTGCTATAAGCCCTTTTAGGCACACAACATGGCCTACAAGTGTGTCTATACATGATAACAATAAAATACACCGCTACAATGACATACGAAATTTCTAAATCCCCGATTTGTCTATCTACTTCTTCTTCTTCTTCTTCTTCTTCTTCTTCTTCTTCTTCTTCTTCTTCTTCTTCTTCTTCTTCCTTCAAACAGTCTATAGCTAGCACAATTTTTTAAAATTGGTACAAGTAGTTAAAACACTTTACAAATATTTACCTTGATTTTGACCATTCCCAAGCTTTCAATCATGCCATTTGTTGTTTTAGAGATAGACAGAGATGGAAGTAATGGGGTTGATTTGAATGAGTTCACCTCTGCTATAGTGGTTACTGACTATGTATAGCTCTTTTAGCCAAATCAACAGGCAAACATCAAACTTCTGTAAGCAACTAGCTAGATGGTTCTGCAATAGTTCTACACTGTAACCAAAACATATACTGTGCATGGCTATTCATTCCCGTCGACGTCATTGCTGAGCGCATCAGCTATAATCCGAGTCCACATCTCGGCCAATCGTAATTACGTGAAATGTCAGTCACGCTCAATTCATGATTTGTCACGTGAGTAACGTGATTTGCGTAACTTTCGCAAATACGACGCCAAGCGCTCTAGCATGCGTATATGCACATCCCTAGTATCACTTGCTCTATTAATATTTAGCTGCAAAGTGGTGTAAGAGCTCCAGCAACTGCTCCTGAAAAGTACTCATAACTCGATTTAGCTGTAGTAGCTATATGCAAATTACCTTGCAGTGGCGGATTTAGGGGCGGGGTCCGTGGGGTCCCGTGGACCCCCCCTTTTCACCCAGGCGGAGTGCATTTTCACGCATACACGCTTGACTAAACTTATGCAGCTACAGCACTAAAACCTCCCTGGCATATGAAAGTAGCGTGCGTCACCTTGACGGATTAAACGTTGCTAAACGGATCTCTAATTAAGGTTGCAGCGAAGGTACGTAGCTACCCATAACGCTAACCGAAAAGTGGGCGTGGCACGTAAAAATTTCCGGCGCGCATAGTTTTGCACCCCCCTTTCTAAATTTCTAGATCCGCCACTGCCTTGGCCAACCTTATAACATGGAGGCAGCATTATAGTAAGATAACCGTGTTGTAAACAAACATTTCGGAGCAAAATTCATTGGAACACCACATGTACTAGGCCATTGCAATAAAATGAGTTGTTTCTCATCACCCGCCCGCGCACGCGCGAGAGTCCACCGCCCGCGACGTCATTATTACGGAATGGTAAACTTTGACCTCGATCTGCACACGCCATGGTTTTTCTGAGCGTCTCGGTCGTCGTGGGGAGCGCCGGCAGAGTGTTACTCCCTTGGGAGATTGTTCAGTGCCACTCCGAAGCAGTTTCCATTCGTGAATTTTTCACTACAAATCTACTGCCACGACTTGGGATGTCTGAGTTTGACCGGCCTCCGGAAGTGAGATTGCCGTATCTCTGTATGTACTGATTGAATTGTGTGTATCATACGCAGATCGTTGATGTGTTTGTTGGCAGTACAAGGAATAGTCTATTAGATCGTGCAGATCCTGATCTGAGCCTGTCCCCGGTTGTGATTCAGTTTGGACAGTTCTTGAAACTTATCGTTACACTCAAGGATGCGGGAGAAGAGGAAACTGCGCAGGTGGATGAGACACGCCCAAGTGCATTTGACATGATGAAACAAGCAATGCATGAACAGTCGAAGCCGAAGTCTCCTTCCTTTATTCAAGAACGCAACAAGAAAGACAAGCTCTACAATGCTATAGTCGACTGCCTGAAACAGAAACGTCTTCAGTGGAGGTCAGATGAAGTTGATACTCTTGGTGTAAATTTTGTGAAGTCACTCACCGAGGTTTTGTGGTATATTGATGGCCACCATGCTACGTTCTCTAGTCGTGGGTACCATATTCCTTCCTCCTTTGCGACATTTCAAGGGTACAATGTCCCAGAGTTGTCAAAGCATCGGAAACATACCTCGTCAAATATGTCTGCTACTACTTTGCATGCTCTGGCTGAAAAGCTTTTCCGCTTGCTTCATTCAAATTATTTTATGCGTGGTGGGTGGGGCACAATGAGGGAGGAGTGTGAAGTGTTAGCACACAGCCTACAGAAGTATGCATTGATGCTTCAGGAAAAAAACAAATGCATGAAGGAAGTTCACTCTTCTCCTATTCCATGGAGATCCATTGCAAAGGGGCTCGATGTGTACTATTTGAAACCCACAAAACAGCCTTCATCTGAGCTAGTAGAAATTAGCAATGAAGTGGCAAAAGTCGGCCCATACTGCAAAGTTGATCTTAACTTGTATTTGCAAAGTACACCAAAAAAGCGGTATCTTATTACTAAAAAGTTGAAGGAGGAAGGGCTGGAACTGCCATCTGTCTTGTGCGTGTATTCAACTGGGAACAATTGTGGGAATTCCCATTTTATTTGGCATGTACCTGACAGCTCCTTAGACCAAGCACTTGGCAATAGTCAGGCCATAGTTGAAGATATCAAGAAAAATATACCCTCTTATCACACACGTGCCATGCGCTCTGAGTTTATTCAAAAATTTGGCCGAATTACGCATGAAGTCAAACCTGCTGTTCTCCGATACTTCTATAGAGACCTCACTGGCGATTGTAGTAGTAGTGAGACTCTGAGCCAGGAAGAAATCGACGAAAGGGTCTTTGAAGCCATTGAAATGGAAGACCCTGACATTGTTATGGACCTAAGACACCTGAACTCTGGTAGAAAATCCCAGTACGACACTTTCTGGGAAGAATGTGCGAAGTTCCTGGAAGAAGATGTGAGCACAGCGGTTGACGATAGGCGGCACTCTGATGTTACACACATAGCTACAGCTATTTCTGTGCGTGACTTTCGAGACCAGGTTGTATCAAGGTGCCCGGAGGGTACTAGTATACCCAGTGTTGAGTGGCTTAGGCTGCAGTTTTGGCCAAAAACTCCTAATTCCATGCGAGCACTTAGCCATACAGGCCGTTTCAAGGTTCGCTTCAGAGTTCAACAGCGGCAATTTCGTAAGGATCATCCTGACGCTCACTATGCAGCTGCAGTTTTTCGTTATGAACGAGAATATGCTGTAATGGTCAAAGAGCACAGCACATTTGTTTGCTTAGACGACAAGCACAGGATTAAAATTGGAGAGCCAGGGTTTCCTGTGGCTGCAGCTGAACGAGGGAGGCAAGTCCTTCAAGCAGCTGGATCTCACTTTCTTGTTGGAGACCATGACTTTACAAAGTTTGGCATGATCCCATCAGTTGCCCTGAAAGTCGAAATTCCTGATGACATTTCAGGATCTTGGTACTCAGGAAAAGTGAATGTTGGGATAAAGGAAAGTGCTTTTGAACCATCTAGCCCATTGAGACATATGTCTGAGCTTATTCCTCTTATCCAATCAGATACTGAGCTGAAACCCATTCTTTTCCTTTACACTGATGGTGGCCCTGATCATCGCTTGACCTACTTGAGTGTACAACTAAGTTTGATAGGTCTTTTTCTGTCTCTCGACCTTGATTATCTTTGCGCGGCTCGAACTGCTCCATTCCACTCATGGCGTAATCCTGTAGAGCGCATAATGTCAATTGTCAACCTCGGTCTCCAGAGTGTTGGTCTAGCAAGGGAGGATATGGGTGAAGAAAATGAACAGCTGGTGGCGAAGGCTGGATCGATGAAAGAGATACGTAAGCTCTCTCTGAAACACCCCGAGTTGAAAGAAGCAGTCATGGATTCTGTGGCTAGGGCTAAGACGCGGCTTTCTGAAGTTCTTGCTCGTCTACAGTTGAAGGGGGAGAATTTTCATGTGTTTGTGCCAGCCACGCAAGGTGACATGGACATGTGTTGGAGCTCAGTCAAGCGTATCGATAACACCATCACTCCTTCCATCACTAAAGCTACTCTTCCTAGTCACCCAAACATGCAACAGTTCATGGATCACTGCTGCAGGAAGCGACACTATTCCTTTGAGGTCCGAAAGTGTGGTTCTGATGATTGCAATATATGCAGGCCAGTTAGACTCCCACTAGAGGTTTTCGAGCAACTAAAGCCACTACCTGATCCAACACCTGGAGTAGACAACCACTTCCTTCCTTTCCAGGATATATTTGGTCACCCCACCACTGAGGAGCATCGACCATCCCTTCACACTAAGAAGCAGAAGAAAACTCTCCCTTTCTCTGCTAGTGTGCAGCACGTCAAGAATGTGGACATGATGTTGCTCTGTGAAGAGTGTGAGATGTGGAGGCTGCTTTACAGCAAGAAGAAACTCAAAGCAGAAGACCGTCGTCGTCTCTCAACGAAACTAGATGATCTCACTTTCTCTTGTGGTGCCTCGATTCAAGACCTCCACCTACCACCACCTCTCGATGAAGTTTTTGTGCGTAGTGTTAACTGTCACGAACCCATAGAAAAGTTGTATTACTCTGCAGGCTATGAGCCTATCTGCTTTTATTGTGCAACACAAGTTGAAAGTCCAGAATCTACCAACTTCTATCCTCAGTGCAGTCACTGTATTTCCAAGCCTAAAGTTTCAAGAAAATAATTTTTGTAAATGCACACACTCTTATACATTATACTATATATGCCCAGTTTTTCTTCACTACTGTTTTGTATTACTATGGTGTTTCTTCTCTGTTTTTATTACTATCCAAACTGTTTTTAAAACTAATGATCTGTGAAAAGGAAACAGACCAGGATAATGAATAACGATAATAAGCACCCGCCCGCATGACAGCGCTGCGCAGGAAGTGATGAGAAACAAGTAATCATATTGCAGTGGCCTAACAGTGTATTACGACGTTATTTTCGTTTCTGCTTCATTCCACATGAAATTCAATTTCTTCAATCAGAATACTCCTCGGATTTGCATTTGGTGTTGGTATTCTATTACAGACCCTGACCTCCCGAGAATTTGAAGTGGCGGTAGGAGTGTATTTTACAAAAAAGGGAGGCTCTTCATTGTTGTCACTATTGGAATCCATATATACCATCATGTGACCCTGTTGTAGCGGCATGGCCACATTGTGTATATAGTTACCAGCTGACAGACACACTCTATGTGTGTAATGTGACATTGTGTGCTTTGCAGTATTCTTACATTTTAGCGAAATGGTTTCACACATTTTGGCTAATTCCAAGTGTGTGATGAATTATATACAGGAAACTACATGTGCAGGATACATATTATTATATACATATATATACATGTATATAGTCAACCACATCCTCCCTCCTCCAACTGATTTTCATCTGTAATTTCAAGTCTCTTCCCTCAAAATTGTTTATTTCATGGCATGCATGCACGTAGCTAGAGAATTGATATATTTAACATCACGATGCACTATCTATCATGGTGTGCAAAGATTTATATTCGCAAGTCTTTCCTTTGAGAGAGCACATGGTTTAAACAGATCTAGATGTACTAATGGCTGTTATAGCTTTCTTTTCCCACAAGTGTAACATTTCCTACGCTTTCTTGTAGGAGGTGTAGACAAAGTCAACAACAACATGTTATGGCTCAATATGTGGAGATAAAAGCAGTCTGGACCAATATAGAGCAGACAATCCACCTAAATTGAAACCGTTAGATATTATGAACCCAGAAGCATTTCTCCAAGAAAAAATAATCTGTCAAAAAGTTTTTAAAAAAATGTGTCATACCTTTCCTAGAGCCCATTACTGATAGTGTATCTAGATTGCTATTTTAAATGTACTGAATCAACAGACACATCATATAAAAACATCGAATATTAGTTCTGTAACCAACTAGTTAAATACAGCAGTTATTGTGAAGCCAAACATGTCTCCACTGTGGCTATTCATTCCCATCATATCAGTTGGTCTAGTTAGCGGTCAACTTCAGCCTCATTTTGAAAGTGATGGAAGAATTCTGACTAACAATTCCTACATCTATTATGGCAATATCTCTGATGGAGACAGTGCTCTGAAGTGTGTAACTGACAGTGATAACTGCTGCAATGATTCTCATGTAGGAAACTGGAGAGATGAGAGAGTGGGAGCAGTCCAGCAGGGAGCAGATGCGGCCACTTGTCTGTATGTCACTAGAGGACATGGAGTGGTTAGTCTCAACCGTATGAGTGATTGTATTCCAGAGAGCTCAGGACTGTGGAGATGTGATATACCTGATTCCAGTGAAGTGATGCAGAGCATCTACATCTACATCAGTAATGATACTACATCTGGTAAGTTGGTATTGTGAAATATAGAAACTCATGATCACTCATAAACACAGGTCAACTTAAGCTATCAAGAACTGCAGTAGAGTTTATTTTACACACTGAGCTATATGTGAGTCCTCCTGAGTTCACTATCATCTGTCGCACTGAGGGAGGACCAGTCACAACTGCCTTATGGCGGAGGCCAAATGGAGATATAGTACAACAGGGACACAGTGACTATGAGACCAGCCAGATCATAGTGGACACACATAACTCTGTCTATGAAAACAGACTGCGAGTGAGAGGGAGAGAGGGTGGAACCTACTTCTGTATTATCAGCAACAACATAAAGGATTACTTCCCCAATTTAGTTAATATGACAGCCAGAGCTCCAGGGGTTCGATGTAAGTTAATGATTGTAAAATACTTCTTTATGATATTATTACACCCATGCAGTTACCAGGGAACCTACCAGACTTAGTGCCACTTCTAAGTCCAATAGTACACATGTCAACATTACTTTGACTTGGGAGTCACCACAAAGGTCGGCGCCAAGCACACCACTCTATGGATATGTGATCTACTACCAGCCTAAGAGAGGAGCAGTCGACAGTGTTAATGTGCCTAAGGTAGAGAAGTACATACTGGAAGGTCTTCAGAGAGGAGTGACCTACAATATCTCCATAGTAGCTTGGTCAGAGAAACTACCCAGTCCACTGGTTGGACCTATTACTGTAATTCCAGGTATATTTGACACTGCAATATACCATTTCTACATAAAGTGAGCTTGATGAAAAAGAGGGCATATAGCATTGTTGGTGATATTTTTAAACTGAATGAAAAGATATAGTACTTTCAAATTGATAATTATTGAATTCACACATGCAGAAGGGAGCCTGGGGATGAGACTGTATATATGTTTTTCAAATCACAAAATGTTATTTTAATCCAAATGTGAGAGATAAGATATAGCACCTAGTACGTTTAAGGTCAATGTGCTTCCATGCAGAGGGGTATCTCAAATATATTTTTAAATCAGAAAGAAATCATGCGGGGTATTGAGTATACTATATGTTTCTAACAGAACCAATTCTGACAGTGGAGGTCTCACCCTCATCAGTTACCATCTCACCAAATGATCAGTTCACTGTGATCTGTACTGTCACAGCTGAGGTTGATGGACAGGGTCTTTCTGTTGATGTATTGAGGTGGGTACGGATCACCACATCTCCATCTGGCTCAGTGAATTATTTTAGACTAAATTCCACCGAGTATGACATTATAGCAACTGGCTCTCCTGGGAGTGGCTATCATAGTATTCTGACCACTACTGAGAACACAGTCAACATGATCATCTACCGCTGCAGGGCTAGGATATCTGACACCAAGAATTTTAGGGATGTTATTGTGACTATAGAAGATTCACACTCCACACTTCTTAGTAATACTTCCATAAGCGTAGGAATGTAATTGTGGGAGGGGGCACTGGGTGAAGCTTAAGGTGATGTGCCACACCCACTTTATTGTGATAATAGTATAAAAACACGTTAGGTATGCATGATATGAAAACAGTTAGTGTAATTGCTATATACTGTGTGTAACCATGTGTATCACTGAGCATGATGTCACAAATTATATAAGAAACCACATGCTTGTGCACTTAAACAACACTTTTAATTCTTTTATTCACAGCTATAAAAGAATTTTTTTGTCTTTACACAACCTCTTCATCACTGTATATAGGGAGTGTAGACTTCTCATTACTACTGCACTTACTATCACTTTATAGCCAGTCTATAGTGCTTTAAGTTGTGGGAGGTGTGGCTAAATTGGTTAGAGGGACATGTGCCTCCAGTGCCCCAGTTCCTACACCTAATGATTTCTCCAATAACAACAATGAAAACACACTTAAATGGTTTCTGTGCAATTGTTTTCTTTACAGGAAAAAGTTCTACTACCAGTAGTATCACCAGTGAGACTACTGCCACCACCAGTGAGGCCACTGCCACCACCAGTGAGGCCACTGCCACCACCAGTGAGGCCACTTCCACCACCAGTGAGACTACTCCCACCACTATTGAGACCACTGCCACTAGATTTCTCACCAGTGATACTGCTGCTACAACCATCATCCCCAGAGTTAACTCAACTGATCTACCAAATTATTGCATGTCATCATCAAACAATGAACCTGTGATTACTCCAGCTGCCGATATTGGTAATGCTAACATGTAAAGGCAGAGTATTATCTATGCCTTCACATATGTACTGAGTCTGTATATGTGTGTCTGTGAAAGTCTGTGTTTTGTATTTTCATGTGTTTTTTTATCAGTTGCTGTGATAGCCTTGAGCTGTATTGTCAAAGAAGAGTGCTTCCAATTGTGTGTCTTTCTTTGAAGGCATTTAATAAGGACATGATTGCATTATATAGAGTCAGTAGTTTTGGTTATTGGGTGCTACATGCCTGGGGTAAGATAGTATGGCCCTTATAGATGAATTTGATATAGAGACTTGATGTCAGTAGGTGTCAACTACATCAGGGTGTGTAGTAGCTACGTTGTTCTAATATAGAACAGAATATTTTATTTCTAGATACGGAGAAGGTGTCATGTACTTGCAACACTGCAGTAACAACAGGAAGTGTAGGAGGAGTAATGGGTCTGATCATTCTTGTCCAGTCAGTACTAGTGGTAGTACTTTTGGTGATAGTACTTTCACAATACAACATAAGGAAGAGAGCTGACAGGTTGGTAAAGAAGTGACAAAGCAGCTACAGTGGAACCCATCTAATCAGGACACCCTGAAATGAGGACACCTTGATAAACAGGACACTTTTTGCTGTTCCAAATGTAGCAATTCGATCCCTGAAATCAGGACACCTCACAGGACACTTTCTTCTCCCCAAGGGTGTCCAGATTAGTGTATAGAACACAGAGAATGATCTCCATACTCAATACAGGATTTCTACTGAGGGTGAGCACAAGATAGTGGAGACCTCAAGTAATGCAGCCTATGGAGTGGTGTCAGTGAGTGAGGACCATGAGTATGAGGTGATAGGTCTACAACAGACACAGAGAGCTCAGCACTCTTCAGCTACAGGCCCATCCCACCAGTAAACTTAGCTTTATATCCCAGAAGACAATTGAATTTTATGTAAGATTAATTGAATCGTATACATTATTATAGCAATGATCTGATCCAGTTGCTGATCGCTGTAGCTACACAAGTTGAAAATAGAGTGAGGAAGTTTCTCAATTTACTCAGTTTCTCATGTGAGAACAAAGATTCTCTTGGTCAAGAGAGCTAGAAGCGAATTCATATAAAATATCTGTGGTATTAGGCCATTTGAATTGAATTTAAGCACACATGGTGATTTTACGAGCTTACATGCTAATGACTGCAGACCTACACATGGTCTTGGTAGTGGTTAGTACACTGTTATATTAGCCTTTAAAACTTAATGAGGCTCTGTTGTAGAAAAATCGTCAGCCCTGTAGGATGTGCTTCAAAAGTTGCACCCACTACAACTGGTAAACTATTTGCAAAAGCTGGATATGCATTTAGTGGCATAGGCCTCCTAATTGATGGAGTAACAATTGCAGCAAGTATTTACAGCCTCGGAAAAGGCTCAACAACATCTGCCAGTGAAATACTCAGAGAGGAGATAGCTGAAATGCAGAAAGAGATCAACAATGTTGATAAGATGTATAGGGATACTTCAAAACCTGGACCGTGGACCATGGACTGGACCGTGGACTGGACTATGGACCGAACTCTGCTGGGCCTATATTTCGTTTTCGCCATGTACACGTACGGTTTTGTATGTTGCTAAGTTAGCGTTACCTTGTCAACTTGTACACAGGCCCTTTTGACTTGTTCAATACGCGTGTGCATTTCTCGGCGTGGCTTTGTTCTATGACTACGACGTCACACAAGTCACCTCACTGGAGTCTCAGGCTCTCTTTGAGAGCCTGGGTACGAGGCTACAGTGTCGTATGCTGCTCCGCAAAAGAGAGCGGACTGTCAATGTACGTATGAGCTACAGCGATGACCAGTCTGAAGCTTATAAGCGTCGCTGACTGAGTTACAGAGCCCTGACTGTTCACCTTGATTTATACCAACACTTGTACAAAGCACAGTAACTACAGCCTGCCTAAGTGGCGAACAAGCATACATATTAATACCAGGTGACGTACCATGTATATGTAACGAGCAAGAAGAAGAAATTTGAAGGGCCTTGGGTAAGAGGTAAAGGTTACATACAAGACCGTATGTGCACATGGTGTAGATCTATGCAAGGAAAGCGTGCATTCTGGCATCATACAGCCCAACACACTTCGGTCCATAGTCCAGTCCATGGTCCAGTCCACGGTCCACGGTCCAGGTTTTGAAGTATCCCAGATGTATATGACACAAGGGAGTAAAAACATTTCCATTAAATGTTGAAGGATGTAGGGATGGCAGTACCAAAAAGTAGGAAAACAAGTGCAGTATATATGCAGCAAGACAGGGGATGAGGACAGTATATATGCAGGGGATGAGGGCATGCAACAATACTAACATGAGTAACCCCATAATAAAGATGTAGGGGGGTTACGCATGTTAGTATTGTTGCATGCCCTCATCCCCTGTCTTGCTGCATATATACTGTCCTCATCCCCTGTCTTGCTGCATATATACTGCACTTGTTTTCCTACTTTTTGGTACTGCCATCCCTACATCCTTCAACATTTAATGGAAATGTTTTTACTCCCTTGTCTCACTGCTTTTTCGTTGTAGACTCGCTTGCAAATACAATGCTCTTTGCGTGTGTGCGAGCCCCACCCATTTTGCTGCTCGTGGTCATGTGAAACGCACGTGAGTAATAACGAGGAAATGGCGTTCAACTACACGGAAGTGCTAGTATATCGTAGCTTTACTCGTCGAAGAGGGGCCCTACAAAGATTCCGTTGGTAAAAGGCACTGCCCAGGGGAATAAGAAGCCTTTTGGTACAAAAATCAAGGTAAATACGTGTACGTATTTTGTGCTAGGCCGTTTGAAGAAGAAGAAGAAGAAGAAGAAGATGGAGAAATCGGGGTTTTAGCAATTTCACGTATACCATTGTAGCGGTGTATTTTACCACCTTTGAGAGTCTTATTGTGTATAGAAACACTCGTAGGCCATGTTATGTGTCTGAAAGGGCTCATAGCTGCTGCGTTCGAGAGTTCTGAGCCGTTACTTTTGTTAAGGCTTAATGGGCGTGTCGGCGCCATCCCTACATAGAGAGTCTACCGACTCTCTGATACTGAAGGGTCATATTAAGAAGTAATTACATTACAGGCATAATATGGTTAAAAAACATTATTAATGTAAGGACAAGACTGCTATACTGATGGTTATTTTGTATCATCTAATGCTATAGATGTATACTACGTTGCCCGCTGAGTACGTGACAGTATTTTCAGGACAAACAGACGCTCCAGAGGTGAGATTTGACTTAACAGACAGACAGACACACACACACACACACACACACACACACACACACACACACACACACACACACACACACACACACACACACACACACACACACACACACACACACACACACACACACACACACACACACACACACACACACACACACACACACACACACACACACACACACACACACACACACACACAAACACAGACCCAACTACTGTAACCCTCGCTGCGCATGCGCGCCGAGGGTTAATTAGCGCCTGAAATTAGATCCGTCTGAAAATTGATAGCTAGGCATTGATGCAATGTCGTTGCTAAATGTCGGCGTGGTCGTTCTCCTGCTTCTGGTGACCTTCAAACGACAAGGTTTAATTCTCCTTATACTGCTCACTGCATGTACATGTATCTCTGTATTACTCCCAATGGTGCAGGTTCTGCACAAGGCATTCTCTGTTCTAGGGAAAAACACTGTATTAATAGTTCTTATGAGGACTCAGTGCGTGACTCTTGTATGCAGGAAGGGACTCTAACTTATCGACTTGGGATGGGGGAAAGATGTGAACGGTGTTATGGTATGTTGAATATAATATACAAAAAGTGCAGGTTTGTAATATTTTGTGCCCTCTAGTGTATAGATGGGTAGAAGACATTGCTCCAGACAATAAGTCAGCTTCACCTCAATCAGACATAACTGCTGAAGAGGGAGAGACAATTATTTTTCACACTAAGAATGGTCGACGTCCACCTGCAGGATTTGGGTTCATCATTCAGGCTGGTGGAAATTCTACATGTAATTTTTATCTGTTCCCAAACTTTGTATTTCTTTTCTACATATATATCTCACTATCTTGATTGGTCTGTCAGCACCTATTGGTACTGTGCTGCCTGAACTGATGTGAACTTTATTCCTTGTAGTTAATGAAGACTACACACTCTCCAATACCAGTTTTTCATTCTTTCGAGAACCAATATAACACTACTGAAAGATGGAGTGGCTGGTGAAGGGTTGGAGACAATAACCCTGACCCTAATTCAGACCTTAGGGCTAGTAGAGGACAATATTATTCTCGGACACTGTACAACTGTCATTAATGTACAGGACCTTGATGGTAAACAATATTATCTTTAGAGTGGTAGAGTATTCCCTGGGGTGAGATTAAAGAAAGGAGAACAGACTAGAATATCACGGACTAGCAGGGATATTAACTGAACAAAGAAAAACACACTACAGCATGATGTGTGTTTTATATTCTCATTCTTACTATATTGAGTAAGTATGCCACTGTGTGAGTCCTGTCTATCTACTTTATGTTGCAACTCAGGCACAGCTTTCATACAACCAGGTTTGCAGCTATAGCTACTAGTGCGACAGAACATGCACTTTGTCATAGGGTAGATACCAACACCAATATATACACCCTTTCAATATATTGAGTTTGACCTGTGTGACTCACTCCATAGTTTACTGTAAAAGTGGTGACATAAGGCCATTAGTTATTTTTTTGCCTATGACAACTAGTTTCTTGTTTCACCTGTCAAAGACCAAAATGTTGTGTAATTGTGAAGAGCATTCTAGACTACATGAATGTAATGTATTCTTGGCAAACAGTCAATTAGAAAATATTAGCAGGTGCATAGGAACCAAACTTTAATTTTGGCATTCACCCATGCCTACTATACATATTATATTTGCACACAGTCAAGACCGGATTTCAAGCTAATGAGATAACTCTGCTGGAGAATAGCCAAGGAAGATGTGCCTCAATACAGTGGAAACAGTGTTCCGTGATACTGTTATCAATGTCACACTTATTGGAGGCAGTGCTGGAGCAGAAGGTGATGTAATACAATGTATGTGTATGCTCATATTATACAAGCGCAATGTCATGTATCAGTTTTACATGTCAGTACATGCATGTACAAAAAAATTTACTGACATGTTGAAAGAAAGGGTGTGTAGGTTATATATGAAAATTGCAAATTGACCTCTATAGCACTACAAAAATAAGTTGTTGTTTTGACAAGTGGTTATCTCAGTTGCATCATATTCTAAATGCGTAACTCTTTTGTTGTTCAAAAAATGTATGAAGTTCCCAGGAGGAGTGTGGTGTATATATAAGGGTTACTTCTTCTCTGAGCCTGAGTGGTCCATCTAATGTCATATTTCAGAACGTTTCACTTACTGTCGTCATTGATGATGGTGATGGTATGTATATATCTCCATGGGAAAACACACACACACACACACACACACACACACACACACACACACACACACACACACACACACACACACACACACACACACACACACACACACACACACACACACACACACACACACACTGTGTAATCACTCTCGCTTGCCAAAAGTGCACTGCATTCACCTACTTATAATAGCAATTGTCAGTACACTATAATATATCTTCATTGCAATAGCATCATCATTCTCATCAATGACATCATCTTCATCAACAGAAGTGTACACTATAGATACACTGAGGAACACAAGAAGAATGAAGATACTACACTATATATTTACAAGGGAGTAAAAACATTTCCATTAAAATGTTAAAGGATGTAGGGATGACAGTGCCAAAAAGTAGAGAAACAAGTGTAGTGTATATATATGCAGCAATACAGGGAATGAGAGACTATATTTATATGCAGCAAGACAGAGGATGAAGGCAGTATATTATATGCACCAAGACAGGGGATGAGGGCATGCAACAATAATAACATGCGTAACCCCATAATGAAAGATGTAGGGAGGGGTTATGGGGTCAATATGCTATAGGAAACATAACATGCTTTTTTGTAAAGAAGTGACGGACGTTTACCGAATGAATGCAGAAGTATAGCTGTTCTAATACACAGTAGAATAATTGGGTTATGCATATTGATCAGAGGCTATATTCACGGTGTAGATATGGAGGTGTGTAACACTGCACTAGTAACAGGAGGTGTAGGAGGAGTAATGGGTCTGATCATTCTCATCCAGTCAGTACTACTTTTGGTGATAGTATTTTCACAATACAACACAAAGAAAACAGCAAAGAGGTTGGTAATGAAGTGACAAAGCAGCTACAGCACACAGAGAATGATCTATTCACTCCATATGCAGGACCTTGACCTCTATTGAGGGTGATCACAAGATGGTGGAGACCTCCAGTAATGCAGCCTATGGAGTGGTGTCAGTGAGTGAGGACCACCAGTATGAGGTGATAGGTCTACAGAGAGCTCAGCACTCTTCAGCTACAGGCCCATCCCACCAGTAAATTAGTCTTATGTTCCTGAAGACATATATATATATATATATATATATATATATATATATATATATATATATATTATTATTATTATATAATGTAACATTGAATCATGTACCATTTTTTGTAAATTTAAGGAAGAGTAATATTATACACACATGTATAGAGGTGGCACTGACATGCCAATTATTATCTAAAAAGAATATAATACTGCAAAAGAGTACATGGTCACCTTCTGTGGATATCTCAGTTTCAACTTAACTCTATATGTACCTCCTGTAAAGATCTTTAACCTGTAAGATGTTGCAACCTTTTTTAAAAGTTCATATCGCCCTTAAGGATAAATAATAAAGTATTAACACAAACCACAAAAGACATGAGGGTGGAGATGGGTCACTAAATGGCAACTGCTTTCAAATCTACACCAAAACCGAACAGCTCCAATTAGTCACTTGAATGTCATCCAGATTACTAAAATTGTAGCCAAGATGGGCTGATACGTGTTCTGTAAACAGATTTTATAGAGCTCTTTTAGCCAACTTCCCAATCAATTTTCATCGATCAGTGGCACTTGTTTGAAACTTCAAAGAATCCAGTTCTTCCACACAGGGACAGTAAGTTTCTATTTAGACTTTGTAGGAAGTGGGTATTATACCTCACAGTATAATAATTATTGGCTGTCACACACTATATATACCGAGACTTAGCTGTTTTATACACATTGCTTGCAGGAGCTAACATACATGTACGTGTACCTCCACCCTCTCTCTCTCACTTTCACTGAGCAATACCCCCTAACATGACACCTTCAAAGTACACATATACATCACATTCCCCTATGTAGCAATTAATGTCATTGATAGGTCACCCTCAGCTAGTACATCCCCAACTCCACCTACTAGGGGTGAATAAACAATTCTTTTTTTTCAGCCTATTACTATTCTTTTATGTTTGTATTTCTACCTATTATTCTTTTAAGTACACCTCAATTATTCTCAAAAAAACATTAATTTCACAAAAAGATGATTGAATATGAATCATCGTTTGTTATATTGTAGTGTAGATATATAGTCTTCCAATAATGCTTCTTGAAGATGACCAAATGCTTTCATCAAAAGTGAAAGTATGATTTCTCTGGGCTACTACTGTAGTACACGCCATTTTTTCACCACGTACTGTTTCAACTGTGCATGTGTGGATAGGACCATGCCTACTTATTGCAAGATACTGCCTATTATTCTCGGAATTATTCTCAATTCTTTTGTACACCTAAAATTATGCCGGAATAATTCATCTAGCCCTACCACCTACCCAACTCTGCTGGCAGCACTCTTGTTTATTTCCGTATCCAAATACATAGCAACAAACAGGTGTACTGCCTGGAGATTAAGACTAGTATGAAACCCGAACAGCAATGGCAAGTATAAATAAATGATCAGCATTACTTACAGGGGAATTGGATGACAGGTAACAACCATACATACATGGATCACACAGACATGTTATACATGTTATATTAACTGAGCAAATCTATCTTCAGTATTACTGGACTTCTGTTGCTGGGAGATACGTCTCTCCAGACTCTCCTTCTCATCAGTCAACTTCTGTACCATCTGTTTCAGTGACTAGTGAAGTCTTCCTCCATCTGCATCACATTGTTACACTGATAGGTGTTACGCATCCGTAACTCTTCAATCTCCGCCACCTTTTCTGCAATACACTCCTTAAGTACATTAACTTCCAGTTTAGAGGATCTATCTTCCCTGATTCTGTAGTACTGGAACGTGATCTGTCAGAGGTATCTTCAACACTCTCCTTACTGGCATCCTCTGAAGACCTCTTTCTCTTGTTCTTCTTGCCCTTCTTCTTATCGGTAATCTGCAAGTGATTACAAAAACAGACACAGTATTAGAGGGACATAGCACACTACAAGGAAAAGGTAAGAACACATATAGTACAATATACAGTCTCGATGACTTATAAAATTCAAAGCAGCCTCAACAGCTTAGAAAAAAGAATATTCTGTCTCATCGGCTTAAATACATCAGGTTTATTTTGGGGGGGGGGGGGGGGAACAAGAGGAACAATTTGCCCCCCCCCCCCCGAAAGTGGCTTTGCCCTCCCTGACATGGGCTTGCCCCCCCAATCAATTTTAGGAAGTCCTGATTTACCCCTGAAAAGATTTTAAATCCTTGCACATACTTGACCACTTCACTGTGTGCATACACACCAACTATGATTCTATTACATGTTAATCATAGGTTCACTTCCACTTGCCTACAACACTGAGTGTAAGGGACACAGGGTTGAATTGCATGGGACAGTAAGAGTGCTCTGCTTCCTTCATTTCCCAGTGTACTACTGCACAACTACCACACATGCTTCCTCCCACATCCTCTACTATATAATCAGGTGTGACAACAGGCTGCCTAAGTAAACCTCACTATACACCAATAGGTAAACAGAGAGGGTTCTTTTCATCACCGAATAACTTCTACATGAAATGCCACTACTATAGTTACAGAGGTTTTCAGGTTATAGCAAATAATAAAGGATGATGTTGTCATGGGTATTATGTACATGTACCTAGATGTATAATGTATACTGCTCCAGTTACATGTACATGCCTCTTGGGGTACAGTCACTATCTGCATCTTGTGCAAGCACAAGTGCAGTCATGCACAAGTGAACTCAATATTGATCCTATTTATTACACCTGTAGAACATATCAACAGGATACTGTAGTGTAAAGTAGACCAAGTGTCACTGTGAATATATCCCCTCATGCACTACACAGTGTCATTGGATACATACCATCAGATCACTCCAACTGTACATAATGTCCATATACTTACCAGCTGAAAGGCACACTCTGTGTCAGACATGACATTATGTGTTTTGCAGCATCAATAATCATACCCTTACAAAAAGCAGTGAAATGGTTTGATTTCTCTCACACATCTAATGCATGCAGCTCAGAGTGTGTGATGAATGTTACAGTAAACTACATGAATGACATAATTTTATACATGTCAATCACTTCCTCCCTTCTCCAACAGATTTTTATCTGTAATTTAAAGTCTATAATTATTTTACCCCATGGCATGCATTTCTATAATAGCTATACAAATCCCAACACAATATTGAGAATTGCTATAATTTCATGACGATGCACTATTCATAATGGTATCATATCACTGTTACAAGTGCTCCCCTTCCCTTTGGGTGAGCACATGATTTGAAACAGATGTACTAATGGCTGTTACAGATTTCTTATCCCACAACTGTAACATTTCTTACGCTTTTTTTTGTAGGAGGTGTAGACAAAGTCAACAACAACATGTTTATGACTCACTCTGTGAAGATAAAAGCAGTCCAGACCAATATGGAGCAGAAAATCCACCTAAAAAGAAACCTTAAGATATTATTAACCCAGAAGCATTTTTCCAGGAAGAAATAATCCAACAAAAAGTTTAATGTGCCATGCCTCTCCTATAGCCCATTACTGGTAGTGTTAGTATCTAGATTGTTGTTTTAGATTTACTGAGTCAACATGCACATCATAATTATAAAAACATCAAATATTAGTTCTGTAACTAACTAGCTAAATAAGGCAGTAGTTCTAAAGCCAAACATGTCTCTACTGTGGCTATTCATTCCCATCATATCAGTTGGTCTAGTTAGCTGTCAACCTCAGCCTCATTTTGAAAGTGATGGAAGAATTCTGACCAACAATTCTTACATCTATTATGGCAATATCTCTGATGGAGACAGTGCTCTGAAGTGTGTAACTGACAGTGAAAACTGCAGTAATGTTGGAAACTGGAGAGATGAGAGAGGGGGAGCAGTCCAGCAGGGAGCAGATGAGGCCACTTGTCTGTATGTCACTAGAGGACATGGAGTAGTCAGTCTCAACCGTAAGGATGTTTGCATTCCAGAGAGCTCAGGACTGTGGAGATGTGATATACCTGATTCCAGTGAAGTGATGCAGAGCATCTACATCTACATCAGTAATGATGCAACATCTGGTAAGTTGATATTTTAATGCATTAATAAAATCACCGGTATATATCATATAAACAGGTCAATTCAAACTGTCGAGAACTGTTGTAGAGTTTATTTTACACACTGAGCCATATGTGAGTCCTCCTGAGTTCACTATCATCTGTCGCACTGAGGGAGGACCAGCTACAACTGTCACATGGCAGAGGCCAAATAGAGCCATAGTAGGGCAGGGAGACGGTGACCATGAGACCAGCCAGATCATAGTGGACACAACTAACTCTGTCTATGAAAACAGACTACGAGTGAGAGGGAGAGAGGGTGGAACCTACTTCTGTATTATCAGCAACAACATAAAGGATTACTTCCCCAATTTAATTAATATGACATCCAGAGCTCCAGGGGTTCAAAGTACGTTAATTTGTATACAGTATAATATTTCTTCATAATTATTATCACATTCATGCAGTTACCAGGGAACCCACCAGACTTAGTGCCACTTCTCAGTCCAATAGTACACATGTCAACATTACAGTGACTTGGGAGTCACCAGGAAGATCCAGACCAGCAACACCACTCTATGGGTATGTGATCTACTACCAGCCTATAGCTAATGTAGGAACAGTGAGAAATCACGGTGTATGGTAATGAGAGAGAGAAACTTTTACTGGAAGGTCTTCAGAGAGCAGTGACCTACAACATCTCCATAGTAGCTGTGTCACATGAACTACCCAGTCCATTGATTGGACCCATTACTGTAATTCCAGGTATATTGCAGATTATGAGGTAATAGTGCATATCCTTTTTTAGTGATCGGTATATATTTGTAAAAGTGTAAAAAAACATTTCATTAAAATGTTCAAGGATGTAGGGATGGTAGTGCCAAAAATTAGAGGAACAAGAATGTAATGACCCAACTGGTGCACAGTGAACTATGATGTGACCATACACAACTTATGTATGTGGGGAAATGATTAAAAACCATGCGGAAATTATGCATGCACAACAATGACAGACTAACAACGTAACATATTTCAGAGTTCACGCTACCACAAAGATGAATTACAATTCATGCATCTATGCAGACAAGGGATAATTGCATGCAACAATAACAACATGCGTAACCCCATGAAATAAAATGTAGGGAGGGGTTACGCATGTTGTTATTGCTGCATGCAATTATCCCTTGTCTGCATAGATGCATGAATTGTAATTCATCTTTGTGGTAGCGTGAACTCTGAAATATGTTACGTTGTTAGTCTGTCATTGTTGTGCATGCATAATTTCCACATGGTTTTTAATCATTTCCCCACATACATAAGTTGTGTATGGTCACATCATAGTTCACTGTGCACCAGTTGGGTCATTACATTCTTGTTTCTCTAATTTTTGGCACTACCATCCCTACATCCTTGAACATTTTAATGAAATGTTTTTTTACACTTGTTTCACTAATTTTTCTTGGGTATATACCCACTTCGAATTCTGCTTCTTCGTGGATTGCTTTACCATCCCTACTTGCTTATTTTACATTCTATAATGTCGCAATAAGAATATTGAAGTCATACTCAGAGAACTGAGAACAAGATACAACTTACTGCTATTGATTGTGAGGAAATATTATTGTACACAAGAAAATATTGCTGGGAATAGATGTAATCAGTAGTAGGACTTGACAAAGGAAGTGTGGAAGTACGAAGGCCATAATATAATAAAGATGTACAATGATGGATCATTATCACAAAAATACAACATGGTCAGATTAGGTAAGGAATTAATAGGAAATGAAGATATGACTTGAAGGAATTATTGATGAGATGACAGCTTGAAATACATGTGGCTTTCATGAGTAATGATGCATGTAGTTCTTACAGTAGGATATATCTACAACAGTTAGGGAAGTGCCACTGGAACCCCCAGGCAAAAACCCAAGATAAAATTCATAAGGGAAAAACGCATGATAAACCCAAACAAAACATGTTCTGGAAGTGTTGTTGAGGGTTTCAGTTGGTTATATACTGGAGATAGGTTCAGACAGAGGGAGATCTGTATGACAGAGTGGGGAATATTAGAGGAAGGTGCACACAAACAGAGGTACTGTATATACACACATACATGCCCATAAGTGACTCAGCACTGCTTACATATAACTAGATGAATGCTTGCAGCATTGTGGGTGAACCCACTTAGCCATAAGCTGAATATTGTGTGCATGTGCATGACAACAATATTTGGTATTTGGTGATAATGCTGTATTATACAGAAATGTTTCTGGTGCATGGTACAGGTGGTGTACCTGCTCTGCTCACCCTATGACTCACTTGATATGTCGTCAGATTTATGACTCAGACTACTGAGTGCAGGTAAGAAAATGGTAAAATGCATGGCTTTGTTTGGTAAAATGCAAGATCTGGGAAGGTAGAAGATGAAGGAAGTTCAGGGGAGAGAAGGGGGAAAAGGAATACACATTTTGTAATGGGAGAGTTGTCACAGCTACACACAGTCTTATTGGCTTAGTGCACAAGGTACACCACAACTATTTCATTAAGTACAATCCAACAACACTTGTATTGCACCATGTAGAGGTGGATAAGTGTTTTTGACTTGCAGCTGCACCCCTTAGTGAATGTGATAGCTAAGTGGCCACCTGCACATTGTGCACTCTTGCTAACTGCATGATATGAGTATGCAGTCTGTCAGTGAGTGACTCATCCAACCCCAAATATGCAACAGTAGCACATCTTTAGCGGCACTATCCAGGACATGCTATGGTTACTTCACATCTGCATATTCTGTATCTGTGCTTTGCTCATAGCTTGAGTTTACATTTTCATTGCTCAGCAAGGCATCCAGCTTGTCAACATAGTGATTTTCTGGTAGTTCCAGAACACACTGTGTACATCACACATGCAGGGACTACAGGAAATACTCAGTTGACTTTGGCAACCATCACTACTAATTGGAACAAGCCACCTTTAAGACACTCAGAGGAAAATTCGATTAGTTTACAATAGTGGGACACTATCACATTGTCTAAGGCGTGCCTGTCTTCTAGTATTGGCTTATCAAAGGCTGCCTTCAAGGTCAGAATGGCATCAACCACTGTGTCAGTAACGGGACACTGACTAGAGCACTCCCACTTCTTTCTCTGTACATGTGCACATGCAACATTTGTTATCAGTGTGGGAGTTCTTCAGCTACAACGCACTGGTCATCCTCATTAATAGGTATGGAAACGTCCCTCTTCACATGCTGGTAAGCTGAGTCATAGAAAAATGGCTCTGAGGCCATAGTGTGACACCCTCTACCAAAGTCCTACCTTTGAGTTCTGTGGATCTAATGCTCTTGAGCAAAAATCCAGCAGGCTCTTTATAGACTTGCACAGCTTTGTTTAGTAGTCTCCTAGCTGCTATCTACACATGGTCCTCCCCAAAACCATGGGCATTTGTTTCGCTTGTCAGCATCACGAACATTTACCGGTGTAATAGTGAATATTGTCCCCCCCAAAAGTTGTCCCCCCGGACATTATTCACTAGTGAATACTGTCCCCCCGGACATTATTCACTAGTGAATAATGTCCCC
This sequence comes from Theonella swinhoei, assembly GCA_963970385.1. NCBI lineage: Eukaryota > Metazoa > Porifera > Demospongiae > Tetractinellida > Theonellidae > Theonella > Theonella swinhoei. The sequence continues at coordinate 2,340,118 of OZ019947.1, forward strand.
CTAGGACAATATTCACTAGTGAATATTGTCCCCCTTGGTGAATAATGTCCCCCATAAGATTCTTTGTTAAGGCAACCGTAGTTCATCTCCTACGGCATTTCTGATAGGGGGGACATTATTCACCGGTGAAATGCAGCTGGCTGACATATATATCCACGTACCCAGGCAGCGTGAGGAGGGGACGAGGCTGTAGTTTACAGTCAGAGGTATGTAAACTCTAACCACTAGCCCTAAAATGATCATAGGTCCGGCGCTTTTTAGGGCTAGTGGTTAGAGTTTACATAGCTCGGTCAGATACTTGGCCTCGTCTCCTCCCCAAGCGGCCTGGGTACGAGGTAGCAGTTGGATTTCTAAGTGCCTTAGCTGTGTTTTGTGTTGTTATAAACACCGAGAGAGAGAATAAAGCTGTTGCGATTGGCTTGCCAACGTCGTGTGAGTGCTGTGAATACTTCTGGGAGGGGGACAGTATTCGCTAGTGAATTCTGTCCCCCCACCATAAAATTACCACGTTTGATATCTTGGAAGGCTTTCAGAGCTTTCTACGATGGGGGACATTATTCACTGAGGGGGGACATTATTCACTAGTGAATAATGTCCGGGGGGACAATATTCACTAGTGAATAATGTCCGGGGGGACATTATTCACGGGGGGACAGTATTCACTCCGACACCGGCTCTAAGTTGTTGGTAATATTTTTTCTGATAAGCCTTTTTTGTGTGAAGGCATTATGCGTACACACAAAAGTGAACACAAACAAATTATGAACCTAGCTAGCTCCAGGCGATATGTAAATACAGTATGACCCACACTAATGATTATACTAAAACGGAGCAGTGTCATGAACTGGGATGAGACCACCTTCGTAAAAAGGCCATTAGTACATGGTCGATGTATATTACCTGAGAGTTATTGCGATTGTGAATCGGAGCAGTAGCGAAGGGGCTTCAGGACACACAAACTGGCGGGACCGCCTGGGTGAAATAGTCGGACGAATGAAAAAGCGCAGCAAACTGGAGCGCAGAGAAGTGTCCAAACGACGATGAACAGCAAGTAGATGAACAACAAAACAAAAACAGCACGTAGACTAGCAGCCCGCTTGATGTTTGTAACCTATGCACGTGATTACGAAAATGCAGAATATTATGTTGACGCAGGCGCGATCGTCTAATAGCGCATGAGTGATCACATCACAAATATGCAATCAACAAGGAAATGGGATCATGCGAGAGGGATCCTACGACGATTCTGTTGGCCTAGGATCATGCACCGGAGAGAAAGGAATCGTTTTATGCTAAAATAAAGGTGAGCGCGTTTGTCAATTTTGAGGTAGACCGTTTGAAGAAGAAGAAGAAGAAGAAGAAGAAGATGATGAAAAATATTCAAAAACGGAGGTGTGGCAGTTTCCGTATGTCATTGTATACGTGTATTTTACATACTTTGAGGGTCTTATATGATAGAGAAACACTCGTAGAGCCTTGTTATATGTCTGAAAGGCTTATAACTGTAGCGTTCAGGAGTTATGAGCTGTTTCATCTGGTAAATGGGCGTGTCCGTGTCGGCGCCATCCCTACATAGAGAGTCTACCGACTCTCTGATAGTTTAAATGATGAGATATAGCACATTTACAACTACATATAGTAAGTGTGTATCTTAAGATATATTATGATAAAGTAGATATAATCAATATCATATGGTATAACATAGGCTCCAACTTTTCCAAAAGTGCTTCAGGGACCATAGCCCCACCCACATGGCCCCACCCACGTCACACACCCCAATTAACTAAACCATGCCCTAAACACCGCCCATTTAGATGAATTTTAATATTATAAGATATTACAACTGTTTATTCTGTGCTACAGTAGCTTTCTTGCATGTAGTAAGCAGATTTTCATCAAGTATGGTGTCATGGCAGCATTCTTCACTATTGAATTTGATGGACATCAATGAAATGATGGTGGACTGCTTCAGAGATGGGCGTTGATCTGTGTGGATCCTTCGGAGAACAGAAAACCCCCTTTCAGAGTCAGCATTTGAACATGGAATAGTGAGAAGACCTGCCATTAATTTCACTAGCAGAGGAAATCTCATTTCTCCATCAAAAGTTTTCATCTTGCTAACTTCATTCCAAAAAAGTCCCGCTTGAGGTTTGTCATCATTTGTAGATGATTTATATCTTGATACTTGAGGGTGTTCTGCTGGAGAGAGTTTGAAATCCATAAACTCATCTCTCATAGCATCAATGGACTCTGAGTCTGCTACTCCTAACTGTGGGAAACGCTTTGCAAGACCTTCAACCACACTAAAATCATATGTACAAGTCTGATCTGGATTAATAACACCTAAGTCTTTCAAAATAGAATCCCCAAAAGGAAACTTCTTAAGCATTTTCTTCAAAGAGGCCACATAGAAGCTACGTACTGCTTGATAGAATGGTTTTGGGTCGAACTCTTCTTCCAGTGAAGAAAGGTATGCCCAAGTTGCATCACCCAGTCCCAAGTTCTCATCATCTAGCTGGTTCTCCTGAGCAAAGCTTAGCTGACTGAGATTATCTCCTACAACAGTAATAGACTCCGGTCTCAAGAGATTGCTGGCATACAAACGGACAAGCCTAGTCATTTCTGTATGCAGCTGACAGGTAGTATTCTGTGTAGACTTCTGGAATAACCGATTAAATCTGTCCATTGATGGGAGAATAAAAGAAAGGAAATGAAGAATTGGTTTAGTGAGGGGGTTTTCTAGCCGTCGTAGTATGTTAACTACTTTACTAGTTTCAGCCTCACTGCATGAAAGAAAATAAGATTTCAGACCATCAAATTGAGAAAGGTACCGACCAACACAGCGCAGTAAACTAAGCCATCGAGTAGTGCAATGCTTAAGTATTGTCTGTGGCTCCGACGTAAAGAGAGAACACCATAGGTCACAGAAGTCCTGCTTTCGTTTACTACTGTGATAAAAGTAGTAAAATACATCTACAAAAAGTTGATCAATATCAACAGGTAGTGCCTTCATGCCAGACTTGGCAGCTAGATCAGCTAAATGACAGATAAAACCTACATCAAGTACATAAGGACACTCATTCCTGATCAATTTTTGTACCCCAGACCTTGCACCTTTCATAACATTAGTTGTATCCGACATAAAAGCCAAGCACTTGCTGAAATCTAAATTATAGCTGCTCAGTGACAGCTTCAGAGCATCAAAAAGGTTTCGTGCTGTGCCTATGTTGACTATAGGCATGTCAAGAAATCTTGTGCGAACATCTCCCACACTTGAATCATAGACACGAGCAAGAATGATGCATGACTTGTCAGTCTTGTCGTTTGATTCATCCACTAGTCATTATAGAGAAGCACGTTGACATATCACTGAGGGTTTGGGCTAGATAATGGGGAGCCAAAGCCTTGGTGATAATAGCTGCTGTTTTGGTGTGCCCACAAGAAAATTTCTTCGCTATTTCAGAATCAGGAAACATGCGATGGAAGAGTTTCGTAGCATGATCACTTGTCTGAAAGGGCAGATTATGTTTAGACACAAACTTTGCCCACAAACTCTCAGCTTCAGTAACACTCTGTGGTGTTAGCGGCTTAAAGAATGATACCACTGACCGCGATGAACAGGCTTTGGCCATCTCTTTGTGATGTTTTCCACGTACATGAGTGGTTACATCATTTCGTCCTCCGTGTGCAATGCTGAAGTCAGATGCACAATACGTGCATCGTACATATGTGTTACCTGTACAATTGTCAATATGACACTGTATAAATTTTAGTAAAACTATTATAATTACCTTTGGAACTCCTTCCAATTCCTGGGAATTCCTGAAGCCACTTGGAGTCAAAGTGACACTGTCTTCTGGTCCTTTTGGATTGTGGAGGATCTAAACAGTTGGACTGGGAATCAGCCATGAACTTGAAAGCAAGATAATATTGCAGATGAGCTGCTAGAATTGTCCTGGGTTTATATAGGACGCGTGCAGATATTATAGCGCAATTTGCTATCACTAATAAGGAAATGTACGCAAAAACACCCACTTAGCGCACTTAGCAGCTGCGCGTTGATTAGCAGCTGTTACGTAAGTGTCTGGATTCCGCGGTATTCTTATAGAACTCGCTAAGCAAGTTCTGTCACGCCCTTATATCCGCTCACTGTAGCGATTAGCTGTTACATAAGTGTCTGGATTCCGCTGTTAGGGCGCATACGTAAGTAGCGCGCTGTACGCCAACTTCCGGGACAAACTGTATGTCTCTCCGGGACCCGGGACAAATTCAAAAAATCCGGGACAGTTGGAGCCTATGGTATAACAGAACCAACTTTGACAGTGGAGGTCTCACCCTCATATATTATAACCAGTATTTCAGTCTGTACAGAAGTGCTACTACTAATTAATGTTTTGACTATTATATCTTCATTTTAGAGACCCTGCATACATATCATCTGGTCCTATTGATCCTATTACACCTGTAGAAATTATCAAAAGGATACTGTAGTGTAAAGTAGACCAAGTGTCACTGTGAATATATCCCCTCATGCACTACACAGTGTCATTGGATACATCCCATCAGATCACTCCAACTGTACATAATGTCCATATACTTACCAGCTGAAAGGCGCACTCTGTGTCAGACATGACATTATATGTTTTGCAGCATCAATAATCATACCCTTACAAAAAGCAGTGAAATGATTTGATTTCTCTCACACATCTAATGCATGCAGCTCAGAGTGTGTGATGAATGTTACAGTAAACTACATGAATGACATATACTTGTCAACCACTTCCTCCCTTCTCCAACAGATTTTTATCTGTAATTTAAAGTCTATAATTATTTTACCCCATGGCATGCATTTCTATAATAGCTATACAAATCCCAACACAATATTGAGAATTGCTATAATTTCATGACGATGCACTATTCTTTATGGTATCATATCACTGTTACAAGTGCTCCCCTTCCCTTTGGGTGAGCACATGATTTGAAACATATGTACTAATAGCTGTTACAGATTTCTTATCCCACAACTATAACATTTCTTACGCTTTTTTGTAGGAGGTGTAGACAAAGTCAACAACAACATGTTTATGACTCACTATGTGGAGATAAAAGCAGTCCAGACCAATATGGAGCAGAAAATCCACCTAAAAATGAAACCTTCAGATATTATTAACCCAGAAGCATTTTTCCAGGAAGAAATAATCCAACAAAAACTTTAATGTGTTGTGCCTCTCCTATAGTATCTAGATTGTTGTTTTAAATTTACTGAATCAACAGGCACATCATATAAAAACATCGAATATTAGTTCTGTAACTAACTAGCTAAATAAGGCAGTAGTTCTAAAGCCAAACATGTCTCTACTGTGGCTATTCATTCCCATCATATCAGTTGGTCTAGTTAGCTGTCAACCTCAGCCTCATTTTGAAAGTGATGGAAGAATTCTGACCAACAATTCTTACATCTATTATGGCAATATCTCTGATGGAGACAGTGCTTTGAAGTGTGTAACTGACAGTGACAAATGCAGTAATGTTGGAAACTGGAGAGATGAGAGAGGGAGAGCAGTCCAGCAGGGAGCAGATGAGGCCACTTGTCTCTATGTCACTAGAGGACGTGGAGTGGTCAGTCTCAACCGTAAGGATGTTTGCATTACAGAGAGCTCAGGACTTTGGAGATGTGATATACCTGATTCCAGTGAAGTGATGCAGAGCATCTACATCTACATCAGTAATGATAATACATCTGGTAAGTTGATTTTTGATGCATTAATAAAATCACCAGTATAAATCGTATAAACAGGTCAATTTAAGCTGTCGAGAACTGCAGTAGAGTTTATTTTACACACTGAGCCATATGTGAGTCCTCCCGAGTTCACTATCATCTGCCGCACTGAGGGAGGACCAGCTACAACTGTCTTATGGCAGAGGCCAAATGGAGACATAATACAGCAGGGTGACAGTGACCAAGGGACTAGCCAGATTATAGTAGACACACGTAACTCTGTCTATGAAAACAGACTGCGAGTGAGAGGGAGAGAGGGTGGAACCTACTTCTGTATTATCAGCAACAACATAAAGGATTACTTCCCCAATTTAATTAATATGACATCCAGAGCTCCAGGGTTTAAAAGTACGTTAATTTGTATACAGTATAATATTTCTTCATAATTATTATCACATTCATGCAGTTACCAGGGAACCACCAGACTTAGTGCCACTTCTAAGTCCAATAGTACACATGTCAACATTACAGTGACTTGGGAGTCACCAGGAAGATCCAGACCAGCAACACCACTCTATGGGTATGTGATCTACTACCAGCCTATAGCTATTGGAGGAACAGTGAGAAACATCACAGTGTATGGTAGTGAGACAGAGAAACTTTTACTGGAAGGTCTTCAGAGAGCAGTGACCTACAACATCTCCATAGTAGCTGTGTCACATGAACTACCTAGTCCATTGATTGGACCCATTACTGTAATTCCAGGTATATTGCAAATTATGAGGTAATAGTGCATATGCTTTTTTAGTGATCGGTATATATTTGTAATAGTTTAAATGATGATATATAGCACATTTACAAATACATATAGTAAGTGTGTATCTTAGATATGTTATGATAAAGTAGATATAATCAATATCATATGGTATAACAGAACCAATTCTGACAGTGGAGGTCTCACCCTCATCGGTTATTATCTCACCAAATGATCAGTTCACTGTGACCTGTACTGCCAGGGCTGAAGTTGATGGACAGGGTCTTCCTGTTCAGATATTGAGGTGGGTACGGATCACTACATCTCCATCTGGCTCAACAAATTATTCTAGACTAAATTCTACTGAGCATGGCATCACAACATTTGGCTCTCCTGAGTGTGGCTATCATAGTATAATGACCACTACTGAGAATGACACAGTCAACATGATCATCTACCTCTGCAGAGCTAGGATATATGACACCAAGAATTTTAGTGATGTTATTGTGACCATAGAAGAAGGTTAATATTGCATACACCTTAGCAATATTTCTTCATTATTATAATACAAATTTAAGATACAAAGTGCAAAACCTTTCATACAAACTGAAAGTAATACTATGCATTACATACTGGAAGGTTTTCTGGATTATATTGTCCAACTATTCATTTTCAGAAAAAAATAGTCCCACTCCCAGTGAGACCACTCCCACCAGCACTTCCATAACTGATCCACCATCTTCAACTATTGTATTGGATGCTACTCCAGCTTCTGGTAATCTCCTTTATATTGGTAATATTAATGTTATGAGTATGCATAAGTATCATATCAACCTATTTATGGCCTGGGCCCTGTGAGTTTTTGTCAGTCTATTCTTTTGCGTTATCGTGTGAGTGTGTTATATCAGCTGCTGTAAGAGCCTTGAGCTACATTATCAAAGAACAGCATTTTTAATATTGCATATTCTATCATGTGCATAAGAGATTACCAGTATAAAGTTGTTGAGGTCATGGATGCAACTCTTTACATATTATATAGATGTAATATGCCTACTATTTAACTCCCGTAAGGACATTATTGATGGGAGTAGATGTTTACTGAGTCAGTCAAACTGTTTGGTTAGTCTTATGGTAACACAGAAGGGCTTTACCTACACATACACAGAGACAGAGACAGTATGTCAAAAGTGGGGGGGGCTCGGCGTTCATAAAGTGGGGGGTTATTTACATTCATTCTGAATAGGCTATTAGTATTTCATACGTTCTTTGTGACAACCTCCAATTTTGGGGGGGCTCAGCCACCCCTTATCGAAAAGTGGGGGGGCTCAAGCTCCCCCCCTGCCCCCCCCCAGGTTCTCTGCCTCTGCATACATATACATTTGAGGGCGTTTTACTAATGTAGAGCCAGTATAGCCACTTAAAGAGACAGTGTGTACAGCAGAATAAGATTGTTCATCTCATTTCTGAACCAGAGGCTGGTCACTGTTTAGACACAGAGAAGGTGTCGTGTATTTTCGACACTGCAGTAGTAACAGGAGGTGTAGGAGGAGTAATGGGTCTGATCATTCTCATCCAGTCAGTACTAGTGGTAGTACTTTTGGTGATAGTACTTTCACAACACAATACGAAGAAAAGAGCTAAGAGGTTGGTAAAGAAGTGATGAGGCAGCAATATACAGCACAGAATATATACAGTAAATATTTCCTTGCTCCATACAGAACCTTGAGCTCTACTGAGGGTGAGCACAAGATGGTGGAGACCTCCAGTAATACAGCCTATGGAGTGGTGTCAGTGAGTGAGGACCATGAGTATGAGGTAATAGATCCACAGAGAGCTCACCACTCTTCAGCTACAGGCCCATCCCACCATCAATAGAACTTCGTTACAGATCAAGACATGATTAATTTTAGTGTAACCTTCAATTATTGTGTACATTATCAGAGAGGCAGTACACTCTCTATGTAGAAATATCGATCGCGATGGTCCATTAGCTCATTGACAACTAAACGTCTCAGAAAAATCGCGAACGATTAAGTTACACAACGTACGTAGCCTACCAGTATATGGATACGTGCAACAGAAATGGGTGGGGCTCGCGCGCGCGCGCGCGCGCACACGCAATGAATATTGCGTAAGGATGTGAAGATGACAGCGCCAAAAACCAGGGCAGTATAACTCTAATGCAGCAATAACAACATGCGTAACTCCTTCCAGATCCTTTATTTGGGGGTTAGTGTTAATATTTATGACTGTTCATCAATGGCAAGTAACCTGCAATATAAATACAATAATACAGCATATAAGGGAATTGGATAACATGTACAGGTAACAACTACTATCATACATATATACATGGATCATATAGACATGTTATACATGCACAAAATGTTATATTAACTGAGCAAATCTATTGAACTTCTGTTGCTGGGAGATAGCTACGTCTCTCCAGACTCTCCTTCTCGTCAGTCAACCTCTGTACCATCTATTTCAGTGCTCTCAACTGACTGGTGAAGTCTTCCTCCATCTGCATCACATTGTTACACTGATAGGTGTTACACATCCGTAACTTTTCAATTTCTGCCACCTCTTCTGTATACACTCCTTAAGTACGTTCACTTCCAGTTCAAAGTTTCTCTCCTTTCCTAGAGGACCTATCTTCTGCAGTACTGGAACATAATCTGTCAGAGGTATCTTCAACACTCTCCTTACTGGCATCCTCTGAAGACTTCTTTTTCTTAATTGTTCTTCTTCCCCTTCTTCGTATCAGCAATCTGTAACTGCATGATTACCAAAAAAGGACCCAGTATTGGATAGGTGGGAACAAGCCACTTAGTCATGTAATGGGGACATACATGAATCATCATGTGTATATAGCACACTACAGGGAAAAAGAAAGTGGAAGATCCAAAGAAAAGAGTACTAACCATAAACACATACAACACATATAATACACGACAGCCTTGATGCCTTATAAAATTCAAAGCAGCCTCAACAGCTTAGAAAAATAGATTATTCAGCCTGGTCAGCTTAGACCCATCTGACCACTTCACTGTGTGCAAATATATGTATGATTCTTATTCACAGGTTCACTCCCGCTCGCCTACAATGCTGAGTATTCAAATATGTAAGGGACGCAGGGTTGTAAATTAATATTGCGTGGGGCAGTAAGAGTGCGCTGCTTCCTTCATTTCCCAGTGTACTACTGCACAACTACCACACATACTTCCTCCACATCCTCCACTATGTAAGCAGGTGGGGCCAGAGGCTGCCTAAGTAAACTTCACTATACACCACTAGGTAAACAGAGAGGGTTTTTCATCACTGAGTAACTTCATCTGTGTCTCATCCTAAGATAGGTCAGGTGGTCGTCTTCCAAGTACAAATGTCACCCCAGAGGTTATGGAGGTGACTCCCTCAGTATGTGTTGTGATATACATGTCATACAGCATTGCTGGGTTTGATAAACACACACATGGAAATAAATGTACATGTACATAACACACCAGAAGTATGAAGGAAGGAGAGAAAGACAACCAGACAAACAAGACATATGTATGTAATTCACTGACAGGATATGTGCATTTGATGATTCTGTACATCATGGCTATATTTACATGTACCTAGATGTATTTTGTACTGCTCAATTATAACACTAGTTACATGTACATGACTCTTGGGGTACAGTCACTCTCTGCATCATGTACAAACTCAAGTGAGCTCAACTCAACACTCCTTCCACCTGTCTATATTCTGTATATACATCTCCCACTTCACAGTGGGAGGGGTGGAGGGGACCACTGCCACAGTTTACACAGCAAGAGTCACTATTCCTGAAGATGCTATGCTATACATATTAAAAAAGGTAATCAGCTTTTAGTGCATGTAACATGCTCTACATACACCTGACCATGCAAGTTTTACAATGTGCTTTTTATTTTATGGAGTAACACATGTTATTATTGTTACATGCCACCATGTTTTGCTACATGGATGCTTCCTTGTTTACTACACTTTTTGGCACTTCCATTCCTACATCATTCAACATTTTGAATAAAAAATATTTTACACTTTGTATTAGCATGCTATTTATGCATGTTAATGAAAGGGAATCACTTTAAAGTAATTTTTTGAGTTTCTTTTCCCACTGACTGAATGTGAACAAGATGGACAAGACAATCCTCATTTTTTTGCAGTGAAGTAAGGTAGAGTGGGGTAACTTCGGATAGGGGTATATATCCATTTGGTTTGGTTGATATATAGACATTTGGTTTCATTCATGTATAGTGTTGTGAAAGGCCAACAACAAGCATCCCACTATACACCCAGAAATGCAACCCCTGTACAGTACCTTTCACTGTACTTGACAAACTCAGTGCTGAGGTACATAATGGTTACTACAAATAGCTATGCCAGGATACATCAAAAATCATACACTGGGCCTACACAGGTATAGTCTATAGTGCATGCACTGATAAGTCTGATAAGTTGTATATGCATACACAAACCTTCTGTAAACACATTCTGTGGTAGATAACCAGTTACTACTTTACTACTAACAGTGGGTGGTATGGAGTGTCCAGCACACATGTGTTGGTATAGGTTAGCTGCACACCAAGGAGGTGATTGAATACACAACTGAGGTCCTAAGGCCCAAGCTTGAGGCTGTATAAAAGACATCGACCATATATACACGGAGTTGTATGTAACTGACTTGTACCACAGTAACATATGTATATAGCTACCTGCCACAGTGCATGATCACTGTAATAATGTATGTATACATGACTTGTAAAACTTCATTTGTCAAAAATATTAATTTGGTATGCAACTTGTACAATTCATGTGTAAAGCTTGTAAAAGAATTTGTTGATCGATATTAGATTTATCAACCTCTAATTCAGTTATTCGATTGGTCAAATTTAAAGCCATGCATGCACATGGTACAAGTACTACATTAATGTCATTAATTTTAACATGATAGATTCAGACTTTGACTCTTTAGTTGGTTTCAGTGCTTGGTGGTAAGTGCCATGTTGGGCTAATGACCTTTACCTTCCAGTGCTAGTGCATATCTAGAATGTGGCTATGTGACATACCTCCTTCGTGCACCTTCTTACTCAGGCAAAGCAAATTACTCTATCTCTGGTTGTACATTCCCCCATAGGAATGTAGTCCACACTAATAAGTTAAAACAACTGATATGATAACCGTCAACCCACATTGGAGAACCAGAAATATTTGTGATATAAGGGCATATATCACAGGAAAAATGGTTGTTTTAACTTCACTTTTAGGTTCTCTCAGTTGCTTGTTTCATATATAGCAAAAGATTATAGTTACACTAGATATGAGTGTCTGAATGCAGACAGTGTGGGATTGCCACTAAGCAACGTGTTTTCCTCATAATTTCAATCATCCATGAAATGTAATTATCAAATAGCAGTTTACCCAACTAAAACTCAATAAATGTGTTTCAGAACAAGAGGAAAATTCACATGCAAAATCTCATGAATGCTACAAGTGAAAGTGGTATTACTAGAGAAAAAGTGATGAAACATTCTTATGCTTGTGGACGGCTATATAGCTACATAATAACTTCACAAAAGTGGATTTCATGGAGATAGATACTACACTACTGAGATGTGCATGGTGAGGTACCCCTTCCGAAGTATAAGCTGCAATGTTTTTTAGTGACCATATGCATATAAACAATGTAACAATGTTAAAGTTAATCCTCCCATGATTATCTCAGTTGCATCTTCTCAGAAGTTTCTGTGATTCCCTCACAATTACCATCATCGATAGGAAATTGCATTGCATTTGAACTGACTGCCACACCCTTACTTAGTGGCATAATCATATAATATGAGGAATGAATGGAATGCAATTATAGACAAAGGGCTATAAAATGAGCAAGATTTGTGCTGCAAAACAATCTGGAGATCACTGTTGAAATGGTAAAGTGATATAGCTATTTGTACATGTGCAGGTGGACAGAAATTGGCAAGGTAAATTTGTCTATTGCATGTGCTTGTATGTACCTCACTCTTGAAGTTTATGGTTGCCATTTGCTATATATATAATTGTCCACAAGACTTGTATACATACTCTTTGCAGTATGCAGATATTTGAAGCCATGTCATTCTTAACGTCATGGATGGAGGGAATAAATGGATATTTACTTGCTGCGGCATTTTTGGGGGTAATGATGTCACTATCTCTCTGCTACTACTGCTGCTGCAGAAAATGGAATCAACATGGTAAATGCTTATAAATTAGTATAGAAATCATGATGGGATGTAGCGCATATATATTGGTGGGTCATTGCAATTGCTAACCAGAGAGCGCTGGCCACGGCAATGCATCCCCAACAAACTCTATATCTCGCGCGATCACGATCTAGACTGCACAGAACGGCCTCCCAAAACTGGTAGAAGGCGTGTCAATACCGAGATCACAACGCTCAAAAAAGCGAAAGTTGAAGCGTATGTGACAGTGGTGCGGGATGAAATCATGTATTCGAGTTTGCCAGCATGGCCTTAGTATAACGCATAGGCTCCAACTGTCCCGGAATCTCCGAAATATTTTTGGCTGGCCACGCCCTAATTTGGTGAGGCCACGCCTATTTGACCACCTACTACATAGCAACCAGGCGCTCGGGTAGTCCCGTACCCATCCGCCCATCCGCGAGGAAAGATCCCTCCCCTCACGGGTGGGCGGAGCAGTGTACGAGACTAGTGCACGGGCGTAAAGCGAGCAGACCATTTAACCTCAATCAGCGTAGACTCTGCGCGGCCTCGCTCGCGAGTTTCTGAGCACATCGGACCCATGCGCTCGCATGTAACCCCGTGGAGGCGAGATCTCGAGAACTGGGAGTACGTGTGGAACGTGTATTATACGGGACTTGCTACAGCGCTTCCATAGAACTCTTAGCGCCACGTAAGGCCAAGCCGAAAAAAGGGAGGGGGGGGGGTAATTGCGCCCCTGCCTCCTCCTCCCGGCCTGGATCTGTAGCCTCGTCCCCAGGCGCTCTTTTTCTTTGTGGAAGGGGCGGGGAAAAGAGAGCCTGGTATCCACTGTCTGCGTATGCTCGAAAATTACCCAGATTTGGGGTAATCGTATTCCATTGTATATTATCTTGAAATTGTACAGTAATCTAATCCGTATACTTGCCACTGTATTCGTGTTACGTACCGAGACTGCGTCGGCTGTGAGTTCTCTTTTGCTGTCAAGCACGCCCTCTCCTGTCTTTTAAGGTTTGTTAGCTTGGTCTCAATGGCTAGCACCTGTCTTATACAAGTGTGCAAGTCAATCCAATTGGAATGAATAAGCCTCGGCTAAAATTCCCGTGACCTACTACACACCGACAAACAAAATATGACACAAGCGGTCCTAGCTGCAGCTGTGTGGCTTGATCCGTATACTGCGATGACCGTTACATTTCTCCGTTTATTCTGTATCGTAATTTTCGAGCATGCGCAGACAGTGGATACCAGGCTCTCTTTTTTCTCCGCCCTTCCCACAAAGAAAAAGAGAGCCTGGGGACGAGGCTACTAGATCCGCTACTGCTACATGACCTTAATTATTTCCCGCCGTAAGCCGCTGGAACGGTAGGGGTTCGTCCGGGTTCGATACTTTTCTTGAGGTTTAGGCTATGTTACGTACAACTGGCGACTTGGATCTTCGCTTTGCGTTGCTTCAGCAGACGCTGGAAAACGCCATGACACGCCATGTCACGCCATGTGTTTTCAACGGGAGATAGGTTGCTGTGTCAGCAAAAATTGCAACAAATTTGCTATCACTTGTACCTACTCTGGCATGGCAGTTGTTAAAGCGTAAACTGTGGCGTTACAGGTGCGTAATCAAAATGGGTGGGATTTAGTGCACAGTTTTGTTAGTTGCAGGTATGTCGTGGGTGGGGCTATGTGGGTGTGGCTATAGTCCCTGAAGCAATTTTCAAAAGTTGGAGCCTATGATAATGAGGAAATAGAGAGTACTTTTGGGGAGAGCTCCGTTCATCCCAATAAATATGTGCATGCACAAGCATTAGGTTCTCTTCTGGCTTACAATATTACAGAGCAACAGACATACTTACTAGCCTTGTATATACAGTCGTTTTAGGGTAATCACCAGTATAGACTTAGGGGTGGTATACACTTTCTTGCTAATAGATATAAATCCTCATTGTATGTAGCTATAGCCACAGAGAGAAGTTGATCTGGTTCGGTGTGGCAAAAAGCTTTAGCAAAAGAGCTGATCCCTGTTTAATAAAAGTCTTGTTGTAAAAAAGCTATAATAATAAATATATAGGAGATACACTATGAAATATGTGTAACCACGCTTGATGTGTTTGCATGTATACCTCTTTTTTTAGGAAAGCAGTCCAAAATGAAAGAAAGTGCTAAATCTAAAGGTGTGTGACATTTGTGTCTATTGGATAGGAGAGGGGATATTATACCATGTACGTTAGGTGGAGTGGACACACCATGTCGGGATACACTCTCTACATTGGTGGTACATACACTGCATTCATGTGCACTTGGTTGGTCACCAGAAGTGTATTGTTTACACAATAGACCATACTATCCTGGTAACCAAATTTCAAAATTCAAAAGTACCTATAAACAGACCTCTCCTGTTAAATCAAAGAAGGCACAGTAAGTTAACTGGTTGCATACTCACATACATTTCTTACCCAGCCATCAACAGCATAAAGTTTGTTGACTTTGCTAATGGATAGGTTTGCAATGTAGGAAGATGTTCCATGTTCATCTCCATGCACATTTGCAGATCTACTGTATAGAAGCAACTCTGTAGTTTTAGTATTAAAATCAAGTTAAACACTTTGATCACTTTATACTTTCAAATAGGACCCCCTGACAAGAGCTCTCCTGAAACCTTGGGGAGGGATACACAGAAGAAAAGTGGAACTGATAAACAAGAGCGAGGTATTACACTACTATTTAGAGAGTAGCTAGATAGCAAAATTATCATAGAGTCGGTAGACTCTTAATGTAGGGATGGCGCAGACACGCCCATTAGCCCCATACAAAAGTAACAGCTGAGAACTCTCAAACACAGATGTTATAGGCCTTTTCAGACAAACAACCTGCTCTGCGAGTGCTTCTATACACTATAATACTCTCAAACTCCGTAAAATACACAGCTACGGTGATTCTTGGAAAATTGTAAAAACACCAATTGTTCATCATCTTCTTCTTTCTTCTTCAGTTCAAACGGCCTACCGTGAAACTGGGGTTAGTAATCGCTCTATTTCTTTCACAAAAATCATTTATACTGGAGCATACATGATCCTTGATGCACAAAATCTTCATACCTTCTCCCAAAGCCTGTCACACTCAAGGTTTGCAAGCTTAGAAGCATTAGCTTAGACGCCATTTTCTTGTTTGCTGACGTGCCGAAGACGTGAAGTTAGAAGTTTGGTCGTGGTTGTGGTTCGTCGCGCTGTTTGGCTACTAGCATTGCTCCTTTGTGTCCGTTTCTTTGAACGACTAACTGTTGCAGGCAACTGGACCCACTGTTGTACTCAGTAGGCAACATTCGTACAAGACAGAATATAGGAGTCTTGCTGGCTATCCTCATAGGTATGCAAGGGAGGTAGAACTCTGCACAAAAGCCACATGTTGCTACACACAGTAAAAACCCAGTGAAACAAGTGTAAAAACATTTTCACTAAAATGTTGAAGGATGTAGGCATGGAAGTGCTAAAAAGTATAGAAACAAGGTCAAAGTTCACCATGCATGCAGACAAAGGCAGGGGATGATAGCATGCAACAATCATAACATGCGTAACCCCATATCCCTACATCTGTAAATACTATATGGGGTTACGCATGTTATGATTGTTGCATGCTATCATCCCCTGCCTTTTTTCTGCATGCATGCTGAACTTTGACTTTGTTTCTATACTTTTTAGCTCTTCCATCCCTACATCCTTCTACATTTTAGTGAAAATGTTTATATATATAGTAATACACCTGCATGAATACGAGAAACAGCAGGATCAAGACATCCATGTTTACACAGTGCAATCCGTACTTACACCATAGCAGTCAGTATGGGACCAATAGTAAAATAATGGACTTTTTGTTTTCAATTGGTCCCACACGGACATTCGCAGTGTGAGCACAGACTTGCACGGTGTGTGACATGGAGTACTGACGGACGTCACGATGCTATATTCATGCGGGTGTTTTCCTGTGACACATTATGCACATGCGAACAGAAGTGCCATTTACACTCTGAGAAGTGAATAAACCTTGTGTACTGAGAGAGGTCAGTACACCACACACTATGTGCACTGAAAGGGACATACTGTGAGGAATAAACACACTGTGTGTATTAGGAGGATTAGACACACTGTGTGTATTAGGAGGGGTGGATACACTCTGGGTACTGGGAAGTGGGGGTGCACCAAGTATATAGGCTCGGAGAAATAGGCATATACAGCACGTGTGCACTAGTATAAGTTGGGTATGCCCATACACATTGGAGACACTGAGAGGGGAGGATATTTTCTTAAACATTTGGAGATCCGCAATTCTGTAGATACAATCAAATATGTATAAGTTATAGCACCTCTGGGAGGGATGTTGCTGGTTTATAGGCACAATACCCGAGGGCGCGAAGCGCCCGAGGGGAGTGCTTATAAACCGCAACATCCCGACCAGGGGTGCTATAATTCATTTATAGCCGGTTGCTAGGTGGTTCTTGACGTCATGATGCCATATATGGCATGGTTTGCGTAAGCTTGCTCAGTTTGAACGGCGGCTAGCTAAGCGTATGTGTACTAGAGAAGCGGAAGATCATAGGAATGGAGTCGTGGACCGAGTCAGCTTTTAGCGACGAGGTGGACAAGGGGCCGCGTTAGTCCCCCCATAGTTTTGGAAACCGTCAAGCAGCTGCTAAGGCTCCCGCTCCCCTCAAGTTGTACCTGTGAATTGTGGAACACCTTGTAAAGGCTCAAACTATCCCTGCGTAAGCCCAAAGCTGTGAGCAGCACCGGCGGTAAAGAGCTAGTAGGAAGCGTATGCGTATTAAAAAGTGCTGGCTCTCTCTGACCGCTTTCAATGCTCTGCATATGCTTAGGAGTGCTCCTACTAGCCATCACTCAAACTCGAAAATCAAGCCAGCTGAATAAAACTACGCAAACTTTGCATGCTCCACGTCAATCTGTAACTTCCGTTTTCATCGAACGCATTGAGTATGACATGGCTCAGTGAATATTACTGGGCCTACATTAGATATTGACACCTTCACACCAGATATTGACACCTTCACACCAGATATTGTCACCTTCACACTAGATATTGTCACCTTCACACCAGATATTGTCACCTTCACACTAGATATTGCACCCTCACACTTCCTGGAGGGCTGTAGTTGATTTATTCCACTACAATAATCTTAGCAATCACCTAGCAACAGGCTATAATTCTCATTTCACCCTATACTTCCCTTAGGATACCCTGACAAGAGCATACCTGTAACATTAGAGAGAGATACGCAGAAAAGTAGAACTGCTGAGGAAAATAAAGGTATACTATTTTACAAATTTGTATGTACCATCTTCAAGCCCTGTTACCCTAAAACATATCAGAGTGTCGGTAGACTCTCTATGTAAGGACATACCCACTTAGCCTTAACAAAAATAGAGGCTCAGAAATCCCAAACGTGAGCCTTTTCAGACCCATAACCTGCTCTACAAGTTTCTATACATGGTAAGACTCTCAAAGTAGGTAAAATACACCACTACAATGGTACACAGAAATTTCTTAAACCACCCTAGATGATCTCATCATGTGATGCTTGCAATGCGATACGTAAAATCATCTTCAGCTAAAATTATGACATATGCGTAAAAAGACTAACTCTAGTGCAAAGTGCTCTAATTTACATACAGAATGACACAGGCCATCCTAATCACCTTAGGCATACTAGCAACCAAGATAGGAATGTCTCTGCTTTTCAGATACCACGATGGTGCCAACGGTAAGTAGTAGTAGTAGTCAAATCTTCCATCAACAGAGAAAGAATCTCTGGAATCTCTCAGTACAGGACAAGTCCTATAATATATATAAAGTGTAAAAATATTTTCACTAAAATGTTGAAGGATGTAGGGATTGAAGTGGCAAAAGTATAGAAACAAGGTCAAAGTACACCATGCATGCAGATAAAGGCAGAGATTAAACAATCATAACATGCGTAACCCCTTTTAGCATTTACAGATGTAGGGATATGGGGTTACGCATGTTATGATTGTTTAATCTCTGTCGCCATCATGGGGCTATGATTGCAAAGCCCACCCTTATGGTTCTAAGTAGTCTATATCTACTTCTGGCGGGAGGTCCTGGCCCAAAGCCACGCCCCATTTGCATTATTCTGGCCCAAAGCCACGCCCCTTTTGCATAATCATATTCATAGCCGTATAATTGTATTCATGACAGGGGCACTTAATTAAGCATGCCTGTTATTAGCTACTTATGCCCCTTTTACTTGCTATCTATGATTGCATGCCCTGTATTTGTTGGGGGTAGGGCCCCGTGCTTGGGGCCCACTGGTCCGGGGGAGAGCTGACAAGCTCTCCACCCCCAAACAAATTAGGAGACCTAGTCCCGGTCGATATGAATCACGTCACACTTACGTCCATGTACGTGTACATGCAATGACACCACTGGATAATAGAATTTATAAAGTGAGCTGTCTAGAGAGAGAACAAGTTGCTCCCGTGGTGTGCGAATATATAATAAGAATGCATTACTGTTCCATCTACCTAATGTTCGTATTGTGGAGTCCTCCAGACCAGCACAGGCAGCTGCCGTCGCCGCTCCTATATATACGAAAGCTGTGACCTGCAAAATGGTTATAAGGTAGCCCCACCTCCTGGAGTATTGCTCTGATCCGGTCCGTGAATTTCGCCTTGGTAAGAGGAGTCCCACTTGCAAATTGGAAGAATGGGCCACTGCCGTTTCCTCTCCGGACCATGTACGCTGTCACTGCTGCCACGGGGCAAATGGGGCACTCTGTTTTCCCCACAAAGATGTCCACCCCCTGACCTAATTGGTCAGTTTTGGATCTTTTCAGCCGAATTTTAAGTAAACCCGGGGACTGTGTACTGTCTAAAGCCACATCTCCCCACGCCAAGTGGATCATGGGGTCAAACCCTGTAGTGGTTGGGACAGTGATTTCTCCTGACCGGAGGAAGCCGAAAAAACACAAAACTGCTGCAGCCCATACCATGATAGTGTCTGGATCCGTGGCTCGTGATTCCAAAGTGGATCGCATAGAGCGAAGGATGGCTGGGGTGATGGGTAACCTAACCCGGCTTGGTTGTGACGTTTGCTCTCGATAAGATCGTTGGATACCAGCCTGTACAAGACGTAGCCGAGGTAATGATGAGAATGCGCGTGGTTCTGGCAGACCTAGTGTGATTTGCATATGGCGGATGCCTGATAAGTACGTTTTAATAGACTGTGGTGATACATGTTGCGTGGCGAGGTATGAGGAGAAGTAACAGAGAATATTTTCTGAGACTGGAAAAGGGGATACAATGTTAAATAGAGAACAGAAAGAGTAGAATCGCTTGAGTGCCGATTGATATGTCTGATGCGTTGCTGGTGCTATACCCTTGCTACAGTAGTATTGAACAGCCTGATCCAGGCTGGGGATGTCCAGTCCTGGTCTGTGCTCAATAGCCACTGCAGGAGGGAAGAAGGGATAGAAGTGGGGGAATTGTCAGATTCAGGAAATTTAATGTGAAATGAACGCAGTCTGTCTCTCGACAGGTCATCTGCTAGGATATTGTGGGTTCCTGGCAGGTGAACTGCAGCTAGGTTAAAGTTGCTGTGTGCCTCTGCAAAGAAGACACAGCGGAGCAGATGCATCATATGCTTATCTTTGCTATATCTACGGAGGTCAGCTGGAAAGAATCCTGCTGTGATATCGCCATGATTGCCGTACCATTCCAGTGAGCTGCGAATGCCTTCCACCACTTTATGTCCGATCTGAATTCGGCATTTAGACATATATGATGATGTGGCTGCTTTGTGATGCTGAGCAGCGAGATAGCTCGGCGAAGGAAGCTGCGACCTGGACGTATTACCTTGCATGCATGCTGCAGGATGCCAATGAAGGACTCTAATTCTCTCCTGGTACACACCTTTCGGCTGTCCCATTCGTCCACCATCCGTAGCAATCTTTCCAGCTTTTTTGCAGGCAACCGCAACTCCTGCCTGATGGTATCGATCTCGATACCCAAGAATGTTAGTACTTCTGCCGGACCATCCTGCTTCTCTGGAGCCAGCGGGACTCCAAGCTCCTGACAGACTTGCTGAAGGGTACTTAGGTAGGCACCACACTCCTCAGTGCTGGGCGAACCCAGGACTATAAAATCGTCCAGGTAGTGGTAGATATGTTGAACCCCACGTTTAGTGACGCACCATTCTAGTGCGTCCGCTATTGCATTAAAGAGCTTGGGGGCCGACCGTAGGCCAAATGGTAGCATGCCATCTACGTATACCCTTCCTTGCCATTGCATCCCTAACCACTTTCTCTGCGCTGGGTGCACAGGGACCAACCTGTAGGCCGACTTAATGTCAATCTTTGCCAATTGAGCCCCTTGACCCAGAGCTGTGGCAGTCACTGCTACTTCATCCACCGTGGTGTATGTGAGGGAACAGAGTGCACAGTCTATGGCGTCGTTAACACTTGTGCCTTCGTGATGAGACAAGTCGGTAATCAGACGCCACCTTCCCGGCTGATGCTTCTTGGGGATGACCCCAAACCTGTTAATATGTACTTCAGGTAGTGCTGAGGGGGAGAATGGACCGAATATGTTCCCAGCTGTAACCTCTTTTGACAGGTATTCCTCTATTACTTGGGGATTTTCGAGTGCTGAGGACATATTGCGGCGAGCAGAAACAAAGGAAGCTGTGGGGTCTACTCCAATTGGAAAACCCTCTCTGATGCCCCTAACTATAAACTGCGCAAAATCCTGGTCAGGATGATTTGCCAGGTGCTTCCTCCATGCCTCTAGGCGTAACGGAGTTGAAATTGAAGCGAAGATAGGGTTTGTAGGTAGGGAGCGAGGGAGTCTAGCCTCCATTGCCAGCAGATCCAGCGTGTACCGATACCTGCCATCACGACCTAGTAGGGATAATACAGAGAAGAGCTGTCTAACGTGAGAGGTTGTGGTGTAATTAGTAGTCTACGTGCACTACTTATGCTTGCGCATTAGGGTTCGATGAAAAAGTTGAGCTTTAATATATAATTCAGTAACCAATATAACACAATACAATACAAGTATAGGCCATGCAATGACAGCTGTTAAGCCACACTAGAGAGTGGGCGGTCACGCCCGAAGGCGGATAGAATATTACATAAATCAATGTTAAGTAAATAGTATAGCCAGCAGTAGAGAGACCTGAGCCAAACAGACCGGCCTTGGGTATTATGTGGTGTGAGTGCATTTCTGTCATTTCCGGACACGACCAGACTGCACTGTATCGTGCCGTGGATTCTTTGCAAGAGGGGGCTGTGTCTGAGCGCATGCTGAGGCTGGGTGCCTGCCGGTGCAGATGGAGCAGATGTGGCTATACCTGCAAGGGGTAAAGCTGCATTTGTCTCCCTCCTTTGCATTGAAGAGGCGGCACACCTCCCTTGACTGCCCAAGGCCCCGTTCCGCTGGTTGCCGGCCAGGAAAGGCTGGGGTTTGCGATGCGTTGGGACACAACGCTGTGGAGTGGAACTCACTGAGACAGTGCCGACATCTCAGGAGTGCTTTTGCTCTACCAGCGAATGTCTCATTATATAACGTAAAGTCAATTTGACCCCAGTCTAGGGACTTGACTGCCGCTGCCTTCCGGCGATAGCAGGTGTCGTAGATGGCCCAGCCGTCCCCCACAAATGAGCGATGAGCATGCACAATTGTGCGTTGATAGGCCATGAGCTGAACAATCTTGTCAGGGAAGCGGGATGCCAAGATAGCTGCCATGTATGAGAAACACTCCACCCACACCAATATATTGCTCCCGACGTGTGGATCGACGCTGATGGCAGCACTTGCTCTCCTCCTCAGTTGTGGACCAAGTCTCTGACAGCAGCTCAGACATGTCCACAAATTCGAGATCAAGTATCCGTCTGACCACCCTAAGTGGTATGGGCCAGGCCTGTGCAGGTGCCGTAGTACTGGCGGCCGCAGAGAAAGGCTGACCAACCGGGTTTTGCGGGCTGGAGAAGAAGCTGGGGGGCGGTGACTGGGGCGTGTCAGTTGGCTGGAAGGTGGGCAGTCCTGCCAATGCCGCTGGAGAAGGCAGTGCTCCCATACCTATGCAGCAGTGTGCAGGTGTGTAGTATTAATGAAGAGTCAGTGGGGGTGGCGGTAGCAGTGGGGGTGGCCATCATTGCCAAGCAGTGGGGTGCTAGCTAATTATCAAGGCTTAAATTTAGTAGGGTATCATAGGAATGATAGTGGTAAAACAATAGCAGCTAGGTTGTAGCCGTGTGGTAATGGTGATGTGGGGATGGGTGGGTAATAGCGATGAGGCATTAGCGGTTGTGCGATGCAATAGCAGTGATGCAAATAGCGGTGATGCAATAGCAGCGGGGCCTTGGGATGATAGCGGTGAGGCAATAGCGATGAAGCAGATAGCGGTGATGCAGTGGGCCCTTGAGATGACAGCGGTGAAGCAACAGCGGTGATGCAGATAGCGTTGATGCAAACAGCAGCGGGGCCTTGGGATTATACCGATGAGGCAACATCGGTGATGCCGATAGCCATGATGCAATAGCAGCGGATGAAGCTTGAAGATTATAGCTCTGAGCCGTATAAGCAATGCATGAGCAATGCATGAGCGGCAGAGACTGTGTGTCCTCAGGTGGTGGTGGTGTTGCTAAATTATTTTATCCCACTCCAGGCGTCGCAGGTGTCGAATACGTAGCAGCCACCCCCGTGTTTATGCTATACAGGCTGCAAACGCGATAGCGGTGGGATAGTCCCGTGGGAATGCGAGGCGTTAAACCTGTCCGTCCTTCGCATTAAATTGTACTGCAAACTGCACCATACAATGCTTATAGAAAGTGTATCACTGATGCATGCACAATTTGTAACTATTATTATTGACGACTCACCGACTCCGCCGTGGGTCGCGGCAATGGGTAGAGATGCACTCGCGGTGAGTGTAGGCGGGAGGGTCGTGGAGGTGGAGGGGCCTGCAACAGTCCCAGCACTCGCAACGTGTGAGGCGATGAGGCGCTCGATGTAAGCTTGCTGCTCCGGTGTGAACGCTGCTGCCTCGTTGGAGGGATTCTGCCACGATGCCAAAGGAGTCGATGTCGGCGAAGGGGCGGATGTAGGCCCTTCTGGCTCGTTGGATGCTGGTGGAGCGGTGCTGCTGAGAACCGACGTGTGCAGTGTAGCGCGATGGTTGCGGAGGCGAGCCAGCAGTTGTGACTTGAGGCCATAGATGGTACTTGCGACACAGACCTTCTAGTTCCCGCTTGGTGAGGGACTCTAGGTTCACAGTGCTAAGGTCCGTAGTTGATGCGGACGACGACATTGGGTTCGTTACGAGCAGTTTCAGGGGAAATACGCTTCGCCTTGCAAATGGCTGCTGCCAAACGTAGCTAGACAAGTCCCACGTTATGCTGCGCATGCTCTATTCATCGACGTGTCTGGCGCCGCGCTTTGGTGGACCTCCCTCCATTAACTCCGTTTAATGTCTACCCATTAAACTCCATTGCATGCTATCATCCCCTGCCTTTGTCTGCATGCATGGCGTACTTTGACCTTGTTTCTATACTTTTTGCCACTTCAATCCCTACATCCTTCAACATTTTAGTGAAAATGTTTTTACATTTGTTTCACTGTTTTTTTTAGTTGTGTAGCAACACATATAAACCTACTGACTTCCGTGCAGAGTTTTACCTCCCGTTCATACCTATAAGCAGGATATCTAGCAATTTTCAGTGACTCCTACATTATGTCTTGTACGAATATTGCCTACTGAGTACAACAGCGGGTCCAGTTGCCTGCAACTGTAAAGAAACGGAGCAACGTAGCCAAAAAAGACAACACAGCGCTCGAAACAGCGGCAGCTCGACGGACATAAAGTCTGCATCATCACTAGTGCACAAAACTAACTTCACGTGTTCGGCACGTGAGCAAACAAGAAAATGGCGTCTAAAACTAACACTTGTAAGGTTGCAGACCTGGAGTTTGACAGCTTTGGGAGAAGGTATGTAGATTTTGTGCATCAAGGATCATGTACGCTCCAGTATAAATGATTTTCGTGAAAGAATTAGAGCGATTACTAATCCCAGTTTCGCGGTAGGCTGTTTGAGAAAGAAGAAGAAGATGATGAACAATCCGGGTTTTTACAAATTTCCGAGATTCACTGTAGCTGTATATTTTACGTACTTTGAGAGTATTAAAGTGTATAAAAAAGCACTCTCAGAGCATGTAGTTTGTCTGAAAAGGCTTAAAACATCCGCGTTCGGGAGTTCTGAGCCGTTACTTTTGTTAAGGCTAATGGGCGTGTCGGCGCCATCCCTACATATAGAGTCTACCGACTCTATGATATGTGTTTAGTCTGAATTGAAGTTACCATCATAATTATGATGTTGATCAGTCAATCAGTGGTTATTGTCCTTCTCCCTCCCACACTAGCCCAGCTGCAGATACCTGATCCCAATGAGAGAGATTTGGCAAATTTTGTTAAAACAGATAGGCCCTATAGATTGGGTCTGCAACTGAATGTGGATGTAAAGGATCTTTCAGACATAGTGAAAGATTATCCTAATGACCATGATCAACAGCTATTAAAAGTGTTCTCCTTCTACATGAAGCAGTCTTGTAACCCTTCATGGATGGAGGTGGCTACTGCTCTGTGGAAAATTGGTGAAAAGAGGAATGCAAAGGATATCACCAAAAGATATGGTATGATATATCCCATTGTACAGAAGTATGCATAGATAAGTCAGTGGCGGATCTAGATACTTAGAAAAGGGGGTTCCAGTGGCTGTGCAGAGGCCATGCCCACTAATTATACGATCTTGATTACTTGCATATAGGTACAGCACGCATGCGAGCTATATATCTTGCAGGTAATGAATTATATAAAGGGAGTAAAAACATTTCCATTAAAATGTTAAAGGATGTAGGGATGACAGTGCCAAAAAGTAGAGAAACAAGTGTAGTGTATATGTAATGTATAAACCATGGCCAAGAGGTGTATATGTCAGATATACACCTGCTGTTAGGAATTTATTTGTGATATTTTCCGAGGGCCAACGGCCCGAGGGATATATCACAAATAAACTTCCGAACATAGCAGGTGTATATCTGAAAATATACACTGATTGGACATGGTTTATACGATATATACTATGTTGAATATTGATGAGGTGTATATGCAATATATAAACCTGCCGTTACCATAGCAACATAGTATATATATATATATGCAGCAACACAGGAAATGAGAGACTATATTTATATGCAGCAAGACAGAGGATATTATATGCAGCAAGACAGGGGATGAGGGCATGCAACAATAATAACATGTGTAACCCCATAATGAAAGATGTAGGGAGGGGTTACGCATGTTATTATTGTTGCATGCCCTCATCCCCTGTCTTGCTGCATATAATATACTGCCTTCATCCTCTGTCTTGCTGCATATAAATATAGTCTCTCATTCCCTGTGTTGCTGCATATATATATACTACACTTGTTTCTCTACTTTTTGGCACTGTCATCCCTACATCCTTTAACATTTTAATGGAAATGTTTTTACTCCCTTGTTTCACTGTTTTTTTTGTTGTATAGAAACAGTCGTATGCCATACTATTTGTCTATAAAGCCTTATAACAGCACCGTTCAGGAGTTCTGCGCTGTTCAATTTAAGGCTTTATGGGCATGTCGGTGCCAGACACTTCCAAAGACAGTACGCGCGATGAAGAGAGGGGATACTGAGAAAAAAAAAGCAGATTCCGAGAACAGAGTCGATCAACACCTGTAACACAAACCGAAGTTACACTAATCGATTTGCTGCATACCTATCCTGTAGCCTCGTAGCTACCCAGGCTCTCTCTTTCTTTGAGGGCCTGGGTACGACTATGCTGCGAGCTCAAATAAAATAAAAATGGCGTACAACAGAGAGGAAGTCTGTGGGCGTGGCTCTGAGTTGTACTTTATATAACCATTTTTTGGTGAAAGGCACTGCGCCGTCCAAAAAGAAACCGATTTGTGCAAAAATGAAGATAAATACTTCAGCCGATTTTGAGTTATGCCTGTTTACTGAAGAAGAAGGAGAAGAAGAAGAAGATGTTGAAGAAATCGGGTTTTAGCAAAATCGCGCATATCCTTGTAGCGATGTATTTTACCACCTTTGAGGGTCTTATCGTGTATAGAAACACTCGTAGGCCATGTTATGTTTCTAAAAGGGCTTATACCTGCCGCGTTGGAGAGTTCTGAGCCGTTACATTTCTTAAGGCTTAATGGGCGTGTCGGCGCCATCCCTACATATAGAGTCTACCAACTCAGGGCCGGCGGAGACGGTGGGGCAGGTAGGGCATTTGCCCTACCACTTTTTGGTGGTCCATACAGGAAATGACGTATGCTATAATTTTTATCCGGCATAATGAAGTAGACTAGCTGCGTTCGCAGTCCACGCAAAGTAAGCCCGCCAATGCCTTCGTACCCCGTGGCCGCGTAATGCCCTTTAGGTGTGGTAAACACGTGCGCGCGCACTGCAGTTGCCCTACCACTCTATGTGGAGCTGCTCCGGCCCTGCAACTCTCTGATAACAAAAGGGGGTTTCAATGGAAACCATGGAAAGGGTCTGGATCTGCCACTGTAAGTTACGTGAAGTAATGGCTTCAAGCATTGACGCTTTCCTAATATGTTGCAGTGTGTCTTATCAATGCAGCTACATAATGTTTAGTAGAGCAAAATGTCTGGTAATGTGATATTTACTGTCTACCCATGTAATGCATGTAGTTATGGTATCCCTACTTCAGGGCTCTCTTTACCAGACCTTTCCCTAAGCTCTCCTGGTCCAGCCTCCTCTGCTACACACACAGGTACTCTTCAACCTCTTGGCAAGGAAAATTTGAATGTACAATATTTCGTATCTTCATCTCTATTCACTTTGGAATCAATGCTAGTGTGGTGTCTGACACAGCCAAAAAATAAAACTATCAGCATGGTCACCTAGATTGCAGACATATATTTTTATAATATGGCTTGCTATATCCACACTATGTAAAATATTCATAGACAATAACTGATGAATAAGAATAAAGTGAGCTGAGTATTTTTTCTTGGCTTACCTCTGAGCACTTGTACTTCAAGTGCACTGTTATTCAGACATGTAGCTTCAGTTCAGAATGTGAAACCTTATCATTGATTCTCTGTGACTACCAATGATTAGGATTGCATGTTTGTGAATAGCAGGATAAAAAATCTATGCATGCATGCTATAGCTAAGTAAATAAGGGAAAAATGGATTGTTTGGTTTAGAGCAAAGGTAATGGATAATGTTGATTATGAGCTTACATAATAAGAGTAGGACTACATCTGATCATACAAAGTTAGCATTTGATTCTGACCTATATTAAAAAGTGCTATGTTTAGATATGAATATTTATCTGTGTTCCATTATTTGCCTAATATTTTAGCCACTGAAGAAAATGAGCAGGATGTACAATGTGGAGAAGAACCTGTTCTGCAACCACGATATAAACATATTCTCCAACGTAATCTCCATGTGGATAGCAAAGAGATTGCTGGACGCTTTTTTACACTTTGTATACACACACAGCGTGCTCTTCAGTCTGAAAATGTTACAGTTATTGAATTGGTTGATTTCACAAAACAGATATCTCTGGTAATTGATAATTCAATAACACTTGCTAATGAGGTCTCTGCAGCTGTGACTATCCGGGATGTGTTTACTATAATGCAGGAAAAGAAATATATCACATTTTACAAATTCTCAGTACTTGAATCAATAATAAAGGACTTATGTACTGATAAAGAAAAAACACTGAAAAAGGAACTTGAGGACTATAAAGAGCAATTTGAGACATATATTAAACGACGTGTATGTGAGACTGCCCTATATTTTGATGCAAAGTTTTCTCTAGATGAAAATATTTCTCCGAAAGAAAAATCCAATCTTATACTCATAACAGACAGTCTCTGGGATCGTAACACCAGTCTCAAAGTAGTTTTGGAATTGGAAGCTAAAGTTGCCAGTATATTTGGTATAAATGATATTGTGCTGAACTTGAGGGCCATTGAGGACAATTGTCTTCGCCTTTACTACAGCACTCCACCATTTGTGGAAGATGTAGTCATCTCAATGACATATGTTCAAGTGGAGGTGCTAGAAAAATGTGGAATTGAAGGGATAATATTAACTGATCTGTTCCAACTGACTCTAAAGGAATGTGAGTTGAGCAAGTTTCACTTATCTTTCCTGCCCTTTGTAAATGGGTTTAGGCTTCAAATATCCTTTATTCAGCATGTGTATTCAGTGCAATAATCCATTTGAAGTAGACTACAGTAACTCAGATCACGTACATGTGAATATACAATTAATATATAAGTCAGATATCGCCTAGTTTACAGTGTTTGATACATATTGATATTTAAACATATGCTACCTCTCTCCATGCTTACTGTCATAAACATATCTTGTTTTATTTTCCAATTGTATACTAATTTGTAGACAATTGTGATGACTTTGAAAGATTTATGGCATCATTAAAGACACGCCGAACACCCTTGCAAGGTATTGCTAACATATGCACTATACATAAAGATATATAACATTTCTAACTCAAATTACAGTAACAACATTTTCAGTAAAATGTCGAAGAATGTAGAGATGGAAGTGCCAAAAAGCATATAGAATGGATGATAGCATGCAACAATAACAACATTCATAACCCCTTCGAGTCCTACAGTGGGAGCCGTTTTTTTCGGCGATGAAAGCAGAATATGTTGTTGTTGCGGAGCAGGCTCATCCCTTAGGCCAAGCCTATTCATTTTCCCAATTATTTTTATCCTGCCGCTTATCAGTTATCGACTTGTTTCGATCATCACAGCATACTCTATAGGATTTGAACCGTAAACCCCTCAGGCCTCCCCCTTGGCAGAGTGGTAATGCATTCTGTCAGGTCAGCGGTTGAACGTAGGTTCGAGCCCTACAGTGGGAACCATTTTTTTTCGACAATGAAAGCAGAGTATGTTGTGGTTGCGGAGCAGACTCATCTCTTAGGCCCATCCTATTCATTTCCCCGTTTAGTATTTACAGATGTAGGGATCATGGGGAAATTTCATCACCGAAAAAAAGGCTCCCACCCTAGAACTCGAACCTACGTTCAACCATTGACCAGACAGAACGCATTACTACTCTGCCAAGGGGGATACCTGAGGGATTTATAGTTCAAATCCTACAGAGTATGCTGTGTAACTTATAAGAGGCAGGATAGAAATAACCGAGGAAATGAACAGGCTGGGTCTAAAGGGTGAGCCTGCTAACATGCTCTGCTTTCATTGCCGAAAAAGGGGTGTGGTCCCTGCAAGGGGAGAGCTCCCCAGAGGGGGCGTGGCAATGCTCCCAACCACTTTCTCCGGAGTGGCCTGCTGCGGCTCCTAAAGGCTCGGGGGTAGACATGCGCAAAAACACCAGTCAAATAAGAATAATACTTCCCTAGTACTTTCGGTGATCGGTGACCTCCTTCGAGGGAATGACTGATGATACAAAAACTAATCTTATTATACTAATGGTGACGCCAAAATGCGTTGCGCACACGAGTGCTATACGGAATAGGTAGTGTGCGGACAAAGGCTCGGTTGTCATGGTAGAGCTGGAGCATTCCAGAGCAACACTCCTACTTCACCTAGGCAACATCTAGAGGCCTAGGCCATGCACAGTGTGCAATTACGCTGTGGAGAGATGGCAGGGGGTGAAATACACATTATTATGATGCAAAGTTATTCATGTTGTTATTATTGCTTGTTATAATCCCCTGCCTTTCCCTGCATGCTACACCTTGTTCTGTGCTTTTTAGCTCTTCTATCCCTACATCATTCTACATTTTATGTTTTTACTCTTTCAGTGGTCATTTCTATAAACACTGGAGGGCTACAGCCCCCTAGCCCTCCTGCTTCTCATGTGTTTAGTCTAAATTGAAGTTACCATCATATGATGTTGGTCAGTCAATCAGTGGTTATTGTCCTTCTACCACACTAGCCCAGATACCTGAGCCCAATGAGGGAGATTTAGCAAATTTTCAGATGGGCCCTATAGATTGGGTCTGCAACTGAATGTAATGTAAATGATCTCAAGAATATAGTGAAAAACCATTCTAACGACCATGATAAGCAGCTATTAGATGTATTCTCCATCTACATGAAACAGTCATGTAGCCCTTCACAGGCCCATAGGAAGCAAATTTCAATTGGTTAGGCGGGGCAGTCGTGCTGACTCGCTCGCTAAGGGGTCTGGGGGCATGTCCCCCAGGATATTTTTGGCATTTTAGACAATCTGAGATCATTTCTGGTGCAATTTTGGGGTGAAATAGCAAGGTTTCGACAATCTGCTGCTATTCGTCTACTCACCCAATTAAAAGGCGTGGCTGCACTACCCCGTAATCGCGACTTTGCGAGAATGTATATGGCTTTTAAATTAGTACTCAAACAAAAATGTGAACCTGAACCGCGCGCATTACACCACTCAGCGCGAAAACCCCTCTCCTCGGCCTTCGATCCAAACTGCCGTTTAGGAAAGCGAAATGCTTTCAAACTGCTTGGCGAGGGCGCGACTCAGCCATGGTGCAAGTTAGGTGGGTACAGTTGGACAGCTAGCCGCACTCCATGATTGCGTCATGCGCCTTGCCAATACGCCGGCCTGTTTTTGGCCAAACATTGGTCCGGCGGCCGCCGCACCTGCCGCACCTGCTCCTACGGCCCTGCTTCATCATCATGGATGGAAGTGGCTACTGCTCTACGCATATGGGAAATTGGTGAAAAAGGAATGCAAAGAATATTGCCAAAAGATGAAGTATGGCATATCCCATTATACATAAGTATGCAGTAGCTTCAAGCATTCACCTTTTCCTAAATATATGACTTATCAATGTAGCTACATAATTCTGTGTTATGTGATATTTCTATCCATGTAATGTATGTAGTTGTGGTATCCCTACTTCAGGGTTCTGTTTACCAGATCTTCCCCCAAGCTCTCCTGGTCCAGCATCCTCCGCTATATATGCAGGTGCTCTTCATAATTTCTCCAGCCTCTTGTAATTTGAATATACAACATTCATACCTGTGGTCAGTTGCCATATCTCTATCAGAGTCGGTAGACTCTCTATTTAGAGATGACGCCAACACAACCTGCCATATAGAATGGCTCAGAACTCCCAAACGCGACAGTTACAAGCCCTTTTAGCTTTTCTCATACACGTACAAAAAATTTATAACCCGAGTGGTGCACAGTGATTATGATATGACCATACATAACTTACATATATAGTTTGGAGTTCAGAGGGCATGCCACAACAAACAGTTTATGTATGCAGACAAAGGATAATTACATGCAACACTCCCTACATTTTATTTCGTGGGGTTATGCATGCATGTTGTTAACTTATTGTTGCATGTAATTATCCCTGGTTTGCATACATGAATTGTAATTCAAGTGCACTGCTGTTGACAGCTATTGGCCACTTCATGTGTGTTTGAATAATTCAATAGCAATCAGTGGCGGATCTAGGGGGGGTTTCAGAGGTTTCCACTGAAACCCCCTTTTGCTGCGACTGCTCACATCTCACAAACATGCTCAGCTGATTTACTGTCGATTCATGCTAGTTTGCGCGCGAGTGTACAGCATATAGGTATTTACAGACGCTTAGATCAAGTACACACGCAGGTCGTCATTCGTACGCGTAGTGGGGCTTCAACATGCTACCCCCTTTGCAAAATCCTAGATCCGCCACTGGCAATCTTTTGATTTCACCAGCATACCATATATTGCTTATTCCGATAGCTCTTCAAACTAAACAGGCCTAGGTAGTTGTGGACAGATATTTTTACTTCTCATTATCAGTTGACTTACCACTCTCTTGTTTTTCAGAAGACAAAACATCATTCAGTATGGCAGAAAATAGATGCTTGTCGGACTCCAAAGTACGAAAACAACCTTTGAAAAGTAGCAAAAGTGTGCTCAGTGAATTCGATACCCTGGTTGCAGTAGTAATTAAAGGGATTCAGGTCAAAGTTACTCCTCATCAACTTTCAGTATGTGTACGAAACTTTGCAAGTATACTGAACTCTCAGAGTCTGCAAAATGATATACAGTCTTGCAATACTGTTCAGGATATCTTCAATGTCATGATTGAAAGCAGGCTAATTAAATTTCATAATTTGGAACTGCTAGAAAAAATAATAGATGAATACTTGGAAGAGCACAAACCTGAGTTAGAGAAGTACAAACTCACTCTGAAGCACTACTTCAACTTACGGATATGTGAACTTGATGTATATGAGAGTGGCAAGTTTATTGAGGCTGACTTGCAATCAGAATTGAAAAAGAACAATCTTATAGTAGTTGCTGATAAGACTTGGGGAGCTGATGATACTGTGGAAAGGTTATTTGAACTCACATCTATACTTCAAGAGATATTTGGGTGCTCTTTAGAGCTGGTAAAAGTGGTTCCCGGATCATTATGCATCTCCTTTAGTGGTCCATTAGTGAAGTTGGATTCATTGGTTTTTGAGAAAGTTTTGAATCTGATTCATTTTGGTGTTGCTGAACTACGTAAGACTGGATATGAATATTCAATGGAGATACATTGTAAGTTCTTTTATAGTTGCTCAGTCAAACACGTGGAGCACTAACTGCAGTCTAGTTGAGGATATAATGATAATGAAATCTGTATTATAGTGCATACTGCAGCATAACTTACTTTCCTTCTTTTGGTTACTGTACTCTGTATTGTATTGGCATAATTTGCTCCTATAATATGAATTATATCTGCTGTTATCAGATAAAGATGAGTTGGAAAAGTCAGTGTTACCTTCTGTGAAATGTGCTGATTGGAAAGGTACTCTAAGTATATACATACCTTCTTGCTGTAGAGATACATGCCCTTCATACATCAGTGTAGACTCAAGATTTTTAACTGTTCAACATACAGGCTTTCCATTTACTGAAGAAAATGTATGTGCTGTGTTGGAAATGTCAGATGTCCATAACTATAAGGATTGGGCAATAACTCAGAAGTGTTTTGAGTTGGCAGAGGATGACTTTAATGAAAATGTCTTGTGGACACAAATATTTCCAAAGAAGTGGTTAGAAGAACAGAAAAATCCGGAATGGTGGAGACTTGGAATGAAATTAATCAGATGCTGCAACAAAGAAGAAGTCAGTAATGTACATGGTCTTATGAAGAATTTAGTTAACTTCAACCAGAGAGGTATGTTACTCTAATGTGGTTTATTCTGTTCTTTTGAATCATCACCTTGGCACTTCATTTCTTCAATTCCTGATGCAACAGGTGCCTGCTTAGCATAACAAAAATCTGTGTTAAAACACTTCATATCTGAAGGCAGGCAAGTCATGGCTCTTTAAATATCTGCAGGCTGCAGAGAACACTAACTGTTAATGTTAGTGACGGGCATTTCATAAGAGAGCCAATGACTCTCTATGTAGACATACCCATTAGTTTTAACAAATAATATGGCTCAGAAGCTACAATGATACATGGAATATTCACTGCCGATTTTTTTCATCTTCTTCATCTTCAAATTAAGGGCTCAGGACCAAAGTGGTCTATTCCAGAATTTAAAATAGTAAATCATCCAAATAGCACAAGTATGGATATAAAATTTGGATCTAAGAAACAAAGACTGTAGCAAGACATGGGATGATGGAATACAACAATTAAAATACCATGCGTAATTTCATTCTAATAAAAGATGTAGGGAAGGGTTACACATGGTACTATTGTAATATGCCATCACCCCCATGTGTCATGTTTTCCTACATATATACAGTCATTGATTCTCTGCACTGCCATTTGTACACCCACAACTGAAAATATTTTTAGCCATGTAGTGTAGAAAATATTTTTAGTCATGTAATGTGGGGTTCAAATATGTGTAGTAGAAGCTGCAACAAATGTTTTTGAAAGATATAGGAATCGAAGTGCTAAATAGTGTAGAAACAAAGCAGCATCCACACAGCAAAACAAAGGAGGTGGATATGCAAAAATATGCAGCTTATTATTGTTGCATGCCATCATCCCCTGCATGCTGCAAGGATGCTTCCTTACTAATTTTCTACACTTTTTAACATCCTTCAATATTTTTAATTCACTGCATAATAATTATTGCTTGAATGCTTATTTTGTTGTAAGGTTATAATCTCTCTCTATAACAGTAACATTCAAGTGTTTCAGTAAAATATTAAATGGTGCATTTGCATATCCTCATATATAGAGATTTTAATAGTTCTACTGCCTCTCTAACAAGATTCCAAATTCTTGTGTCAGAAATGCTCCTTTACAAGCACACATAGAAAAAAATGATAACACAAAAATGGCTTGTACTAATATCAAATGTTTATCTTGTTACCAATTGTACCATTGAAGGCTAATCTTCATTACATATTTTCCTATTAATTTTATAGATGCACCTTTGGAGGTTGATTATGTGTTGGATGTATTAAAGCCACTTCCAGCATCATCACCAGTTTACAGTATGCTTAAAGATTCTGAAGAGATGGCATTTAAGGAGTATCTAAAGTGCCATCCTAATGTAATTTCTTGGAAAAATATAGCAGAGTGTCTTTACAGATGTGGAGAAGATGATCGGCTACATAAATTATTTACATTCGTAAAATCCCCAGAAGGTAGGAAAAAGATGTGAACTCCCCACATACATATACTAGGAGAATGCAAAGCATTTGTGGGCGAGCGCAACGAGTGGAAGAGGCAAGGTCGGCTGCGTTTGAGCGTTGGTGGGGATGCATGCGCACTGACCGCGGTCGGTTGATGACATATAAACCTACATACATACATACATACATACATACATACATACATACATACATACATACATACATACATACATACATACATACATACATACATACATACATACATACATACATACATACATACATACATACATACATACATACATACATACATACATACATACATACATACATACATACATACATACATACATACATACATACATACATACTAGGAGAATGCAAAGCATTTGTGGGCGAGTGCAACGAGCGGAAGAGGCAAGGCCGGCTACGTTTGCGCGTTGCGCGGGGACGCATGCGCACTGACCGCGGTCGGTTGATGACATATAAACACACATACATACATACATACAAACAAAATTGCCATTGAGTTCACTAGTACGGGCTCGCTGCGCTCGCCCAACAAACAAAATTGCCATTGAGTTCACTAGTACAGGCTCGCTGCGCTTGCCCAATGATTGTGACACAATACTGGAGCAATACAGGTTATCATAGGATGAAATTAATCAAGACGATATTTTTAAAAAACAGTAAATTATAATTATTGTGAGAGACTTAGGCATGGACATAAATTATACAAGAGTAATAATGTTTTTAGTAATATGTTAAAGGTGTAGGGACAAAAGCATAGTAACAAGGTATAGCATGCAGGCAGAGGCAGGAGATGATAGCATGCAACAATAATTAGTATTTAGAGATGTAGGGATACGGGATTACGCATTTACTATGCATTGCCAAGCTCCTCCTTTTGGAGGTTAACTTGTGTCCTAGGCTGTCCTATTAATATGTGATTGTACTTTTCTCTTATCAACACATGAAGGTTTTTCTCTCTCTTGGTACAAGTATTTACCCTGATTTTGGTACCCAATGGCTTCTTATTCATGTACACCACCATGAATAGAAAATAAATATAAAAAAAAAGAAATAGAAATAAATAAAATAATTGAATAGAAGAATAAGAATAAGAAGAAGAAGAAATCAGGGTTTTAGCAATTATACACATGTTCTTTACCTACTTTGATAGTTTATCACGTATAGAAACTTATAGACCATGTTATGTGTCTAAGAAAAGATTATAAACCCAGCGTCATTGTCCATTTCATACAAATATTACAGGTTAGGTCACAAGGTGGAGGTATTGCAGGAAAATAGATACTGAGCTAGATACCACGCGTAGTGAGGTATCTCATTTCTTGCAATACTGATGAGCGTTCTAACCGATTTAGAGGTACATCAAGTATGCAATTAAGGATTTTTGGACGTTACTGTTACAATAGCAGTAACCACCAAAGGCAAGCCTAGGTATCTATCACAGAGAGGTCTCTATTAGCAGCAGGTGTCTATCAGATTTAGAGACTTCCCTCACCATCAAAGCAAATTATCCATTATGTGGATATACATGTTCAGGATATGGCATCAGTAACTTTGTTGACAGTGCCATGTTAACTACGTTACAAATTGTTGTTCTCTCTAGATCTCTCATTTCTTTATGAAAAAGTGGAGGTTATTCTTATTGAAAAGTGCCCACCTAAAGCTCTCAAGAGTTTGTGCTATGAATTACACTCTATTCCACCACCACGTGAGGATTCCTATAACATGACATGCATAAAGCTCTGGTTATTGACTAATCCAATGCGATCCTGGATGGAATTAGCCTGGGGATTGTACAAAAGCTCACTTGATGATGCACTGAAAGAAGTGAAACGTGAAGCTACAATTCAAAAAGGTAAGCAGTAAATAAGCTGATTTATGCAGATTTTAATGGACTGCAAACATTTAGTAGTAGCTACATTGTAACCGTAATCTTCTCCTGTAATTCTGTTTTCTATAGATGAAATGTCACACAAAGAGACCCTCGGCTATTTTGAGCAAGTTGAAGATAAGCAGAAGTTGAAACAAATTGCCAAGTACTTGAGAGACAGAGACTGTGTTAAATATGCTGAGAGATTTTCAGTAGATGATATGCAGAAAGAACAGTGGTGTGAATTGTACCCAACTCTAACCAAAACTGTTCTGTATCAGGCATTCATTCATGTTGGGGAGCATTGTATTGCCCGAAAGTTGTACCCTTCAGGTATGTGCATGTTCTGCATGTGTGCACAGTTAGTAGTGTACAAGGGAGTAAAAACATTTCCATTAAAATGTTAAAGGATGTAGGGATGACAGTGCCAAAAAGTAGAGAAACAAGTCTAGTTTATATATATGCAGCAATACAGGGAATGAGAGACTATATTTATATGCAGCAAGACAGAGGATGAAGGCAGTATATTATATGCAGCAAGACAGGGGATGAGGGCATGCAACAATAATAACATGCGTAACCCCATAATGAAAGATGTAGGGAGGGGTTACTTTAACATTTTAATGGAAATGTTTTTACTCCCTTGTTTCACTGTTTTTTTTGTTGTATAGAAACAGTCGTATGCCATATTATGTGTCTATAAAGCCTTATAACAGCACCGTTCAGGAGTTCTGCGCTGTTCAATTAAGGTTTTATGGGCGTGTCGGCCCCCAGACACTTCCAAAGCCAGTACGCGCGATGGAGAGCGGGGATACTGAGAAAAACCAGCAGATTCTGAGAACAGAGTCGATCAACACCTGTAACGCAAACCGAAGTTATACTAACCGATTTGCTGCACACCTATGCTGTAGCTCTTTCTTCGAGAGCCTGGGTACGACTACTATGCTACGAGCTCGAATACGTGCACAAAATCAAAATGGCGTACAACAGAGAGGAAGTCTGTGGGCGTGGCTCTGAGTTGTACTTTACATAACCATTTTTTGGTGAAAGGCACTGCGCCGGCCAGAAAGAAACCGATTTGTGCAAAAATGAAGATAAATACTTATGCCGATTTTGAGTTATGCCTGTTTACTGAAGAAGAAGAAGATGTTGAAGAAATCGGGTTTTAGCAAAATCACGCATATCATTGTAGCGATGTATTTTACCACCTTTGAGGGTCTTATCGTGTATAGAAACACTCGTAGGCCATGTTATGTTTCTAAAAGGGCTTATAGCTGCCGCGTTGGAGAGTTCTGAGCCATTACACTTCTTAAGGCTTAATGGGCGTGTCGGCGCCATCCCTACATAGAGAGTCTACCGACTCTCTAATAGGGTAAAATGCATGACCAGTGTCTAGGAGACTGTCTCTAGTGTATTGCAATTGGTTGCATGTACTTCCAACTTGAAACAAATGATATGGCAATACATTCCTTTGATAGATACTATTTCTGGAGCAGGAACAACAGAGAGCAGGATTAAAGGTATGGAATAATGCTTTAAAGTTATTTTTGTTATGGAGTGCTTCCATATTGTATGTTTGAAAGTTTTTGTCTGTAAGCTAAATCCACTAAAGCTAAAGTCTTTCTAGATATTTTCTTAAGGAGGTGCATGGGTACTTGTATGTTTTTTTACATTAGATATGGTGAAATATCTTCAACATATTAAATCTTGGCAAGCTTTTTTCCATGAACTAACACATATTGAAGTGAGTGATATTGTAGAAGATTTCAAAGATAGCTATGAGGCTAGAGAAGCAAGTATCACTGCCTATATGAAGGATCATCCACTCTCCTGGAGAGATATCACAAGAGCTGTATACAACTGTGGTGAAGAGGCTGCTTTAAACAGTTTGTTTCAAATGGTTTCTGATGAAGGTAAAATTATTGGATGCGCGAAGTGATCAGTGTTAAACTCAATGCTGACTATCTATGATCTGCAGCTCTGACTGTGTGTAGCTCTCAGTCTGTGTATATTTCCATTGTAAATACTGTTGTTTTTGAGGGTAACACACTGCTTGATTGCATCAGATCACAGTTTTGCACACTGTATTGAGCAAAGGATGGCATAAATTTTGAATGAAGCATATATCACGAAATACCTTATTTCGCATGCAGTTTTTTGCCAAAGCCATTGGTATCCTTTCAACATGTAGGTTTATCACGTTTGAGAAAATGTGCATCAGACAGACAGACAGACAGACACACACACACACACACACACACACACACACACACACACACACACACACACACACACACACACACACACACACACACACAGTACAGTAACCCTTGCTGCACATGCGTGCTGAGGACTAATATTTGTAATGCCTATAGACAATGACTATGGACTACATTTTTGTGGATGTATAACATCACCTGCATTTTAATCTTGGAGAGAACCCAATTGACAAAGCAATGTATGACTTTCTATTACAGATTGTAAACGGAGGGAACAGGTACATGAATTGATCTTAAAACACTTCAAAAGCAGGGAAGCATTAAAGAACCTATATGAAAACTTGAAGCTTCAACCACTTCCAGAGACCTTACCTGATCTTGCTGGCATTGATCTCTGGTTATTAACCCGACCATTTTCATGGAGACAATTGGCTTGGAATTTCTACAGGTGTAGTATTTCTACAGCTGTGATTGAAATAAAAAGGTTTATTGAAGGTGAATAATTTTATAATAGGGAATAAATTTCAGGTGTGTTAATTGCAATAGTTTCTGCTACAGATAAATCCTTTTCCATCCCCCTTGCTCTGTCTGAGGTGAAAAAATTATTGAAGAACACTCATGAAAATAATCTGGAAGATTGGATGAAGTCTCATCCATGTTTGTCATGGAGCTATCTGCTCTCTATTCTGCTAAGAAAAAAGGAAAATGATGCCGCAAAATATATCTTCCAAAACTACCGCATTAAAGGTATATATTGCGCCCTTCATGTAAAGTGTGGCATGCATTTGTATGGTTTTGTTGTGTGTGTGTTTGCGTGTGTTTGCGTGTGTGTGTGTGTGTGTGTGTGTGTGTGTGTGTGTTTGTGTGTGTGTGTGTGTTTTGTGTGTGTGTGTGTGTGTGTGTGTGTGTGTGTGTGTGTGTGTGTGTGTGTGTGTGTGTGTGTGTGTGTGTGTGTGTGTGTGTGTGTGTGTGTGTGTGTGTGTTTGTGAATAATTTTGTAATGTAGTTTTTATGGTTTTGTTGTGTGAATATGTTTGCCTTAACTATGCATGTTGGAGTTAATTTATTAGGATTGAGAATAAACTGTATAATTGGTGCATTTATGTGCCAGCATACAAAGCACACCATGCTATATACAAGACAGGTATCATTTATAGGAATTTAAAG
Source organism: Theonella swinhoei (assembly GCA_963970385.1). Taxonomy (NCBI): domain Eukaryota; kingdom Metazoa; phylum Porifera; class Demospongiae; order Tetractinellida; family Theonellidae; genus Theonella; species Theonella swinhoei. Next base: position 2,380,811 of record OZ019947.1, read on the forward strand.
GTTTTTGAACATTACCATAGGTTGCCTACTGACAAAAACAAAAGTTGAGAGTGTGTTGAAAATGTTCTTACTGAGAAAACAAGATGAGATTAGCTGGAAAAAATATGCAGAGCATTTCAAGGTGGAAATTTCTCATCAACAAACTATGGAGAGAATAATTACACTTTCTGAGCACTGGCTTCAGGAGGAGTTAAACTCCTCTTGGGAGATGTTATGTGAAATTCTTTGCAACTGTTGTGAAGATTATATTGAAGAAATACAACTTGTAATGAATGATATTGAAAAACAATACGTTAATGGTGAGTATTTCACTATAGTTTAACTAGCTGTGATTGAACTAGCATCTTAGCATCTGTGCTATAGTTTTAAAGTTTTTACCTCAAAAATTCTATTCCCTGCTAAAAATAGATGCTGAATTCAATATTAAAAATATTATGGATACTATGAAGTCCCTGAAAGCATGGGAAAGTTTCTACTTCACAGTTACTGGCAATCAAATATATGATGACTTTCCAAATTTCAAAGATGTTTTTGATGATAGGATGAAAAGCCTTGAAACGTTTATGAGGGATCGTCCAGGAAAAATATCATGGGTGAATCTGGCTGAGGCTGCATATCTCTGTGGAGAAGAACAAATTTTTGATCAACTTTCAGAGAAGATGAAGTCACCAAAAGGTGTGATTATATGTCCTTGTATGCATCAAACAACTACTTAACCCCGTGTGCATACACAGCAAGGGTTAATATACTCGGTCAGTGTGTGCATGTGTGTGTTTGTTTGTCTGACCAGGGGCGGCGGCAGAGGGGGGCAGGGGGGGCGATCACCCCCCCAATATTTCAGTAGGGGGGCCTCGCCCCCCCAATAAAATAGGAGCTATGACGACGAAATGCGTGTTGCTGCTGCTACTCGATGCGTTCGATGCGTTTCGAAATGGACTACTACTATATTCATGTATATATGCGCATGCCGATAACAAATTGCGTAATACGTGCGCACGTACATTACATAGATGGGCGAAGCCCGTCCTCAGCCTTGCCCCCCCAACTCCAAACTGCTGCCGCCGCCTCTGCTGACACACTAAAGGTGGTAAGCTTACACATAGCAATGGCTTTGTGTGACATGCCGAGATGTTTAAAGGAATGGTCATTCAAAATTTAACAAGAGAGTAAAAACATTTCCATTAAAATGTTGAAGGATGTAGATTATGACAGTGCCAAAGAGTAGAGAAAGAAGTGCAATATACATGCAGCAATAAGGGCATTATATATACAACATCACAGGGGATGAGGGCATGCAATAATAACCTATATAGTGTTACGCATGTTATTATTGTTGCATGCCCTCATCCCCTGTCGTGCTGCATATACAAGTATAAAAAACATTTCATTAAAATGTTGTAGGATGTAGGGATAGTAGTGCCAAAAAGTAAAGAAACAAGATTGTAATGACCCAAGTGGTGCACAGTGAACAACTGATTATGATGTGACCATAAACAACTAATGTGTGCGGGGAAATATTAAAAACCATGTAGAAGTTATGCATGCACAACAATGACAGACTAACAATGTAACATATAGTTTGGAGTTCACAGTTCACGCTACCACAAAGATGAATTACAATTCATGCATGTATGCAGACAAGGGATAATTGCATGCAACAATAACAACATGCGTAACCCCTCCCTACATTTCACTTTGTTCACAATAACAATTTGCGGACCATCGCAAAGGCGTTACTTTTGTATGGGGCTAATGGGCGTGTCTGCGCCATCCTTACATATAGAGTCTACCGACTCTATGATAGCCAAACGTTTCGGTCATTCTCTGTGACCATCTTCAGTGGCAATGTACAAACACAGTAGTGCAGGCAGTACTTACACTAGCTAAAGAATCCTAAATTAAATACCAGTAGTTGCTAGGTAAAGATAAACCAGTCCAAAGGGAGTTTTGTAAACCTAAGTAAAGGTACAAAAATATAAAATAAAGAATTAAAAATATAAAAATAAAACTAATGGCTCTATATAAAACAAAACTAAGTGAAATGAAATCTATTTTGAAAAGAGGAACTTATATACTGAGGGTAAGGATCCCAGCTCACAGTTAATTGTGTTGTTACACTGAATAAGCCAAGACTCCATACAAGACAGCTGATGGCGATCTGCTTCCTGGGCAAGGATTGTGGAATTCCTGAAATCCATCTGGTGCCCCTGGAGCCACACATGTTCAGCCACTGCAGGTGTACTTGTATCGCCTTTCTCCACAGCCTTTTTGTGCTGCTTAAGTCTGGTGTCAAGTGCACGCGATGTCTGTCCGATATAACTTGCTGAACACGATGAACATGGAATCTGGTATACAACATTTGTTTTCTTCTATAAATCAATTGGATCTTTCGGGTGAACTAAGAGTTGTTTCAGCGTAGTATGTGGTTGATACACAATCCTTATATCCACCTCCAGAAGAACTTGTCGAATAGCCGCTGACACACATTTCAAATATGGAAGAACAACTGTAGATGTATATTCCTGATCTTTAGATGCCGTATTTGGTGGTCTCTGACATAACTGTCTCTGAATCAAATGCTTAGGATAGTTGTTCTTAGACAATGCAGTAGAGATGTGTGTTAGTTCGTCCTGCGTTGAAACACTCGTAGAGCAAATAGCCTCTGCCTTACTGCTAAGTGTCCTAATGACTGCCATTTTGTGTGTTATTGGTTGGTGGGATGAGAAGTCTAGATATCTATCAGTATGTGTCTTCTTCCTGAAAACTCTCATACAGATAGAGCCATCAGTCTTATGCTTTAGTGAGATATCCAGGAATGGAAGTATACCTTTGGAATTCTCGACTTCGTAAGTGAACTGGATGGAGGATTCAACACTATTCAAGTGTAACAAGAAAATGTCTAACATATCACTTGGAAGTACTGTTAAAACATTGTCCACATACCGCTTCCAGAGACGAGGTGGTGTGGGAAACGTAGACAGGGCTCTTTCCTCAACATCCTCCATCACCATATTACCCACTAGAATAGATACTGGGGAACCCATTTGCAGTAACAAATATCTGTTGGTATATAGTACCACGAAATACAAAATAAGTAGCATCAAGGCACATCTTCCAAAGGGAGATAATACTCCTAACATGCAAGGAAGTCCTGTCAGACAGAGTGTCATCTGCTTCCAATCTCTCCTTGGCAACCTTCAGCACTAGGCTCACTGGTAATTTGGTGAACAAAGAAACTACATCAAATGACACAAGAATTTCGTTTGAGTGTAGATGCTCAGATGAAATGAATGAAACAAAGTTCCTGGAATTCGTGACAGCTGAAGGAGATCTACCTACCAACAGTGTAAGGAGTTGGGCCAAAAACTTTGACAGGTTGTAAGTTGGTGAAGAACAAAAGGAAACAATGGGACGTAGCGGAAATCCTTCCTTGTGTATTTTTGGAAGACCATAAATAGCAGGAATAGTGCCTGAAGAACACCTCAGTTTCTCATAGAGCTTGAAAGGAAGATGTTTTTTCTTCTTTAGATCTAGCAATCCTGGCGCTGCAATGTAGGAGTTGGATCTCGAGTGCATATCTTATATGTCTCTCTGTCAGACAATAACACATTCATCTTTTCCTCATACACATTCCTGTTTAACAATAGAGTTGTCCTACCCTTGTCTGCAGGCAATATCATCAAATCTCTGTCATTCCTTAGTTCTTTCAAAGCGACACTCTTTTCAAAGGAAATATTATTAGGAGGTGGCTTTGCCTTAATCAACAATCCGATGATCTTATTCCTAACTTTCTGTGACTTTTCCTCATTCAAGGATTGAAGCCCTTTCTCCAATGCAGCAACTATTCTGTTAGTTGGAATCCTTCATGGAGCAGGAGCAAAATTTAGACCCTTGGAAAGGATCACACTTTGAGCAGTTGACAAACATTTTGACGAAAGATTTACAACCCATCTGCTGTCCACTGTGATTTTTGGATTTCTTTCTGTTTAATAGTCTCAATATTTTCCTTCTCAATCTACTCTTACATTCACTTGTCTCTTTGCTCTCCTTTCACTCTAAAAAAGGGAACACTGCTTCAAAACATCCTGGTCTTAATTCAAATTCAAGCTGTCTCTTCTGGAAGAACATATTGTGTTGGAGAGTCTTGATGTTGCATATGTTATCACCAATCCTCGCACATAAAAATGATAGCTGGTTGTCCTTGCTATTTTATACCCTTCTGGGCTTTTGACTAATGCCTTGACACACAGACTAGATGGAATTAGCTGCAGACATTTGCATCTCATATTGAAAGTTAACTGTTGTCTAACTAACTTTATTGAAATGTTTGAATATATGTATGTACTGACTGCAATACCTGCTTTCCATATGTAGACCTGAAGTGTTTCTATATATTATCAAAGCAACAATGACATGCGTAAATATGCTTAAATCTCAATTTCCCCATCTTCAGTTGAAATGGTCTAGGTAGCTAACACAAAATTGACATATATTACATCTTTCTCATCTGCAGTGCCAGCTAGGACAACAGAATCTTTGTAGAACATTTTGGTATTTAAAATGCACTGAGGGTTTTCCACTTTGGTGGTTTCATTAGCTGCAGTATACATCCAACTACAAAGAAGTTAGTCTGGTTCCCATGTAGTGCACATGCAGACCCTTCCGCATATAAGTGCACATTTGAGAAGGAAAAAACAGTCTGAGAAATCCTGGAATTATCTTGATGTCACAAGTAGAGTAGGGGTGAGCACATTATGCTCAAAATTATTATGCTCCCATGCCGGTGAAAAATCTCTGAAGTACAATCCTTTCAATCTTAGCTTCATTTTCTACTTGAAGTCAATGCAGTCTTCCAACCATCCAGATCATGCACTGGTTGTATGAGTTATTCCCAATGCAAGGCCCTACCTATAATTCTCTAAGTTATGCTGGCATAGTGCTCAAGCCTACTCAAGAGGCTGCTAAACTATGATTTGTAAACATGAGCAATGCTACACTATATATTGCTCAGCCTGTGCCACAGCTCATGATTTCATTCTACACCTTTTCTCACATTCCAGGATATGGTGAGATTTCCCAAACCCTGAATTCCTTCCCTCTCTTGCACATATGTTAGCATGTGCTCTTTATTTTATGTGAAGGGTCTCAGGACCAGACTAAATATATAGAAGTTTGACATTAATGATTGAACCTGAAATCATAGGTCACCTTATATTCTGTTAACCACTACCCTCTAAGCTTGTAATGGGAAATAATTAAGAAGCCTATATTTTGTAGGTATAATAAGTAGCTGTACTTGTGTCACAATTTTTCTACAGACCCAACATTAAACTTACGGGCAGTTGAGGCATTACTAGTGGAACATAACCTTTCAAGGGTGGAGTATGCAGGACTGAATGCTGAATTGGGTGTTCCACTCCTCCTTAGGAAGTGTTCTAATTATTTTGGAATCAGGCTATGGCTTTTGAAAGATCCATCAGTGACATGGACAGACCTTGCAGTGGCACTATATAACCTTAATACAGCATCAACTGATGAGGCTTTGAGAGATTTGAAACAAAAATACCTACCAAATACAGGTTAGTTTATCAAAAGATATAAACTATGTGAATTAGTGGAATACAAATATTTAATTATATAGCCCAAAACTCAATACCTTCATTTTACTATATACACAGATGCAACGTTCAATCCTCAAAACCTTAAGGAGGTTGTTGGGACCAAGGAAATAGACAAATGGGAATTTCTTGGGTACCTCATAGGTGACCGTAACTCTCAAGATGAGTTTAAAGACTTTTGTCATAACCTTGAAAAAACTAAAACATTTGAAGAAACTAAAACATACCACATGCTCAAGGAGTGGCAGAGAATGCATCCACATGCATCTTGGACTCTACTCTATGAAGCTCTTGTGAAGATGGATAAAACTGACATATCCCAAGATATATTGAAGAAATACTTATCAGGTTTGTTATATATTCATAGTAGACTGTTGTACATTGCAATATATATTAACAATGCAAACTGCTTTGGTAATATTTGACATTAGGTGGACTTTGGTTTAGGGAGTTATAAATGTGCAATTGCATTTGCATACAAACTGATATATTTGTAAATGTGGTTATTGGCTAGCTATATACTACACATAGCATTGTGGGCAAGTGGGAGCGAGCCAACCTAGTCATGTCAGTGGGCATATCACATTAATACTGTGTATATATCAGAGTGTCCATAGACTCTCTATGTAGGGATGGCACTGACACGTCCATTTAAAAGTGACAGCTCAGAACTCTCAAACCTGGCTGTTCTAAGCCTTTACAAACCTGGCTGTTCTAAGCCTTTACAAACCTGGCTGTTCTAAGCCTTTTCTGACACACCTGCTCTATGAGTGTTTCAAAACACAGTAACACTCTAAAATCTGCCACTACAACAGTACACAGAAATTCCTAAACCACTAATTTCTTCATCTTTTTCTTCTTCTTCAAACTGTCTACCTAAAAATTGACGCACCTTGATGTTTGTCTGAAACGGCTCAAATCATCTGCGTTCGGGGGTTCTAAAATGTTTCTTACACTGGGGTTGCTATGGTCTTTCTCAATTGAAAGCCATATTGAAGGATGTAGTGCCAAAAACTAAAGAAACAAGACTGTCACAGTAATAACCCGAGTGGTGCACAGTGAACAACTGATTACGATATGATGATACACAACTTGACAATGTGTATATATGCAGGAAATGATGAAAACCCATGTGGAAATTGCATGCAACAATAACAACATGCGTAACCCCACGAAATAAAATGTAGGGAGGGGTTACGCATGATGTTATTGTTGCATGCAATTTTCACATGGGTTTTCATCATTTCCTGCATATATACACATTGTCAAGTTGTGTATGGTCATATCGTAATCAGTTGTTCACTGTGCACCACTCGGGTTATTACTGTAACAGTCTTATTTCTTTAGTTTTTGGCACTACCATCCCTACATCCTTCAACATATGCTTTTTACACTTGTTTCACCAGTGTTTCCTACTTGTTACTATACTGTTGCAACAAGAATATTGTCATACTCAGAACTTAAAAAATACAACATACCACTATTTGATCATCAGGAAATATTGTCAGTGTAATCAGTAGTAAGGAAAGTATTTCAGTGAGTTCTACATCCTGTCTACTGGCTGCGCATATATTTTTGGCGCAGGCGCGATCGTCTAATAGTGCATGAATAATCACATCACAAATATGCAATCAACGAGGAAATGGCGTCCGACTATACGGAAGTACTCATAAAGCCTTGTCGTTCTCGTGCGAGAGGGATCTTACGACGATTCTGTTGGCCTAGGATCATGCACTGGAGAGAAAGGAATCGTTTTATGCTAAAACAAAGGTGAGCGCGTTTGTCAATTTTGAGGTAGACCGTTTGAAGAAGAAGAAGAAGAAGAAGATGATGAAGAAATCAGCGTTTTAGGAATTTCCGTGTACTGTTGTAGTGGTGGATTTTACCAACTTTGAGAGTCTTACTGTGTATAGAAACACTTGTAGAACAGGCTGTGCGTCTGAAAAGGCTTAGAACAGCTGCGTTCAAGAGAAGGATATTGTTCATTTTCAATTTCAATTTGAAGTTGATTTCACTTCTAATGATATCTATGTGAACCTGTAAAAATGACTAGTATTCAAAATTTGGATGTTTTCTGATGTGTTTTCATCTTAAGAAGCGTAACTCAAAAATAAACGTGTATTTGCATGTATCATTATGTACTGGGGAATAGAGGTAAAATTTATTATGGGTTTATTATTAATCCTCAGCACGCATGCACGGCGAGAGTTACAGTAGTTGGTCTATGTGTCTGTCTGTTAAGTCACATCTCACCTCTGGAGCGTCTGTTCATCCTGAAAATACTGTCATGTACTCATCACGCAACGGAGGTCAAAACTTTTTGGGTTTTTCTCTGATCCAGCACTGCTCTTTTGAAAGCCATATGTATGGTTGGCCATTTTCCTGTGAAAAGCGTGCATGCATGCGTATTATAGTCAATACCACATGAAGCTGTCACTTCTTCCTCTCGGAGGCTCCAAGGCTGAAGCAAGGTTTGTGGCATAAACTCATGGCACTGAGGGTTCTGCACTTTAGTGCATTCATTGTTACCATGTATAGTTCACACGTTGTTCATACATGTTTGGCAGGCACTTCCATTCTTGCATCTTTCATCATTTTACTCTAGTGAACATTTATATAAGTCTTTGATTAATGCTTACATAATTATGTCCTCATCATTTTCCTAGATAAAGACAGAAGTATCGATATTGTGGCTATGAGCTGTGTATTTAGTGGTGCTCCTCGAGCTGGGAAGACAACTGTTGTAAAAAGATTAAAAGGACACTATGTAGATATTAATATTCCTCTTGCTAGTACTGGTATAATTGATGAAAAGGGTGTTTGTCGAATAGACTTTGTGCCTTCATCAAGTATTGTCACTGACCAAGAGTGGGTTGAAATGGAGGAAGATGATGAAGTTCAGGCATTTCTAAACCTGACCATTATCCCTCCAAGAAAATTAGATGAAGAACTAGTCTTAACTGAAAACAAACATGTTGCAAGCAAAGAAAAACAAGTAACTGAGAATAAAAGAGGCATACAGTCACAGAGCAAAAGGGAAACTGAGAATGAAAGAGGTGTAGAGCAGGAGATGAAAAGCAAGGATAAACTAGAAACTGAAAATGAAAGAGACATAAGCAAAAACACAGATATAAGCAAAGAAGAACAGGAAACTGAAGGCATAATGCACATCAAGAAAACTGATGTGCAACTAGACACTGAGAATGGAAGAAGCAAAATGCGAGATAGCAAGAAAATTAATGTAAGCAAAGAGAAACTGCAGGAGAGCAAGATATCTGATAAGGACTCAGAATCCCCCTCACCAATGTCAGTGTTAAGGAGAGCTTCGCTTCACAATAAGCAAATAAGAGCTTGCAGAAGATTAAGTAAACGTCACTTCCTCCTACTTACTGATACTGGTGGACAGCCAGAGTTTAGAAAACTGATTCCTGTACTTATTCCTGGGCCATCCAATACATATATTGTCTTTCGATTATGTGATGAATTTGATTCTACTCTACCTGTTAGGTTCTGTTGTCACAATGGAAAGGAAATTGAATATGGACGTACTTTCAGCCTTCGTGAAATGATAATTGATATTCTTCAGAATATGCATTGTTCTAAAGTTAAAGGGTTACTGATGTTCATTGGAACCCACAAAGACCAAATCCCTGAATCAGAAAGGAATACACTTATTGACCAAAAGAATCATGAGTTACTTGATATTTTGAAGCAGTGTCCCTATTATGATGAAGAGGTGGTTATAAAGAGTGATGATCGTAGAATCATATTTTGTGTTGATAACACAGCATTTGAAAATGAACACAAGTGCATTAGGTCACGTGTTCTTGACCTTTGCCAGACAGTAAAATTCCAAGTGAAAATAAAACCAGAGTATTTACTTTTGGCTCTAACACTGAAAGGTACAAAGAGTGTCATACTTAGTTTTGATGAGTGTGTAAAGGTAGCTCAGAAGTGTGGCATTAAGGAGGAAAAAGATGTACAAGAAGCTCTTGCCACTCTACACGAAAAGTTACTGATGATTCGAGTTTATGAAATAAATGATGATAAAATTGTCATTAATAAACCAAAGGTGTTGATAAACAAGGTATCAAGGATATTGAAACATATGATTGAAAGAAATAGCCAAGGATTACAAGAATCTAGAAGTAATCTAATATCATATTCTGAACTTCAAAATATTGCTGCAAATGGAGAAACTATGGTAACCGAGGTTTTTAAAGAAATACTTCTTCACCTTTCAATCATTGCTCCCCTGACCAAAGGAAATGAAGGAATTACAGAGTACATTGTGCCTTGTATGGGGCCTGAAATAAAACTGGAACCATTAAGTGAAAGATGGATTAAGCCTAATCAAGTATTTTTCACATTCAAGTTCTCTGTTCCAAGTAAGCCATTTCAGCTCTCAGTTCCGAATACTTTAACTAGCCTCATATTGTGCAGTCTATTACAAAATAAACAATACGCAGCAAAACTCTGTGCATCAAAGGTTGGGATTACACTCAGCAAGGATAATGTCACATTTGTAATTGAAATTTATCGAGACTGTATATCACTCCATTTTGAGAATAAGTCAGAAGAGATGTTGCCAATGTACAGAATAATGGAAGCTACACTAAAGAGGTGTATAAAACTTGTTGGATATGAAGTACCCAATGCCATAAAATGTGTTCTTTGCCCAAGTTGTGCTAATGAAATTCAGTTTGCTGAAGTTCATGGAGATATGGCACTTTGTTTTAATTGCCACAAGAAGACAGTAATATCTGAAGACAGTATTTTCAGAGGTGAGTTTAGCTACACTCCAAATTTGTGTGGAAACAGGAGTGCTATACTCCATAAATATTAAGTGGTTACTGGAATAAGTGCTATAGGTCTTTATATTTGTAGGTTGGTCATGTAATAATAGATCATTTTCATCAGTAGTACATGATTATGTAAGGGGATTACACACCTGATCGGATGCTAGTCCTTTAACATAACAGGGGTGGAGACAGCCACTCAAAAGTGGGGGGGGCTCAAAAGTGAAGCTAGCGTTTCACAATGTGCATGTGGACTCGATCCCACTTGCACAATAACTAGGAGAATGCAAAGCATTTGTGGGGCAAACAAAACGAGCGGAAGAAGCAAGCCGGCTACGTTTGCTTGTTGCCAATGATAATATGTATCATGTTCCAAAGGTGGGGGGGGCTCAGCCCCCTCACTATGAAAGTGAGGGTGCCTGAGCCCCCCCTGCCCCCCCATATCCTGTTTAATTGAGGACCATTAGTATTTGTCTTCTTCCTCTGTCCAATGAATAGTGGATGTAATGTTATCAGAGAGTCGGTGTATATAGACTCTCTATATGTAGATCTAAGGATGGCACACCGATCCCACATAGAATGGCTCAGAAATCCCAAACGCAGCAGTCACAAGCCTTTCCAGACACATACAGGTACTCTATGAGTGCTTCTGTGCCCACTAAGATCCTCAAGTACATAAAATACACAGCTACAATGACTTACGGAAATTGACCAAACAGCACTTGTTCATCATCATATTTACATATAGCAGTATGACGGTGACTTGATACATGCTAAAATAATTTTTGATCTGTACAATTGGATTTGCATTGCGTGATATAAAGTTATTGAGTACAAAAACTATGACCACACGCGCACACACACACCGACTTCTTGATATGCATGCACAATGTGTACACACTTTTGTTAGAGGCATTTTCTTACTTACGCAAACACTCCTGCATACATTGTACAACACCTATAGTTTACACATGCTTATGAACATGCGTAGATCAAACTGCAGGAAAGTGTATATACGTGTACAGGGGTTTCAAGATCATTGGCCGTTTCGAAATTTTTAAAATTCACTCTTGAACTTTGAAATCTAGCTGAGTATGCCTACGGCGTATTCTTACGACCTCAGGTGGAGGATCGTATGGTTCTATTTATCCACTAATGGTGCTCTTACTACCAGAATTGCAAGACTGAATGTGTCAGAGTTCAAAGTGAGATGATATATAGCAGTATTTCGGAGAACAGGTGATGTGCACGTTAGGGAGAGAAGAAATGGACCAAGAGGGTTGATAGGGGACTTTCAGCAAGTGACACTGATGAGACTGTCGTCATGCCATAAGAAAGTATGGGTACACGTACAGTGTAAGAGGAATACCATTGTGTGATCAGAGGATCCTTATCAGAGGGACTACGTATACAGCAATACTCATAGTGTCCCTGAATGGCATCAGTGACGTTTTTATTACTGAAGGAACTATGAATGGTGAAAGATTTTTAGAATTCATCAGAAATATCTTGCTGCCTCACCTAAGAACTTTCAATGGTATTAACCCACATTCTATTGTCATTATGGACAATGCTAGCATCCATCACATAGATGATGTCATTGATCTTATCAAGAGACAAGCTGGAGCTAAGGTAATCTTCCTTCCACCATACTCACCTGAACTAAACCCAGCTGAAAGGAGTATTCAGTCAAGTCAAAAGTATCATGACAAGACAGGTTTGCTCAACACCCCGAGCATTACTGGAAATGATTTTTGCAGCAATCACCACCCAGGACTGCCATGGACACATCTCCAATTGTGGATATGATGTGGATTAATGAAAGAACTTACATGAGCACTTAATCTAGCTAGTCTGAATATACATCACATATCCATACAGTAATATTATTACACTAACTTTTTCAACATATCCATACAGTAACATTACACTAACGTTAACTTTCTCAACATATCCATACAGTAATATTACACTACCTTTTTCAACATATCCATACAGTAACATTACACTAACTTTCTCAACATATCCACAATTACAGATCTTTCAGAGCAATACTCCTCTCCGATAGCACACCAGACTCGTGCAAATTCTTGAGGTCAGACAGCTGCTTATAGAATTTAGATTGATTGTCTTACCTTTACTAGACTTCCAGCATTTAGATCGATTTTCTTACCTTTGCTGGACTTCCATCTGTGCTTCCTGCACTAGGCAAAGTGGTTTTAGGTGAAAGAGCAGATGTTGGCTGAGTGATAGCTTGAGACATGACTTCACCAATATTAGAAGTGCGACCTGTCTTTTTTGTGGTACCACCACCTGCTCGAACGAACATAGTTGTTGTTGAAGGGATATCTAACTATGGATGCACACCTCCATGATACATCTCTGCCCATAGACGATATTGCATTGGTGTAAAGCTGCTTTGTTTTTAATGAATAAATAGTTGCCTGTACCCTCTTATCCTTGTCTGCATTTTTCTTTTTGGTTTCATCACTGTAATCAGCCTTCATCTTCTTCCTTGTATTTTCAATTTTCAGAGCTATATATCACCTGTCTTTTGCCTTTTCACTTTTAAACCATCACACCACTAGTTCCTTTCTTAATGCTTGCCCACACATATACAAGGTCTTCCTTACTTCTCATGCTTATACTGCTACCTTGCAAATAGCCAACATCAAAACCTCTCTGAGATATCTCCTCTGGCAACTGCTCCCTAATTACTTGCTTGAGCTTTTCTACGGAAGAAACGACGACAGGGTAGATATTTCTTAGCGTAGATGTCTTGGGGTCCTTCTTACTCCCATTGGGAATGCTTTAATAAGTACCTTACTAATTAGTTGACGTTGTGCCTGGCGAGGTGGCTGAGAAAGAGCAGGGGACGTCGAAACATTTGAGGTCAGCGGTGTCACAATCACTCGACTAGCAGTCGTTGATACCTTCCCAGGATGACCTAGTGCTACTCCAGACTGGTTGTTCATAGTGATAGAGGGAGATTCTGATATCACATGGACGTTGTAGATTTCCCTTGTCTGCGTCATGGTAGCTCCGTTCTGTGCGCTTATTAGACCGCCGCCTGACACCGGACGTATGGAGCGCATGTGCGTACGGTTATGGTTTAAATTCCCTGTAACAGAGATGGCATATATAAACTGGATCCGCATTCGCGCATTCGTAATTAGTCATGCCCTAGCCAGCCCGTAACGGCCCCTTCACAAACCATGGCACCGAGAGGCCAATTACCTAGATGGGGTGTACCCCCCCGACCCCCCCCCCCCTAGGGACACCGCGCCCCCCCCAGGCCCCCCTAGTTCCGTAAGCGCCCATGGATCCCCCGTGCCTATGCGCATGGGTGCTTAGTTTATATATGCCATTAACCGAAGGTTGGTAAAACGACGGAGACTATAAAGAAAAAAGGTGCTCGATCGCTGGTCTTGGCCTATATATTGTTAGCCTTTCTATAGAAGGCTCTGCAATCGAAAAAAAAGGCTAAATGTATATAGATACAATATCGCTGTAGGATGTCACAGGTCAACAAATTACGACATAACTTTCGAATGAAGCATTTACAGCGAAATCCTTTTTTGCGCCGCATCGCGCCGAGGCCACTGGTAGAGGAAGTAATCTATGTTGAGACGCATTTAATTTTCGTACGCCGTTCTGCTCAACGTACAAAGCTACACGTGAAAAGTTATATGCTGTTAGATAGATTAATACTTACGTATACGTAACTGATTCCTGAAAATTGGTGCCTGGCTCCTCCTTTACTTTGGCTGCTGCAATTATTTAAATGAGACTGTCCGAAACCTCCATTGCTGGACAATAGCCTCCATTTCTGGACGGCATGTATTGCAGCTACAGGACAGTGATTTATATTGAATACACAGCATATCAATAGAGGCCCCTACCTATGCTCCGACTCTCTGTGCCACCAGTGCCGCTCAAACTTCTACTCAGAAGCCGTACGAATATAGAGGTCGCGACCCTTGCCACTTCTGGTAGACAGCGCGCTCGCGAGCGTGGCAGTTGAAAATATTTTTTGCTGTATAGTTAGGGCGATAGTAGTCCTCTATAAATATGCTGTGTATTCAATATAACTCACTGTCCTGTTGCTGCAATACGTGCCGTCCAGAAATGGAGGCTATTGTCCAGCGATGGAGTTTTCGGACAGTCACATTTAAATAATTGTAGCAGCCAAAGTAAAGATGATCCAGGCGCCTATTTTCAGGAATCAGTTATGTAAGTATTAATCTATCTAACAACATATAACTTTTCACGTATAGCTTTGTACGCTGAGCAGAACGGCGTACCAAAATTGAATGCGTCCGAACATAGATTACTTATTTTACCTTTGTCTCAGCGTGTAAGCTTACCTTTCTGTGAAATTTTCTAACAGATAGAAACCTCGCTGCGCATGCACCAAACTAATATAGCGGCATGCGGGCGCTAAACTATTAATGGAGTTTGTGTGGCCTAATTATGCGGCAACATTAGGAATCCTGTCTCGTTCCACTGACATTCATCTAGTCACTGTCAACTAATTAAGATTATATGTGCTCTCGTTGCCTTGAGGTATATTCATGAGGCCCATATACCCTATACCGCTTCAACTCGATTTGATTCAAGTTTGAGGAGGCGTGGTACTAACTTGGAAGGTGGAGCAAGGTATTTTGGCGGTGATCTATCTGATGCCGCGATGGTCCCGCTCTGCCTTCATGTATCAGCGGTCAGACGTCCAGTCATTACCGCCCGCCCGCATGTACGTTAAGGATGTGGCTGATGCTAAACTATACATGTAATTTGTGTGACCTTAAATGGTGGAGGCATTTGTTGGGTGTGGGTAGGGCTAGCCCCACGCACACCGTCCATTATTCAGGATGACTTTTCTATGGAATTGGATCAGTCGGTGCAGGTCTCCCTGTGAGTGTCTTTTGTAGATTTTTTTAATGTATGTGTCTAATGTGAATTTGGCATAATGTGAATTCGGACATGAAGGGTCGTCCATTTGTTGGTAAAAGTCCGCTATTCGGAGTGTCGGTTAGAAGAGAGTTTATTATAATTATAAAATTACACTTATATCCGCTAAATCATGTATATACCCGATTAAAAAGTATATGCCATAATTTAGCGGATATAGTGTAATTTTAACACTGTCCTCCCTCCATAGACCCGAGATTATTCTAGCTCTAGCTGGGCAGGGGAAATACGGCAACCTGCTAAACTTCGAGGTTAGCGACACGTTCTCAAAGGGCACGTCATTGTTAGCTGCAAGATTGACCTATGACGTCAAAAGAAAACGCGCGTTATCGAATCACGTGCCTGTCACGTTACTTTCTCGTACGGGGAAGAGAACAGTTTGGTTCTTTTACAACACCAAAGTATCTACATGCTAGCGCTGGGGCTGCGGGAATACCTCTGGTCCGTCTATTTATTATACTTCCGGATCCGGAGTCTGCACCAGTGTATTATGGCCATTGTGAGTTTGGGTATACGTAGTCCCTTTGGTGTTGTAATTTTAATTGTTTAAAGAACCAAATGGTTGTAAAAGAACGCCTTGAATGTAAGCAGGAACGGAAGCATCCAATTTTGAAGCTAGTGAATAAAACTCTTAGGTAATCTGTAAGGCCACAAGGCCATAAGGCCATAGGGCCATAGGGCCACTTTATGCGAATCACTTTTTAGACAAGATTTTAGATTCGTCTGAAAGTTGATCGTTTACTCTAAGGCTGTGGAGACAAGACTATCTATAGCTATAGACGGGCTACGTGTAGTGTTAGGGTTCTATGCGCCGTAGAGTTAGATGCAGGAGGATACCTCGAACTTGCGTCTTTTCCAGTAGCGTAGTAAAAACCAATAATTACAGCACACACACGTGACACACGTACAGATGACGTGATACAAACCAATGCACGCATACATACAGAATATTGCAATACCACATCTCCCCTTTTGGAATAAGAACATGCACCAATACCAAAGCATGCACTATTACAATATCTAATATGCATACATTTATGGTTACACAAATCATACCAAATTAGGAATGTCCTGTGTTCCAGCTATTATCCAATTGGTCTGGTGGATGGAACTCATGGCTGCTTGCTTCTTCGTAGTGGACATTCCTGCATTCCAGTTCATCTTGATAGAATTGGATTTCATCTCAGAGTTTGGCAAATTCACTAGAACACACAGGTTACGATGGTATGTACCTTCAGAAGTCTGAACTTCATATGACCGAGGAGTAGCAGCTTCTTGTACTAATTGCGACTCCTCACCACGGTCTGGAATCTAAACTGCCTGTCCTGGGATCAGAGGTTCCAAATCTTGGACTCCGTGATGTTGGTCATAGTTCTCACATACCCTGTTCCTATACAGTTCTTCTCTCTTATGTAGGAGAGCAGGATCTAGTACAGCTGGCTTCAATGACTCCCTTGTCATAGGTACATTTGTCAGCAACTTCCTAGACACATTTTAGCGGAGGGTAGTAGGCTACGTATGGATGGATCTCCTTCCTTTTTCAACAGATTCTTTGCTGTTTGTACTGCCCGTTCGGCTTCACCATCGCTTTGTGGATAGTGAGGACTGCTAGTCACATGTTCAAACTGGAATTGTCGAGCAAAGGCTGCGTAGACTTCAGATGAATATTGAGGTCCATTATCATATACTTACCTCAGGAATTCTGTGACTGTCTCACACATTCGCGGCACTTGGAAATTCCCTGACATCCAGTGTGTACTCGGTCCAGCATCTCCAATCTGAGTGCTGCTGGTAAAACAACTCGGTTACCTCTCATTAACAGACCGTCTTTAACCAAAATCTCTGAGGCCACTGGGTAGTAGAGTTTCATTACTCCACTTAACGATTGTCTAGAAGACCACCCAGACTGGCAATACTCGGTTGCTAGTTTGCACTCTTCATCCTCCTCCCGATGACGTTTAATTCGCTCCATCTATTTCTCTGTAGCTGGCAGGTTATGAATCACACTGTTCACATAGCATGCAGTTTCCTGCTGCAGTAGGAGATCCTCCTCTACTACTTCTGAGCATCGAGCCCTTGACAGAGCATCTGCTACCAGTAGACTCTTCCCTGTAACATGGGATATGGTAAATTTTAAACGCATCATTCGTAGGCGGAAACGCTGCACACAGATCGGTAACTCGTCCAAATTCTTTGACCTGAAGAGAGGTACTAGAGGTTTGTGGTCTGTGTGAGTGCTGAATTCCAGTCCCAACAGATAATCAGAAAACCGTTCAAATGCCCATGTTAAGGCGAGTGCTTCTTTCTCAATTTGTGCGTAGCGCTGCTCAGTCAGAGTCAGCAATCGAAAGATGTATCAGATTGGTTTCAGTTTTCTATTGGGTTGTTTCTGCAACAGTACTGCCCCCAGTCCGTACGAGGACGCACCTGCTGACACCACAGTCTGGTCAAAGAGTGAGAGAACAGGATCTCCTGCTTAATCTTTGTGAATGCTGTCTGCTCTGCTGGTCTCCACACCCATTGGTTGTGCTTATTTAGTAACCACGCAATGGTTTTGTCTTCAAGTTCGGAGCAAAATTGCTGAGGTGGTTGGTCATTCCGAGGAATCTTCTGACTTCGCACACATTTGTTGGTGGTGGGACTTCCTGAATAGCTCGAACCTTGTCAGGATCAGGACAAATTCCGTTGCTGTCAACAATTTGACCAAAGAACTTCACCTGCTATCTTAAAAAATGACATTTTTGTCTGTTCAGGGTCAGACCTGCCTCTTGCAGTCTTTGTAGAACTCTATCCGGACGTTCATCATGTTCCTCAGCAGTCTGTAAAGTAGAAAACACCCGGGCACCTGCAAGTTGTGCGAGGGATTGTTCTACGGCTGGGAGAGGATGTCTCTCTTATCTGACACTCCTGTTGAGGTAAGTGAGATCCACACAAATGCGAACTCCCATTGCCTTTCAGCACTATCACCATTCCAGCGCACCAGTCTGTAGGTTCACTTACTCTAGTGATCACTCCCAGTGTCTCCATCCTGGCAAGTTCATCTTTCACTGGCTGCATAAGGGGAATAGCAACTCTACGAGGAACAGTCAGTGCAAAGGGTTTTGTTCCCTGTTCCAGCTGGATTGTGTACTCACCATCCACTTTTCCGAGACCTCTGAAGAGATTTGGGCACCGGCCCACTGCATTTTTGGGTTGCACTGAATAAATCTCACACAGACAACCAGGTCCAATGCTTCAGTAGCTGGATGTCCAAGTAAATGTTTGTGGAGATTCCTCTTCAGTCTCGTAGATACCATTCAACAGTGTTGCAGTAAACCTTAACGCTGATAGTTTGTTGCTACTTGGGCCCCACAAAGTTCTCCCTGGCGGAGTGAGTGGAGGACTTCCTATCTCTCTGTGAGCCTTTCGTAGAGATAGCTGTCACCTCTGCCCCCGTATTTATCTCGAATTTGGTTGGTGTACCATTTAGAGACAAAACTACTGACCATGGACTATCCTTGTGCTTGTCATCCTTTCTTATGCCTCCCATAAATGCTTCCTCTTCCTCTGGAGAGGTGTCCCTATGCACTTCACTCATTTTGGCAGTCCGGCAAACTGACTTGAAGTGTCCTCTTTTTCTGCACTTGTGACACACAGCTTCTCTGGCAGGGCACTGCTGTTTTGCATGTGAAGGGGATTTCCCATACCACTTGCATAAAGGTCCTCTCACCTTTGTTTGGATTGCCCCTTTTGCTGACCGCGCCCATGCGGTTTTCTGGCTGCTTATGAGACCCACGCACTAATGGTTGCTACTGCTTGATTGCTTCAGCTTGTCGCACTTGCGTAGTGACACACATACAGATGACGTGATACAAATCAATGCACGCATACATACAGAATATTGCAATACCACACTACGAACATAGACATATATAGCATTGTCTAACATTTATTGTGTATGGTACCTTCGTTGTTTACATATAGGCCTACGGTAGATCTCAATGCTTTTGATTGCGTGTTATTTACTTACTACATATGTGCTGCACGGTATTTACGGTGGATCTTAGCGTCGCGGAGCCACGCCTTCTTTGGTCCAGGGTAAAAGTGGACCCCCTGGTCCAATTTTTGCCTGCAAAAAGTGGTCCACTCATACAAAAGCTTGCACCGGTAGGCGAATAGGTATTCAATTTGTCTGTAGCCTTACCTACGGGCTACAGAAAGAGTCTGTGCAACATCGCTCTGTCCTGGGTATTTGACTACAATCAATGCTATACTGCATGGGCTTATAATTTGTTTTTCACACAGTGGTTTTGAAGGAGCAGGATCGATATAAAACTGCTCAGGGCTCCAGTAGCCATTCAACTTCACCTGGTAGGCCAGCAAATACTTTTTATATTGCATGATGCATGCAAACTCTTTGAGAGGGTGGATTGTTCACAGTAGAATACAATATTCCACAGCCATTGGTAGTCTAGACCTCCTGCAATATATTTGTTTTTCCCACATCCAGCCTTTGAAATGGACCTGACAAAGCTGCTAAGGTTCTTACATGATGCAAGAGTAAAGTGGTATGACATTGGTATTCAACTGAATATCAGTACCAGTACACTAGATGCCATCAGACAAGAAAACCATTCTGATTGTGGCAAGTGTTTGCAAGAAATGGTCAAACATTGGTTGAATAGAAAATTTCCCCAGGCAACTTTTGATGCTTTAATTGATGCACTAACAAGTGAACCAGTGGGCGAAATTATTCTTGCTGAAAAAACCAGATATTTAGATGTGGTTATTACTTCAGAGGCAGGTATACATAGTTCTTAATATTACTGCATATGCACATATGCAATTACAAAAGGGAGTAAAAACATTTCCATTAAAATGTTGAAGGATGTAGGGATGACAGTGCCAAAAAGTAGAGAAACAAGTGCATGCAGTATATATGCAGCAAGACAGGGGATGAGGGCAATATATATGCAGCAAGACAGGAGATGAGGGCATGCAACAATAATAACATGTGTAACCCCATAATAAAAGAGATGTAGGGAGGGGTTACGCATGTTATTGTTGCATGCCCTCATCTCCTGTCTTGCTGCATATATAGTGCCCTCATCCCCTGTCTTGCTGCATATATACTGCATGCACTTGTTTCTCTACTTTTTGGCACTGTCATCCCTACATCCTTCAACGTTTTAATGGAAATGTTTTTACTCCTTTGTTTCACTGGTTTTTCGTTGCATACTCGTAGTCTCGTACCCAGACCCTCTCTAAAAGCGGGAGAGGGTCTGGTAACATTCCTATAGTAGACTTGTGCAGCGTTTGCCGCATTTTTTCCGGCAACTAAGTGGCTGACAGACCACAGTTTACTCTGTCCAGTACAGTATACCTGTGCTTGACTCAGCTTAATTAAGTGTTTGTTATTTTACACCCACTTGAGAAGCCATAGACGCTGCACAAGTCTACTATAGGAATGTTACCAGACCCTCTCCCGCTTTTAGAGAGGGTCTGGGTACGAGACTAGCATACTCGCTTGCAAATACAATGCTCTTTGCGTTTGTTCGAGCCCCACCCCATTTTGCTGCTCGTGGTCATGTGGTATGCACGTGTGTAATAACGAGGAAATGGCGTTCAACTACACGGAAGTGCTAGTAGATTCTTGCTGTTCTCGTTCGAGAAGGATCCTAGGAAGATTCTGATGGCCAAGGATCATGCACGGGAGAGAAATAAGCCATTTTATGCCAAAACTAAGGTGAACGCGTTTGCCAATTTTGAGGTAGGCCGTTTGATAAAGAAGAAGAAGAAGAAGATGGAGAAATCGGCGGTTTAGCAATTTTCTGTAAGTCACTGGAGCGGTATATTTTACCTACTTTGAGAGTTTTATTGTGTATAAAAACACTCGTAGGCCATGTTATGTGTCTGAAAAGGCCTATAACTTCCATTAGTTAAACTGAATTAGCAGTACGGTTAATAGCGTGTGCATGAAGAGTTATAGGCTATGTGTAACTGCCAGTACTCTGTAACTGCCAGTACTTAGGTTTACCATCATACAAATATTCACATTTTGTGAAGCTTTTGTTAGTGAGATACAGTAACACTTGCCTGAGGCTATTTGTTGTTAAATTACAAGATTTACATTGTTAACATAGATCTAATCATAACGTTGATCATTGGTGAATTACACTTTACAAGCATACTAATTTCCACATTTAGTGGAGCATTTTGTTAGTGAGATACGGTAATGCTTGCCTGAGGCTATGTTATATTACAAGATTTACATTGTTTACATAGATCTTATCACAACATTGATCATTGGGATATTAAGCTTTAACATCACACCAATTTCCACATTTAGTGGAGCTTTTGGTAGTGAGATACAGTAATGTTGGTGTGAGGCGATTTGTACAAGATTTACATGGTTTACAGAGATTTTATCACAATGTTGATCATTCAGGTATTAAGCTTTAGCATCACACCAATTTCCACATCTAGGGAAACTTTTGTTAGTGAGATACAGTAATGCTTGCCTGAGGCTATTTGATTATTGTAAGATTTACATTGTTTACATAGATCTTATCACAACTTTGATCATTGGGGTATTAATATACCATCACACAAATTTCCATATTTAGCAGAGCTTTTAGCAGAGCCTTTGTTAGTGAGATACAGTAAAGCTTGCCTGAGGCTATTTTTTACAAGATTTATATGGTTTACATAGATTGTATCACAATGTTAATCATTGGGGTGGATATTAAGCTTTAACATCACACCAATTTCCACATTTAGTGGAGCTTTTGTCAGTGAGATACAGTAATGCTTGCCTGAAGCTATTTTGTACAAGATTTACAGAGATTTTATCACAATGTTGATCATTGGGGTATTTTAAGCTTTAACATCACACCAATTTCCACATTTAGGGGAGCTATAGTTAGTGAATGCTTGCCTGAGGCTATATTACAAGATTTACATTGTTTATGGAGATTTTATCACAATGTTGATCATTGGGGCATTATCATACAAAATTTCACATTTAGCAGGGCTTTCATTAGTGAGATATAGGATTATGTAGCCCTCATTATTTAAGTGTGAAAAACATTTCATTAAAAATTAAAGGATGTAGGGATGACAATGCTAAAAAGTACAGGAACAAGATGCAGTATATGCAGGCAAAACCAGTGATGATGGCATAAGAAAAAAGAAGCAGCGTGAAGGCAAAGGCAAAGGATGGGCATGCATCAATCATGACATGCGTAACCCCTCCCTGCATCTTTTTATGGGGTTACGCATGTCATGATTGTTGAATGCTCATCCATTGCCTTTGCCTTCATGCTGCTTCTTATTTCTTATGCCAATATTACTGTTTTTGCTTGGATATACTGCATCTTGTTGCTGTACTTTTAGCGTTGTCATCCCTACATCCTTTAGCATTTTAATGATGTTGCTTTTCACACTTGTTTCACTTGTTTTTCATTGCCAACTACATGCATTAGTATTTCACGCGCGAGCCCCACCCCTTTTGCTCCTCGCAGCCACGTGAAATCACACGCACATAATAGGAGGAAATGGCGTTTGTGTATACGGAAATACATGTATTCCTAGCTCTCTCCTGCATGAAAGGTCCTATGAAGATTGCGTTGGGCAAGGCACTCCGCAGGGGAATATGAAGCTGTTTCATGCAAAAATGAAGGTAAATACTTGTACCGTTTGTGAGATAGGCTTGTTTACTGAAGAAGATGTTGGAGAAATTGGGTTTTCGCAATTTCACGTATGAGTGTACTTTACCACATTTGAGAGTGTTATCGTGTCTAGAAACACTCGTAGGCCATGTAATGTTTCTAAAAGGGCTTACCAGTGTATTTTACCTACTTTGAGAGTCTTATTGTGTATAAGAACACTCGTATGCCATGTTATGTGTCTGAAAAGGCTTATACCCGTCCCGTTCGAGAGATCTGAGCCGTTTCATTTGTTAAGGCTAATGGGCGTGTTGGTGCCATCCCTACACATAGAGTCTACCGACTGTATGATACTGCTGAATCGTTCTTCTGTTCACATAAATATTGCATTTATCATCCCCTGGCCCTGGGAACCTTTCATACATTCTTTGAACAACAAGAGAGGTTGATCAATAATACCTTAATTTTGCGGGTACTAAAGTTTGATATTTCTGCAGATCTGCACCAGAACGCAAAATGTAATATTCATAAAATTTAATAAACCCTCATGAACAAAATTAACTGGCCAGCCTACCTTTAAAATAGATACCAGTAAAATGCACAGAATCCTATATCTGCCAAAAAATATAACTGCAAATAATTGTCACCTTAAGGTATACGTAGTCAATATAATATGATGCAACTGATCATGAGATAACCACACTTGTGTCAAGACAACAACCTATTTTTGCAGCATGCATGCATGTGCTTATATATAGAGTTTTCTTTTCACAGGTGGGGCAAGCTCTGAAATGGATCCAGAAGATGTAATAGATGATGATGTGGAAAGTAAAGGTATAATATAATATATACAAGTGTAAAAACATTTTCACTAAAATGTTGAAGGATGTAGGGATTGAAGTGCCAAAAAGTATAGAAACAAGGTCAAAGTTCAGCATGCATGCAGACAAAGGTAGGGGATGACAGCATGCAACAATCATAACATGCGTAGCCCCATATAGTATTTACAGATGTCAGGATATGGGTAGAGTGGTAATGCATTCCGTCCAGTCAACAGTTGAACGTTGGTTCAAGTCCTACAGTGGGAACCATTTTTCGGTGATGAAAACTGAGTATGTTGTGGCAGGCTCATCCCTTAGGCCCAACATATTCAATCCCAAATCAATCCTGCCGCTTATAAGTTATCGACTTGTTTGGATCACCACAGCATATCTATAGGATTTGAACTGTAAATCCCTCAGGCCTCCCACTTGGCAGAGTGGTAATGCGTTCCGTCTGGTCAACGGTTGAACATAGGTTCGAGTCTTACAGTGAAAGCCGTTTTTTCGGCAATGACAACTGAGTATGTTGTGGTTGCGGAGCAGGCTCATCCCTAAGGCCCAGCCTATTCAATCACATAGATGTAGGGGTATGGGGTTACACATGTTATGATTGTTGCATGCTATCATCCCCTGCCTTTGTCTGCATGCATGCTGAACTTTGACCTTGTTTCTATACTTTTTTTGGCACTTCAATCCCTACATCCTTCAACATTTTAGTGAAAATGTTTTTACACTTTTTTCACTCGTTTTTACTGTGTATAGCAACACGTATAAACCTACTGTCTTTCGTGCAGAGTTCTACCTCCCTTGCATACCTATGAGGATAGCTAGCAATTGGCAGGGACTCGTACATCCTGTCTTGTACGAATATTGCCTTACTGAGTACAATAGCAGGTTCAGTTGCCTGCAACTGTTAGTCATTCAAAGAAATAGACACAAAGGAACAATGCTGGTAGCCAAAAAGACGAAACAGCGCGACGAACCACAACCACGACAAAACTTTTAACTTCACGTCTTTGGCACATGAGCAAACAAGAAAATGGCTAACGCTTCTAAGCTTGCAGACCTGGAGTTTGACGGCTTTGGGAGAAGGTATGAAGATTTTGCGAGGGGTCTGCCACTCTCAGAAATCTCGTACACATCCGCTGAAATCTTTCGAAATCGTCGGAAATCCCGGAAATCTTGAAATCTCCGTTGAAAATCCTGAAATCTTAGTCGAAAAATGAAATCTCCGTCGAAATCTTGATATCTCCGTCGAAATCTCCATTGAAATCTTGGGGGAAATCCCTGACAATCCAGATCACGTGATCACGCGCGCGCGCCTTACATGTAGATGTAGAGCAAGTTGAGAGTGGTGTCCACAGTCTGTCGGATAGCTAGCAGCGACTGCATGCCTCGTTGTGGCTACACAGAACTGGAAGTAAACGTGTGATATGTATCTAGACTAATTTACTGTGTTTGCTACTAGCCTTTTCATCAATGACACTGAACCCACGGCATGTAGTGACGTACGGTCTCTGTCATAGCAAGCCCGTAGGCTGGGGGGTTCGGGGGGTTCGGACGAACCGCACGCACGCAGGCGAAGGTCCGCCAGTTGCGCAGAGAGTGGGCGTGGTATATATAGCATTGCTTAGCCATGGGACGCCGAGAGCAGAAAGAGCGAGAGAGGAAACGAGCAGCTGGAGCCTGCGATGATACCTGGTTGCAGAAAAAGAGACCAATAATGGCGCTGCAGCTAGTTTGGCTGGCTCGGAGTCGCTTCCCTGGCTTCCACTTCCGTCGTACACAGCCGCCCAGTCTGAACGTCAGCGAATCCGATTGCAATAGAAACTGTTGATTCTTTGCAACTGTTGATTTTCAACTTACTGCAATTACACTTGCCTTACCATGATAAAAAGTGTCCCAAAAAGCAACAGAATCGATCTCAGAACGTCTAAAATTCAAAAAATTTCCTAGGGGGCATGCCCCCCAGACCCCCCCTAGCCACTGCACATTTGGTGCGCATTGCTCTGGGTCCACCTACTGAGAGCAAAGAACCCCCCCACTCCAGGATCAGGCTACGGGCCTGTCTATGGGCACGATTAGTGGCCCTCTTTCTTCTGTACATCTGTTTTAGAGGTTAGGCTGTCTGCAATTAGGCTGTCTGCATTCTGGAACTTGATATTATGAGTCTCAGTAACCCTACAGGGCATGGGAACAAACCTAGAGGCAGGGAGTGAGCTGGATATTGTAGTCACAATCTGCAACAAATTGCCAGAGTATGTAGTGAATTGTTTTCTTACATCTGGGGTTGATGTGATCACAGATGTTAGTGAGGACCCAAGTAATTCAATTTTATATGACGAGTATATATTATAATTCACCTCAGTCTGTTTTTCCTGGACACCATGCATGCGTGACATGTAATTTTACATTGTTTACAGAGATTTTATCACAATGTTGATCATTGGTGTATTACACTTTACCATCACACCAATTTCCACATTTAGTAGAGCTTCTGCTAGTAAGATACGCTAATACTTGCCTGAGGCTATTTTATACAAGATTTACATGGTTTACATAGATTTTATCACAATATTGATCTTTTGGGTATTAAGCTCTACCATCACACCAATTTCCACATTTAGTGGAGCTTTTGTTAGGGAGATACAGTAATGCTTGCCTGAGGCTATTCATTGTTATATTACAAGATTTACATTGTTTACAGAGATCTTATCACAACGTTGATCATTGGGGTATTACACTTTATCATCATTCCAATTTCCACATTTAATGGAGCTTTTGTTAGTGATACAGTAATCCTTGCCTGAGGCTATTTGTTGTTATATTACAAGATTTACATTGTTTACAGAGTTTTTATCACATCGTTTATCATTGGGGTATTCTCAGGCAATAGTTAGCTATATCTCGCTAACAAAAGTAGCACAAAATGTGGAAATTGGTGTGGTGTTAAAGCTTAATATTCCAATAATTATTTGCTACCAAGTAAACTTCAAAATAGCAAAATGCATGTACCTAGGTCCAGAAAAAATGTTGCACTACCCCCAGTGGAACTACACCGCTGTACCAAGTTTCATGTTTAGATGTGTTACCGTTAGTAAGTTACGCTTCTTCAAGCGGAAGAAGAAGATGGAGAATTTAATACCTTTCTCATGGATCAAATTATACCATTTTATAATCACAGTTCTCAGGGTCGCAGTTTCTGGGTATAGTTACACATTCCAGAAGTCCAGTAGGTAGCAAACTGAAAGTGAAAGTGATGAAAACCTTATATATGGTTTTCAATGGAGATAGACCATAGCAATCCCGTACTACCGTACTGTATGATAGAAGCACTCACAGAGCATGTTGTTTGTCTGAAAAGGCCTATACTAACATCCGCGTTCGGGAGTTCTCAGCAATTACTTTTGTATGGGGCTAATGGGCGTGTCTGCACCATCCCTACATATAGAGTCTACCGACTCTATGATGTATATATGTATGTGTGTGTATGTGTGTGTGCATGCGTGTGTGTGTGCGTGCTTGTGTGCGTGCGTGCGTGCGTGCGTGCGTGCGTGCGTGCGTGCGTGCGTGCGTGCGTGTGTGTATATTTAGGTTTAAAACATCTGTACATAATTTACTTTTAGGCAATCATTTCACTCTTTCTTTGATTTTCCAAAGGTAAATGTTACAGGAAACTCAAAAAGTACATGATCAAGTGCCAGTGGACTGGAGGAGTACTCGGCCAGGGTTCATTTTGCACAGTACTTGAAATGAGGTCTGGAGACCAACTGTATGCTGGGAAAAAGTACACTGAAAATCATCAATTATTCATTCTTGGGCAATTACTTATCCTAACAAAGATTAATCACTCCAATATTGTGAAATCTGTTGGCGTGACATTTGGTAGAGATTGTTCTCCAATTTTTCTTATGGAATGCATGAAAATAACTCTCCAAGAATACCTTCTCAACAAGCACCCAAATGCACCTGTGGTCAAAAAAGCAAAGTTATTGCATGATGTAGCCAATGGATTGAAGTTTTTGCATAACCACAGCCCCGCTATTATCCACAGGGACCTCACAGCTACTAATGTTCTTCTTGATGAAACATTCTCTGTGGCAAAGATATCAGACTTCGGTAATGCTTGTTTGCTGGATCTAAAATCTGGACCCACGCCACTAACCAGTCAATCTGGTTATATGCCCCCAGAGGTATTTGAGGGAGAGGATTGTGACACCAGCCTTGACATATTCTCGTTTGGCCATTTGATCCTTTTCACTATCAATCAAGAAATCCCGGGACATCTCTTAGGGGCAACATACAAAGATCTTAATGGTATTCATGGACGTTCAGAAATTGAACGACGCACTCCTTACATTGTGAAGGCTCACAAACAACTTGGGAGTAGACATGCATTCATAGTACTCATGAACAGATGCCTTCACAATGTGCCTAGAAAAAGACCCTCTGCTGAGGTGTTGGTGGAGACTCTGTCACATGTGGTGAGTTGCATACAATTGGAAGTACACAGCCGCTTTCATTAATTACATCATGTGTTTTGGAGTGTTTGGTTCAAAGTATCCTTGAGAGGGAAGAAAATGTGGGTGTCTGTGTAATGTGATATCAATATTTCATCAATCAACTTAATTGAGGCTTCACTCATGGTTGTTTTGCCTGGCAAGCTACTGAATACCTGTGTGAAGCTCTCAAATCAGGTGGCTCCTGTTGTAAGCCATATTATAGCTACAACTACATATAAGTTAGACGCCGAGTCGAGGGAACTACGCGATTTAGAAAGCCGAGGGCCGGATGTAGCGTCCCGAGCGTAGCGAGGGCGCTACCAAGGGCCCGAGGCTTTCTAAATCGCGTAGTTCCCGACGACGAGTGCGTCTAACTATTTTAGACTACAGCGGAGAAACTGATTGGACAATGACTATTCAAACCGTTAGCAACAAGCGTGCAAATAGATCCCGGTACTAGGGGCCAGCGGCCAACTATAGATCCCGCTAACGAGGTAACTATGAAAAATAGATCCCGCGTTTTTCGCAACCTGATTGGTCAATTTAAAGTTACCATAGTCTAAATATAAGTTAGACGCCGAGTCGAGGGAACTACGCGATTTAGAAAGCCGAGGCCCGGATGTAGCGTCCCGAGCGTAGCGAGGGCGCTACCAAGGGCCCGAGGCTTTCTAAATCGCGTAGTTCCCGACGACGAGTGCGTCTAACTATTTTAGACTACAGCGGAGAAATTGATTGGACAGTGACCATTCAAACCGTTAGCAACAAGCGTGCAAATAGATCCCGGTACTAGGGGCCAGCGGCCAACTATAGATCCCGCTAACGAGGTGACTATGAAAAATAGATCCCGCGTTTCTCGCAACCTGATTGGTCAATTTAAAGTTACCGTAGTCTAAATATAAGTTAGACGCCGAGTCGAGGGAACTACGCGATTTAGAAAGCTGAGGGCCCGATGTAGCGTCCCGAGGCTTTCTAAATCGCGTAGTTCCCGACGACGAGTGCGTCTAACTATTTTAGACTACAGCGGAGAAACTGATTGGACAATGACTATTCAAACCGTTAGCAACAAGCGTGCAAATAGATCCCGGTACTAGGGGCCAGCGGCCAACTATAGATCCCGCTAACGAGGTGACTATGAAAAATAGATCCCGCGTTTCTCGCTACCTGATTGGTCAATTTAAAGTTACCGTAGTCTAAATAATAGTTAGACGCCAAGTCCGGGAAACTACGCGATTTAGAAAGCCAAGGGCCCCGGGGCTGTAGCGTCCGAGCGCAGCGAGGACGCTACTACGGGGCCCGAGGCTTTCTAAATCGCGTGGTTTCCCGGACGACGGCGTCTAACTAATTTAGAGCGTGCTATCTCCAAGACAACGATAGTTTGAATTTAACAGAAGCCGTGTAGGATTATCCGCCATTGCAGCAAAGCCAAGGTTTGGTATCCGTCTACCAACGTTCGAACACTAACTACACGCGAGTCTTATTAACCACGCCCTGCCCTAAGGTACTCGGCAGCGGGCTAGCTGAATTCGACATTTAGCAGGTATAGTACAGTTAGACCTTCTCTTTTGCTGTTTCGCTTTCCGTTTGTTATCATAGTTGCGCGTATTCTCTTCTTTTCAACTCGTCTAAGTCTTGGCAAATTGCCTGCGGCACTTAGAATTCACGGACCGTGACTTCTACGGGAAATA
Source organism: Theonella swinhoei (assembly GCA_963970385.1). Lineage (NCBI taxonomy): Eukaryota > Metazoa > Porifera > Demospongiae > Tetractinellida > Theonellidae > Theonella > Theonella swinhoei. The sequence continues at coordinate 2,410,853 of OZ019947.1, forward strand.
GAAACCATGCACTTGACCAATCAGATTGCAGAATTTAAAACAGCTAAGCTCTAAATATGTGTATAATTCTGATATTATACATGTAATATATGCTAATAAAGTCTATGAACAATTATTTCACAGGTGTTAGTAGAAGATAGTGATATCAGGATTTTGGTTCAGCAAAAAGAAAAGCAGGTAATTACACTTAACACTATCTTTGCCTGCGTGTACATCCCCTTCATGTACAACTAGGACCCTTTCATATAGGTAGGTAAGTAAGAATGTGACTGACTCATAAACTGTAGACAAACTGATACCTTCTACCGACGGAAACCCATATTATCCAAGAAGACCCAGGATGTAGAATACCTGGAAACTATATACTACAATTACTACTCTAGATAGGTTGGGTATGTAACTTATTATTTTCATGCCTATACAGTTCCAAGCAGTGTCCAGTGGAATGAGTAAAGCACCCCAAAAAATGGACAGAGGAGCTGCTGTGACACTCAATGGCACTGCATACTTCACACCATATGGGTCACATGTGTTGTACAAGTACCAGGTGGATGAAGACAAGTGGACAGAACTGCCTTTGTGCCCTCAAGCGAACTATGGCCTCACTATCATTGAAACACTTCCAACAGCAATCGGAGGGGTGAAGGGTGAGAAAGATCCTGATCACGAAGTAGTGGAAAATGGCCATCCAGTCAACACTCTTGTGAGCTTCAATGGCACACAGTGGGTAGAGAAATTTCCACCAATGATAATAGCACGTTCCAGACCAGCAATAGTTAGTACATGCACTCCAGATGGTGACACAACTACCATTGCTGCTGGTGGCTGGGGTCATGATGGAGATTGGTGGACTGATGTGGTGGAATACTATAGCTCTATGACAGGATGCTGGACTAGACTTATTGATATGCCACTTCGTCTCCCTGGCATTGCTGCTGCATTGTGTGGTGATCAGCTGTACCTCCTTGACTGGGGTGACTCAGTATACACATGTTCATTGCAAGAACTAATCATGACTAGTGAGGCAGTTCTGTCCATTGATGGAAAGGTGACTGAGAAGTACTTGAGTGTTTGGAAATCCATTCCAAATGCCCCTACACTGTGGTCAACACCTGCCATTGTGTGCGGCAAGCTGGTAGTGGTAGGAGGCCACACTCGACCCAACCCTACCAATGCCATACATATGTACAATGGTGGAGAATGGATGTGCATTGGGCACATGTCCAGTGCTAGGAGAGACAGTATCGTTGCAGTTACATGTGATGACAAAATGATTGTGGTTGGAGGTCTTGACCCAGAAGTGACTGATGATGTCGAAATATTCTCTGTTACATGTACGTAGTTACCACACAACCACTGAGTGTATTACTCACTGTTACATATGCCTTTATTACTCCAGTTTGTTGTATCTGCAGTGCATGTCTACATTACTGTATTTGATATATCGGGGAAGAACCAGTGACCAGGGGCATTACCTTAGATCTAGACATTAGTTGGCAGGATGTTTTATATTACATAGCTGAATAACCTCACATCCTGTTGGTAATCAATGTCTCCAGCTTACATAGCTACAACAATGGCCCAATAACCTCATGCCCTGTTGGTGTCTCCAGGTTGTCTCCTCTGTGTATATACATGTGGGGATGATAGCATCCTGTGGGAGTGTAGGGTAATAGGGTATTTTTTGTCTGACTGCATGAGGCCAGAAAAAGTAAGTTGAATGGTCCATCCTTCCCATGTACATTTCCTTTATCCTTGTGGGCATGCAAGGAAGTTCCTTATTAACCCTCAGCGTGCATGCGCAGCAAGGGTTAATAAGGAACCAACAAGAACAGCAATGGAAATAGAACAGATCCTTTGCGAGAAATGAACAAGGAGCCCCAGGTTGTCCAACAGTGCAAGTTCATGGAACAAGTCTATGGTAGCAACCTAACAGATATTATATTGTCACAACAAGTTGGTGATGAGAACCTACTTAGCCTTAAGTCTGCTAAAAAGTTACTCCTTGACGCAGATCGCCATTACATCTGGGAGAAAGTCTCGACAGAGCCTTGCTGCTCTCTCCCGTGATATTAATTGGAGGAAGTTGTGGGATGTAGCCAGGGAGCATGGCATCCAGGGTGCATGGTCAATATCTGCTGTGCTTCGTGCAATCTCAATGCCAGTGTTCAGTAAGGACCTCTCCTGTCACATATGTGACTTTTCCTACCATGAAGGCTCTACTCCTTTAGCTCATATTTCTGAATTCCATCTTGACTGTGACATCAATCACTTGTTGGACCTGCTCAGAGATCCGTGCGATGACACCTTCATTGTTGCAGCATCCTTTAAGTCTACTTTCTCACAGCATCACTGGATTTAGCTTACCTAACACTGTTCTTGTTATTTACTTATCAAGTCTGGTAACTTATTTTTGTTGTATTGTATAGAGTAACGTATCGAATTTCGCCAGGCATCTAATTTCGACAGTCTAAACAGCACGCTCAACAGTGCTCTGCTAATTCTAACTACATGCTCTTACAGACAGGAACGAGGGTACTAATATTTAGAAGTTTGAAGAGATTCAGCCTAATAGAAGCTAAGCGATGAACATGAGAAGTGACCTGCCGAATACTTCGATTTTCGTCAGTTCGATATCTATATATAAGTTAGACGCCGAGTCGAGGGAACTACGCGATTTAGAAAGCCGAGGCCCGGATGTAGCGTCCCGAGCGTAGCGAGGGCGCTACCAAGGGCCCGAGGCTTTCTAAATCGCGTAGTTCCCGACGACGAGTGCGTCTAACTATTTTAGACTACAGCGGAGAAACTGATTGGACAGTGACCATTCAAACCGTTAGCAACAAGCGTGCCAATAGATCCCGGTACTAGGGGCCAGCGGCCAACTATAGATCCCGCTAATGAGGTGACTATGAAAAATAGATCCCGCGTTTCTCGCAACCTGATTGGTCAATTTAAAGTTACCGTAGTCTAATTTCGTTTTTGCCTGAAAAACAGAACTAGAGCCTAGCTAAGACACACTGAAATAACTCTATATAGAGCATACTGTAGAGTGGAGCAATCGCTGCAACAATAGAACCTGGAAACTCCCCGCTACAGCTGGCTCCTGACGAATTAATATGCTGAATCAGCAAAAATAACTTCTGCATGGAACAGATACGGAAGTTACTTCTGAGACTTGTATTCAATTGTACTGATGTATTACAGTGTATCATTGTTTTCATCGAACTTTAATGTGTGATTTCAGTGTGATGATATAGCGTTCTCAGTGTTTAATCACACATTAAAGTTCCGTATCTGTTCCATGCAGAAGTTATTCCGTATCTATTCCATGCAGAAGTTATTTTTTCAGCGTGTATTAGCTGTTTTTCAGGCAAAAACGAAAATAGATATCGAGCTGACGAAAATCGAAGTATTCAGCAGGTCACTTCTCACGTTCATCGCTTCGCTTCTATTAGGTTCAAACTTCTAAATGTTAGTGCCCTCGTACCTGTCTGTAAGCAACGACATTCCGCGCACTTTTTTGACAGCAGAGCCTTCCAAGGGTCCTAAAAAGTCTAACAATAGGCTAAATTCTACCTGAAATACAACTGGATGTAAGGTAGCAAGTTCAGTCTCCGTCTTTTGTCTAAAGTCTTCCGTATATTTCCCGTTAACGTGGTAATTTGGGTAATTTGCGCGCGCCTGCTGCCTTCCTTGGATGTGGTAGCCGTTTCTCAGGCTGGAGCGCGTGCGCTTTCAAAGATTTGCACACGCGCGTACGCCGAGGCTCTATGATATTGGAGTGAATGGAAAGTGTTGAAGAATCATCAAGAGTTGCATTTGGTATGAAAATGTATCGTGTAAAATGAAATTGGATGATGGAATCCTCTCAAGAAGCTATCCTGTTGAAAGAGGAGTCAAAAAAGGCTCTGTGCTCTCTCCTGCCCTATTTCTGCTAGTTATGGACCCTCTACTCTCAAAACTCCAGAGCTCAGGAATGGGCCTGTCAATCAACAACTTCTATGCAGGTGGCTTTTTACATGCAGATGATATTCGCACAGTTGCGACGTCCCCTGAGTCTGTGGAAGATCAGGTGACCACAGTAAATATGTTTGGTAGTGAAAACTTCCTTCAACTTAACATCAACAAATGTGAGATTGTGCCCTTCTCTCATTCCAACAAGTCTGGTCAACGACCTCACTGTAAAGTACGTGGTATGGTCATTCCAGTAAGGTCTGAAGCCAAATGTCTTGGATACTGGTGGAGGAGTGATTTACTTGCTTCTAAGTCTGTTTCAGAGAACATTGGGAAGGTTTTTTCTCCATGGAAGTATCGGGGCCTTCCAGGGTGACTTAAACCCACTCTCTACAAGATCTATAATAGAAACATGTGCCGTCCCTGTTCTGTTGTCTGGGTGTGAGAACTGGATTCTGTCAAACAAGTGCCAAAAAGATCTTGAATCATTCATTGGGGAGTTGGCTAAGAGGGCTCTAAAATGGCCTAAACATTTTTCAAACACTGCGGCAGTTGTGACCCTTGACCTTCACAGTGCCAAATCCTACCTGCTTCAGAGGAAGCTCATTTTTCTGCGAAGGCAACTGATCTTAGATGCTATGGATTCTAACAGAATCGGTGTAGTTGCCATGAAATCATTGTCAGATGATCCTGAATCCCTCTGTTTAGTAAAAGGAATGCAGAGAGCTGGAATCCCACTTCAATACTGTCTTTACCACAGAGATCTTAACTGATGCAGACTCTACCAACCCAACCAACATAAAGAAATCTATCAAAAAGATTGACAGAGACCTGAGGTTGGAAATGTGTGCATTGAAGTCCCCTTTCATTGCCCAGGTTGTAACAGCTGGTGGAAGCTGGCCAAAGTTATGGGACTGTGCCCTTCATTTAGGCTCGAAACACCTTAAAGGTCTATAAAATTTAACTAGACTCATGGCCCATCATGGTCGAGGCTCAAAGCTGTGTCCACTGTGTGATGCTCCCACTCATCCGCTGATCGAACATGTATTAACCCAACATCACAGCAACCTCAGTCTTTCAACCATCTTCGATTCTCCTCTGTCAACAGATACGCTTCTGACTCAGCTTGTGGACTGTGATATCCGTTTTGTGTATAAACTATGGAAACTTTTCAATGACTCTTATAACTTAACCCTTACTCTCTGCTTCCTTTACCCATACATAATATATATATATAAAGTGTAAAAAACATTTCATTAAAATGTTGAAGGATGTAGGATGGTAGTGCCAAAAAGTAAAGACAAGATTGTAATAACCCAAGTAGTGCACAGTGAACAACTGATTATGCCATGTGAACATTATGCATGTATGACAATGGCAGACTAACAGCATAACATGTATAGTTCAGAATTCAGAGTTCACGCTACCACAAAGATGAATTACAATTTGTGTATGCAGACAAGGGATAATGCAACAATAACAACATGCGTAACCCCAAAAAGTAAAATGTAGGGAGGGGTTACACATGTTGTTATTGTTGCATTATCCCTTGTCTGCATACACAATTGTAATTCATCTTTGTGGTAGCGTGAACTCTGAATTCTGAACTATACATGTTATGCTGTTAGTCTGCCATTGTCATACATGCATAATGTTCACATGGCATAATCAGTTGTTCACTGTGCACTACTTGGGTTATTACAATCTTGTTCCTTTACTTTTTGGCACTACCATCCCTACATCCTTCAACATTTTAATGAAATGTTTTTTACACTTGTTTCACTTGTTTTTCTTGGGTACCTAGCAGTGTCCATTTTTGCTTCTTTGCTTTAGCATCCCTAATATTCCTACTTGTTTGTTTTTGATTCTACTTGTTACTATATTAGTGTTACATAAGTCATATTCAAAACTGAGAACAAGATACAACATACTGCTACTTATAGTGAGGAACTATTTTGTACATGAGAAATATTGTTGGAAATAAGACAGTGTAGTAGGAATTGACAAATGAAGTGTGAATAATACAAAGGGCATAATAAAAATATACAATGATGCATCACCATTACAAAAATACAACATGGTCAGATTATAGGAAATGAGGATATGACATGGAGGAATTATTGATGAGATTAGCTGGAAATACATGTGGTTTTCAATGGGGAATGATGCATGTAAGGAAGTATGCAGTGTACAATATATGTGGGGAAAGGTAAAATGGGATGACCATGCAGGCTTTGGTAGTGCAGGTGGGAGGTTGACCACAAAATATGGGAAGGTAGTGGATGAAGTTAGTCTAGGGGGGAAAAAGGGAAAGGATCTAAGTCATTTTTTTAATGGAGAGTTGTCACAGCTACACAGAGGCTTAGTGCATAAGGTACACCACAACTAGTCTGGGAAAGGAAGTCTGGGGGTGGAGGGGAGGGAAAGGATCTAAGTCATTTTTTAATGGAGAGTTGTCACAGCTACACAGAGTCTCATTAGGCTTAGTGCACCACAACTAGTCTGGGAAGGTAGAGGATGAAGGAAGTCTGGGGATGGAGGGGAGGGAAAAGATCTAAGTCATTTTTAATGGAGAGTTGTCACAGCTACACAGAGTCTCAATAGGCTTAGTGCACAAGGTACACCACAACTATTTCAATAAGTGCAGACTCCACAGTCTAACAACTTGCTGTATTGCAGCTAGAATGTACATGTAGAGGGTGGTTAAAAGTGTGATTGTTTTTTGACCTGTAGCTTAGTGGATGTGATAGCTACATGTAAGTGGCACTTGCACATTGTAGTACGAAGTGATGTGCACTCTGACAAGTTATTGTTAACTGCATGATATGAGTATGCAGTCTGTCAGTGAGTGACTCATCCAACCCAAGTGTACAAATAGTGACACATCTGCAGCTGCACTATCCAGGGGACATGCTATAGCTATATGTCATGTAGTTGGCCTGGTAATAGAGTTACTGAGGTCCATCATATTTCTCAATCATAAATTCCACATGTATTGCAGTTTGTGGATATTTCTTTCCAAAATATGTTGGTACAACACACAATTCATGCTTGATGTATGATGCTATGGATTCACTTATTTCTCATGTACTATTGTGGTTAGCTAACATCATATCTCATCTCCACAGAGCGACATGTAAAGTAGACTTCTATGTATAATATAGGGAAGTACTATAAGCCATAGCAAGTTGCCGTCAGTAGTCCATTAGGAAGTACTTTCGTATAGCACACTTGGGGTTGGTCAAATCACAGGGAAAACTAGTCATAAGTGCGGGCCTGAAAGGGCACCGCATAACGTAGAGAACGTCCGTATTTGCACCGTCAGCACACCGCGCAAGTCCGTCGTGGGATTACTCAACTGCGTACTACGGTACTAATTTCTGTGCAGCACACATCTACTCTGTAGTGTCATGCCCAGTACGCAGAAAATAGTGCCTTATTCATGAGTTGAATTTGTCCCATTATGGACTTGCACGGTGTGCTGATGGTGCAAATACGGACGATCTCAACGTTAGACGGTGCCCGTTCAGGTCCACGTTTATAGCTGCTTTTCCCTGTGAATTCCTTGCCCCTTAGCCACATATTCCAGAATCACTGATAGCTCAGTCCACTTGCATGTATCTGTGACACACAATGTCTCTCACATGCTCCAAAATAACAGTACGAACAGCCATATAACCCAGTTATTATGTATGTCAAGGATCCGGGGCACTCTGTGCTTAGAACCCATAACACTGAACGTGCTTCCACACAGGGAAATCTGTAGCAGCTGCTCTGGGTAGTGGCAACACCACTACTACTGAAACAAGCCAATGGGTGGCCTTTAAGACCCACAGGGGAAATTCAATTACTCTAACAATAGCACCGTTTGGACAACCACCATTACATTGTCTAAAATAAGCCAGACTGGCTTATCAAAGGCTTGCCTTCAAGGTCAGAATAGTATCAACCTCTGTATCAGTAATGGAGGTTACACTGACTAGAGCATTCCCATTTCTTTCTCTGTGCACATGCACCTTTGTTGTCAGTGCAGAGTTGTGGAGTCTTTCATTAAATAGGTATTAATAGAAAAGTCTCTCTTCACATATGCTGGTAAGCTGAGTCAGAAAAATGGCTCTGAGGCCGTAGTGTGACACCCTGTACCAAAGTCCTCCCTTGGAGTAATCTGGAGGGACTTAGCTCATGGACGTAACACTCTTGAGCAAAATCCAGCATGCTCTTTACAGGCTTGCATATTTAGCAGTCTCCTAGCTGCTAATCTACACACAAAACCCAGGGCATTAGTTTTGCTACAGATTCATGTAGTTCTTAAAGGTTTTGGTCAACTTGGATGTTGCTTCAAAAATCACGCAACAAAATGTTGTCAGCATTGCGTACATTTACTCTACGTTGGTAGTATTTTTCTGATAAGCCTTCTTTTTTCACAGGGAAAATGGTGCATGTATACGGACTTCCACAGAGTCAAAGAAGTCCGTATTCATGCACTATTTTCCCCGTGTTTGTTGATAAAAAGCCACAGAGTCAAAAAAGTCCGTATTCATGCACTATTTTCCCTGTGTTTGTTGATAAAAAGGCATTGTGTACACAACAAAAGCAAACAATGAACTTGCTCTTAAACTCAGATTCGATCAGCAGCAGCAGCAGAGCTTTTTCAGACCACTCAGACTGGCAGAGGACTCTATAAGTTGCAGTGAATAATGTAAATGTACGACTGTAACCCGCACTAATGTACCTGAAATGCAGTGTCATCAACTGGGATGAGACCACCTTCGTAAAAGGACATTAGTGGCAGTGCCGATGTATCATCTTACGACTGATGTACCTGAAAGCGATCATTGCAATTGTAAATCGGAGCAGTAGCGAAGGGCCTTCAGGGCACACGAACTGGCGGGACTCGGAACTCTGTATTTGATAATTGTAGTGGATACCAAACCTACAGTAAACTGACGTACCTGGAGAGTGACTGTACCGCCAGGTTAAAATAATGAAAAAGTGAAGTGTCAAAATGACGATGAACAGCAAGTAGACGAATAGCAAAACATCAGCGCAGCGAAAAGCAACACGAAGACCCCTGCCGCTGCCTATGCTCGGACTGCAGCCTGACCGCTTATATGTAAATTATCACGTGATTTATACAATCGTAAAAAATGGCTGCGACTACTTGCCCTTTAATTTCTACAGTACCTGCGTATTTTTTCAGTACGCATTGCATGCTGTTTTTCAACACTTTTTGGCACTTCCGGATCCATGCCTACATCCTTTAACGTATGTTTTTGCAACTGTTCTGCTATAATATGAGCCCCACCCTCTTCTACTTCTGCGCGCATGCGCGCTTGAGCCAAATGCACAAGCGCGCGCGCGCGGACAATTACAAAATGGCTTCCAACACCATTGAACAAATAAGGAAGTTCTCGATTATACACTTGCGAGTGAAGTTACGAAGATTCTCTTGGTCAAGGATCACACACGAAAGTGAAAGGAGTCGTTTCATGCAAAAACCAAGGAGAGTACTTGTGCCACTTTTGCGGTAGGCCAGAAGAAGATGATGATGAACAAAAAAATCCAAAAAGGGGTGTGTGGCAAATTCCGTAAGTCATTGTAGCTGTGTATTTTACGTACTTTGAGGGCCTTAGCGGGTGCAGAATCACTCGTAGAGATTGTGTATGTGTCTAAAAGGGTTTGTAACTGCCGCCTTTGGGAGTTCTGAGCCATTCTATTTTGGAAAATGGGCGTGTCCTGTCGGCGCCATCCCTACATAGAGAGTCTACCGACTCTCTGATATTTATTTATTTATTAATTTTTGTTAGCTGTATGCTCGTGCCCCTTGTAGGGCTTCTCGTATGAAACATTGAACATTGATTGGGTTCTGTACTTTAGTGGATTCATTAATATCAGTGGCACAAACCAACTAGAAGCTTTAGCCCAGCAGAATATATGCACATATTAACATGACAGATAAATGAAGTATATGCAGTATCAGAGAACCCTGTTTGTAGATATAACAGTTGAAGAGACTAGGTAGCTATGCTTGTTTCACTTGCCAATTAAGATTCTACGAAACAAGACAAATAGAATTTGTACTACAAACTCTACCACTTCAAGTAGTCAACCACTTTGGCTTTTGCTCTCTGATTGTCTTGTATTTTCCACTAAATGAAAGCTTTAGGATAAGGGGACCATTAGAGAGGCAGTCGGCATAAATGACACTAACAGTACGCTAGTTAATATTTGCACATGACTAGATCTACCTGACTGTGAAGACACAGGAGTCGCAGCCAAAGCACTCCTGAGATTGTCATGAGTGCTACCGTGCCCCTCTTCAGAGGCTCCCCTTAAGGGTTCCCTACATCTTTTGTTGTATGGGGTTAGTATTGTTATGCCATCATCCCCTGCTTTGTTGCATAGATGCCTTCTTCGTTTCTATATACTTTTTGGCAATTTCATCCCTACAATTAAAAATGATTTAGCTACACCTGTTTCATAGACATAATATGTAGATGATCCCAACTGCCTTGTGGAATGTATATATTTGTGGTTTCTGTGGGTTAGAAGAACTATTACATATGTAAGGACAGTTTACACGTAGAAGGACCCGCACTGACAGTTCTGCTGGTGATATTTTTAAATTAGTATGTTAATAGATAGATAGATATTATACCTGTGCTCTCTACCCTGATATCAAAAGTGACTTCAAATACGGAAAGTGGACTAAATGAAAATGCTAGAACCCTTTTGTGCAACAATAAAGTTTGTAGTTCCCAAGAGTTTCAAGACTTGTGCATTCCCCATATACAAGCTTGGGAACGCTTGGGAAATGAACACTTGTGTCCAAGCCTGTATGTCTCTTGGGTACAAGCGTTTCCAAGAGGTGTACAGGCTTGGACACAAGTGTTCATTTCCCAAGCGTTCCCAAGCTTTTACATGAGGAATGCACAAGCCTTGAAACTCTTGGAAACTACAAACTTTAGTGCTGTGTTGGCAAGGGCAGTCCATACTTTTCAGGCAAAATAATGAAAATTGGACCCAGGTCCACTTTTATCTTGGACCAACTATGTACGCAAAGTGTAGTATATGGAAGTTGGTTCCAAATTACCTCACCCTAACTTATAGCACATGCATTGAGCAGTGTTATATATAACCATGTTATAAAATACCTAACACACATTATTATGGAGTATAATACATTGGAAGACCACATTAATAGTGTATTTTTTTTATTTCTGCTTCATTCCACATAAAATTCGATTTCTTCAATCAAAATACTCCTCGGATTTGCAGGTTGTGTTGGTGTTGGTATTCTATTACAGATCCTGACCTCTAAAGAAGTGGGGGTACTAGGATTGATGTCTTTTACAAAAAAGGGAGGTTCGTCATTGTTTTCACTGTTGGGATCACAACAATTGCTATTGTCAGGACATTGCCTCCCATCCCACAGAGGGTCATCAAGGTTGTAAACACTCGAGATATCAGACAATCCAACATCGAATGCAGATTCACAGAAATAGTCCTCACCAACAAAACTGGGAGTAGTACTAGTAGCACCTTCAACACATGGACAAACCAGAGTTGTCAAACTACCCAAACTAGATATATCAACAGAAGTTAGGCCAGCAGCGAAGGTCCAAATGTGCTCTCTTGTTAAATTCACGTTATTATAAGTTACGCTGACTCCCTCAACATAAGCATGGTGAATTGGAGCTGCAGCTGAGCTAAAAAATCCTTGACTACCTAATTCAGCATATCCTATTACCCTCCCACATACTCTACTGTATTCTCCACCAGTGTCAAAATATATTCCATCACACACATTTGTTATACGTGGAACTCCAACAGATTCACCCTCACAAAATCGCCTTCCACTCATTATCACTTCTTTCCAATTGGTTGGGCAGGCATCACTGACTGGCAACGAATACTCATGTTTCACAATACACCTCCAATTTCCTTCTCCACATGAATTTAATAGATGTAGAAAGTCCGTGAGGAAGTCTAGCTGTGACTGGACCTCATCAAGACAGGTCTCAATGTCACACAGTTTAGTCTCTGTGTCTTCCTTGAGGGTTTCCAGGCAAATTGCAGCATTGCTAGTCACTCCAAGTCTCTCTGACATGGTTGATTCTACAGTACTAATCCTATGTCTGAGGGAATTGTAGCCATACTTGAGATATGAGAGCTTCCCACGGATCCTCTGTAGCTGCTTGTCCTGATTGCCATACTCCTCCAGCAGATCCTCCATCATATTTACCACTTTCCTAAGAGCTTCAGCCACTGTAAGTGTAATATAGGGATTGCATAAAAATGAACAGAGACAAGATTTGGATGCAGACATGCTATATAGATCAATGTACTAAAAAAGGTAGCATGTTGATGTACATAGCATGTCTGTATCCCAATCTTGTCTCCGCTCATTTTTATGCTATCACTTCAGTGGAAATAACCACAAATGGAAGAAACCTCAATAAATAGGACACACAATTTTTGCCATATTTCAAATTATATTTTGCCAAATACACAACGAATAATATTTAGGTAATATCGTAATTCTATTATAATGAAGAAGCAAACTTAGTATATACCTGATTGCTCCTCAGAAGTATGTAAGCAGGAAGGTATTAGAGTAGCAACTGCCACCAGCAGCATTACCTGATACAACATGCTGTACAGTAGGACACTCAGTATTAGGTATACACCAGGAGAGGACACGGCTGAGATTGGATCTCTTCTGAAGTGTCACTGGACACTGGATGAAAGCAACTCATATACCAGGTATTAGTTGGAACCTGAACTCCCTCCCCAGCAACTACAGTATTTCAGTCAGTGTACAGGAGTGGTACTACTAATGAAAACACCTTTAGAGGCCCAGCAAAGAGTGTACACATATCACCTAATCCCTATTGACACCTGCAGTTATATATACAACACAGTCTTCTGATGGCCTCGAATGACACACATGTACAATGCACTGCTGCACCCATTATGACTGCAATTGTTAAACTTCCTTCAGTAATGTGTAAATAGCTAGGACTACATAGAGTATGCGATCATTGTAGGCCTCTAAGGAAGACATTATAGTCAAAGCAGAATTTCATTAGTAGTACTACATCCTTAAACTCCATCTGAAGCAGCTATAGTATTTCAGTCAGTGTACAGAAGTCATACTAGTAAGGCAATGAGTGAACACATTAACTAGTCCTATTTACACCTGTAGAAATTGTTAATTATTTATACTGTATTGTAAAGTATATGTAGACTAAGTGTGAGTGTATCCCGTCATGCACTGCATAGTGTCATTGGATACATACCATCAGATGACTCCCAGTCTGTTGTAACTGGCTACATGCATTATCTATACAGTTACCAGCAGGCATGCACACTCTCTGTGTCTAATGTGACATTGTGCATGTGTTTTGCAGTGTCCTTACAGTTTAGTGAAATGGTTTTGATTGTTCTCACACATTTCGGCTAATTCCAAGAGTGTGATGAATTATATACAGTAAAGTATATATATATATACAGGGCACATAATTATATACATGTATATAGTCAACAACATCCTCCCTCCTCCAACTGATTTTCATCTGTAATTCCAAGTCTGTTCATTATTTTACCCCACGGCACACATGCATATAGCTAGAAATCCCAACAGAATATTGAGAATCAATTTTTTTTGGACATGACAATAGATGTACTAGCTATATATCCACCATGGTACCACATCACTGTGTAATATCACAAGTAGTCCCCTTCTCTTCAAGAGAGCACATAATTTAAAACACTAATGGCTATATATCACAGCTTTCTTTTCCCACAACTGTAACATATCCCACACTTGATGTGTATAGACAAAGTTAACAACAACATGTTTATGACTCACTATGTGGAGATAAAATCAGACCAAGAATTATCACACAGTACTGTATATATAGGTCTAAAAACCATGTATAAGGTTTTTTATCACTTACACTTTCAGTTTGCTGCCTACTGGACTTCTGTTAACATGAATGTGTAACTATACCTAGAAACTAACTAGAATGATATGATTTGATTATAAAATGGTATAATTTGATAATTTTATAGGAGCTACATGGTTTGCAATAGGTTGTCCCACTATACCGCTGAATCGACTCTATAATAAGCTTATGCAATAGTCACACTCACCATGGCTACGTATGTATACATGTTCTCGCTGGTTCTGCTAAAGTTAACAGCAGTGCTACATTAAAATCATTGTTCTGCAGCCATCAAAAATAAAGATTGCTACAATTAATAAAGTGGAAAATACAAATATTGTATACTACTAATGGTAGCACACAATCTTGAAAATGCTACGTACAATAGGTGTATCTTTAGATATGGAGGTAAGGTGGTGTATCAATGTCTCTACTGCATTGATTGTAGGCTATCAATCAGTTGAGCAGCTGTCGGACGGCGGTCTTTGTCTTCATTCAAACATCTCATAATCAGCTCCACAAGTTGAGGATATTCAATGGATTGGATCAGTTCTGGACGGCGTTCAGGAGCTGGGAATTGGCATGTACACATCTCTACAAGGACCACACCAAAGCTGTAGATGTCCATCTTGGGAGTCTGAAGGGCAGGATTGTGGGACTCAGGGGCTGCATACACTGGACTACCAGGATTTTCAGTACGTAGCTGTCTTTGGAAATTAGCGGAACCATAGTCGGAGACCTTGGCTAGCCAGCCTCCATTGGGAGTGGGTTGGAGGAGAATGTTGGCACTGCTGAGGTCCCTGTGGATGATGGGGTCAGGGGTCATGTGGTGGAGGTAGTTGAGAGCACAGGCCACGTGAATTGCAATGGAGATGATGTGTTGGAGAGAGAGACGATGTTCTCTGTTGGAGTGACCTCTGTCAACCAGTGCTCGGAGGCTGGTGGGCATTAGCTCTGTTAGAATAGCCATGCCCCCATCAATCTTGGCTCCATAGAAGCGAAGTAGATTGGGGTGACTGACACGAGAAGCTATTGCCATTTCACGCTGAAACAACTGGTGGTGGTAGTCATAAGCTAGCTGACGATGGAGGTACTTGGCAGCACATTTGAGATGAGCGACTCTCACTTCAGCCCAGCCACCAATGCCTAGCACCTCTTCAGTGGAATGGAGATCTTCTGCCCTCACTTCCCATGATGGAACTCGCCGTTCAGCTGCAATAGCTTGCTCTTGAACTACCACCCTCTCATGTTCCCTCACCTCTACTTCATTTAGCCTTGCCTGTAGCTCATTAGCTCTCCTTTGTGCTTGTTGTAGTTCAACCCTCGCTCTGTCCCTTTCACCCTCCACTCCTCGTTTTTCCACTCTCACCCTGTCTCTCTCACGCTCCGCCTCCCTTCTTTCTACCCTCATCCTGTCCCTCTCACCCTCTACTCCTTGTTTTTCCACCCTCATCCTGTCCCTCTCACCCTCCGCCTCCCTTTTTTCCATCCTCATCTTG
The DNA here is from genome assembly GCA_963970385.1 of Theonella swinhoei. NCBI lineage: Eukaryota > Metazoa > Porifera > Demospongiae > Tetractinellida > Theonellidae > Theonella > Theonella swinhoei. The sequence goes on from OZ019947.1 coordinate 2,426,256, forward strand.
TCTCTCTCACCTTCCGCCTCCCTTTTTTCCACCTTCATCCTGTCCCTCTCACCCTCTGCCTCCCTTTTTTCCATCCTCATCTTGTCTCTCTCACCCTCTGCCTCCCTTTTTTCCACCTTCATCCTGTCCCTCTCACCCTCTGCCTCCCTTTTTTCGATCCTCATCTTGTCTCTCTCACCCTCCGCCTCCCTTTTTTCCACCTTTGTCCTGTCCCTCTCACCCTCCGCCTCCCTTTTTTCCACCCTCATCCTGTCCCTCTCACCCTCCGCCTCCCTTTTTTCCACCCTCATCCTGTCCCTCTCACCCTCCGCCTCCCTTTTCTCCATCCTTGCCCTGTCCCTCTCACCCTCCACCCGTCTAACCACTTCTTCAATAGCAGGTAGTTTAAAGCTGACCGTGTACTGTAGTTTCTCAACTCTTCTCTCCAGTGATCCTCGCTGGGAGTTGTCGACTACAGAGAGCAGCTCCCACTCAGACCGACCAGAACCGTCTATAAGTCCTGAAGTAATAAAAAAACTCTAATATACGTAGAGTAATGGTCATGGAATGCACAGCCCACATAGGATCATATAAGCATGTGTATATGGTTTTAGATGCTATGCCGATTTGTATACAACATTCAGCCCAGCCAGCTGAGCTGCCTCGGTAGCTTAGTTGGTAAGAGTATCGCCTGGAAAGCTGATGGCCATGGGTTTGAGTCCTACCTGAGGCTTTTGAAAAATGCCTGTTTCAGGCAAGTTGTTGGGTTGCTTTGCCTTTCTGTTGTGTTGTTGCTGTTGCCTTGCCTTTCTCAGTATGTCTTGGAGTGATTGTTCATACATGTACATATATATGCAGCTTCAAGTTTCATTATGAGCATTCTAGGGTGCTACATGTGTGAAGAACACATGTAGATGTACAACATGTGGATATACACATACAAGTGGTACATGGATCACAAAAATGGATACATGTACTTGCCAATTAACCGTATTGTTTCACGCAATCTGAATTAATGTAATGGACATCTGTTAGTAATGCAATATTTCATGAACTTTTAATGTAATATGCATGCACATACACACAAAAATATAAAAGAATGCTCAGCATTTTTTGGCGACTGGAAGTGACCAACTACTGTACTGTCTTGTAGCATTGTACAAGGTAGGCAGGCTTCTCTCTCTTGTGATGATTCAGCACACAATCTCCACTACTGATTGAGATGAATAGCACTAAAGTGCAAAACCCTCAGCGCATGAAAAAGCTATACATTGGAACCCCATCTAGCTATGGAAAATAGTGAAGAACTTTTTTTTATTGGGCGGAATGGCAGAAATCGTCTGAACAGACACACACACACACACACACACATACACACACACACACACACACACACACACACACACACACACACACACACACACACACACACACACACACACACACACACACACACACACACACAATCCAAGTACTGTAACCCTTTTGCGCATGCGCTGATGGTTAACAAGGTTGGCCTCTCACTCTTGCACAGATATTCTCCGATGAGCCAATCGGTCAATGCGCATGCATTACAGACGTCCATTACATCAATTGAGATTGCGTGAAACATTACAGTCAATTGGTAAGTGGAAGTGAGCCAATCTAGTTGTTTCAAACACGTGCTAGATGAGCAAAGAATACATTATGCATGTAATGATACATGTATATACATTAAAAACTCACTAAACTGCAGTAGTGTTGTGTCAGCTACTTTAGGTTGTGTCTCATCCGATCCAGTCCATGTCTCTGCACTCCCTCCAAAAACAGTCACCTCTGTTAGTCCCGGACCCAGACTGAAGGCAGTCAGGGAATGTCCCCAGCGAGGCTTCAGAGCAGTGTTCACCTAAAAGAGTCGTGCATAGCTGATTATGTCAGTACTGTACGAGAGAGTTGTCTATGTATGAATGGTATAAAGATGTCCATTAGATGTTCTGTACCTGCTAAGACCCTCAAAGTACAATGCTAGTGACACACATTAATTGGTGAAATCACTTAATCTTAGATGCACACAAATAATTGGGTGAGTACTGTTAAAGTGACGACACCACCTAGTCATATAGCTGGTGTGTATGTACTGCTAAGGATGCTTTGTGCATGTGCTACTCCTCATGACATATGACAGTAGTCAGATAGGAGGGTTTTAAACCCTATTAAATATTGGTTCTACAGTATGCTCATCTGGTAGAGAATATCTCACTTTTCTCCAGTTCCCTCTCTCTACATCAATAATCCAGACATCTTCTAGTGGCATGGCATCTCTGTTCCTTCCTCCATACACCAGCAGTTGAGGGTACTGCTGGCCATAGTTAAGACAACAAGCTGCATGGCCTAACCTCCCCTCTGGCCAAGGCCCTCTACGCGACTGCTTCAGTTGCATCCAGTGCTGAATAAAATGATGCAAAGGAACACAAAAAATTCAATGTGTACATTTGAGTGTAAGCTTTACCCCCTTTGACCCTTCTCAAATGAACAACAAAATATAATGTATGCCTGTTGATTTATTAATATGAGTGGCTGAGCTGCCTTATTTAGTAACTCAGCTCAGTTGGTAGAGCATCTGCCCAGAACACCAAATGTTGCGGGTTTGAATCCCGCCTGAGGCAGCTGATTTTATTTTTGAAAAATGACTGTCTTAGATGAGTTGTATTGTGTCAAGTTCTATTACTTTGGAGGTCTTTTGGTCTGATTATATTTAACCCTTGCTGCACATGCATAGCGAGGGTTACTGTACTTAGTTTGTGTGTCTGTCTGTGTGCCTGTCTGTCTGATGCCTCATTTCTCAGACACCATATGCTTATATGTTAAAATGAAGGTACCAATTAAGAGCTTCGGTGCAACATAGAGCAGACTTTTATAAGAAGGGATTTTCCTATAAATGCTTTGTTCAAAAGTTGTGGCCTCATTTGCTTACCTGTGATATCCTACAAGGGTACTGCAGTGACATTTCATGCACTTTTTTCAACAGCAGAGCCTTCTAAGGGTCCTAAAAAGGCTAACAATAGGCTGAACGCTAACTGGAATATGAGTCAATGTACAAGGCAGCAAGCTTGTTTCTCTTTAGTCTCCGTCTTTTTCTTCCGTATATAGAATGCATTTCAAGGGTGCATGCACTTTCAAGGATTTGCGCACGTGTGTGGGTTATATACACACCAAGGGTTTAGCACTTCAGTGCTGTTCATTCATGCACTGCATACATATTTAGAAAAGTGTCAACATTTTCACTAAAATGTTGAAGGATGTAGCGATTAAAGTGCCAAAAATATAGAAGCAATGTTAAAGTGCAGCATGCATGATAGCATGCAACAACCATAACATGCGTAACCCCTTTTAGTATTGACAGATGTAGGGATATGGGGTTACGCATGTTATGATTGTTGCATGCTATCATCCCCTGCCTTTGTCTGCATGCATACTGACTTTGACCTTGTTTTTGGCACTTCAATCCCTACATCCTTCAACATTTTAGTGAAAATGTTATTACACTTGTTTCACTGGTATTTACTGTGTGTAGCAATACGTATAAACCTACTGACTTTCGTGCAGAGTTCTACCTCCCTTGCATACCTATGAGGATAGCTAGCAATTGGCAGTGACTCCTACATCCTGTCTTGTACAAATATCGCCTACTGAGTACAACAGCGAGTCCAGTTGCCTGCAACAGTTAGTCGTTCAAAGAAATGGACACAAAGGAGCAACGTAGCCAAAAAAAACACACAGTGCTTGAAACAGTGGCAGCCTGACGAACACTGAAAGTCTGGACAAAACTGCACAAAACCAATATTACATGTTCGGCACGTGAGAAAACAAGAAAATGGCGTCTAAAACTAACACTTACAGGTTGCAGACCTGGAATGTGATAGCTTTGAGAGAAGGTAAGAAGATTTTGTGCATCAAGCACTCCGTATAAATGATTTTCGTGATAGAATTAGAGTGATTACTAACCCCAGTTTTGTGGTAGGCCGTTTGAACTGAAAAAGAAGATGATGAACAATCCGGGTGTTTACAAATTTCCGAGAATCACTGTATCTGAATATTTTACGTACTTTGAGAGTGTATTGTTGTTTGTCTGAAAAGGCTAAAAATATCCATGTTCGAGAGTTCTGAGTCGTTGCTTTTGTTAAGGCTTAATGGGCGTATTGGCGCCATCCCTACATATAGAGTCTACGGACTCTATGATTATCTTTACTGCAATGCACTGTTGTAGAATTGGCTCTCGGGGTCAGGAGTATACATACAACATGTACAGGCAAGTGACTGATCTATATCCAGTGCTCAGTAACAGAAAGCAGGAGGTATGTCCAGGAATGCCACGGACTGTCCCGGGATGTCCCAGGATATCATATGCATCTATACATATGTATACAGTATTATACACATCATCTTCTGCGTAGTCTTTGTCGCGAGCCCAGCCTCCTCCCCATCAAAAGGGGGTGGAGCCGAATGCATGGTGAGGCTCCACCCCCTTTACTGATGGGGAGGGGCTGTGGCTGCTCCTCAGACGGGGTAAACTAGTTGTCAGATAGGGGACATGGGACATCCCGGGACAGTCCGTGGCAATCCCAGACATATACCGAAAGCAGATATCAGCTACTGTACATGAACATGTACCATAGTGTGGAAGTCAATGATGTAGACATCATTCATACGTCCCTGGTCTCTATTGTACCCTCCAAACAGCACTGCTCTCCTGTCATCTATTGCAGTGAAGATGACGGCACAACATGGAGGAGGTCTCTCTCCAGTGGTAGCAGGACAGCTCCACACACCTGCAGTAAAGTAACACAGATAAACTTACACATGTACACAATGAGGCAAAAGAGTGTAGAGAATACTAATAAGACAAGTAAATAAAAAATGTAGGAAATTTGAAAAAAGGATTGCATAAAAATGATCAGAGACAAGATTGGGACACAGACATGCTATATACATCAATGTACAAACAAAGGTAATACTATGTTGATGTACATAGCATGTCAGACTCTGTGTCCAAATCTCATCTGTTCATTTTTATGCAATCTGCTTCAAATTTCCTAAATGCTTTATTTACTTGTCTCTTATCAATAATTCTCACTAGCACGTGCTCACCATATAGAGGCTAAGTATATAGGCCCTAATAATCACTCAGTAAATGTGTCATTAGTAGGGTTTGGTTTGGTTACTAACGAGGCAAGTTATAAGCGTCTGCATAACAATATTAGAAATATGAGCAAACCTGCTAGCAACACACTATTGGTCAGCAGTGCTTTGGCTTGGTGCTACATAGCGTGATCTGAAAATAGCGTGCCGCTTCTCCATACAGTAAATAGAGTAGTGGCCTGGCAGGGACGCCAAAACACTGTAGGAGTATGTGGTGTTCTGATAGTGAGAGTAGCAAAAGAGTTGTCAACACATTTCTCTTTGCTTATGTAGCACCATGGTTGCTGAGTTTCCTCATTAGTTATCCTCATTCATAATACATTGCTGGGAGAAATAACCATCAGTAGTATATATTCATTCCCCAGTTGGTAATGGTACATACAACGATTTTAAGTTCATTGATTTTATGGCTATTGAGTTACCTTTCTTCAAGAAAAAGAAGATGAAGATGGACAAATTGTGGAAAGCACCTTTTGAGATATTACGCATGTCTTACATGACAGATCAACCAATTTTAGTATACTGGTTATTTTTCACACATTCTTCACCTTGAAATCAACTTCAAATTGAAAGTGAAAATGAACATTATCCGTATATATGGTTTCCAATGGGGATAGACCATAGCAACAAAACAAACCACTAAATAAAAACATACTTGATGCTTGTTTTCGTAAGTAAAATTATGATGAATAGTATATACTTTTAACATGTTCCCTTTAACTCTCCAGGCTTTGTCCAGCTACAATATGAAGGCACAGCACGCACAGTGTTAGTGGATGCCATTAATGAAAAATGTGCTCAATGCCGTCGAAAGAACAAGATTGAGAGCTGAATACTATAGACTACCAAGAACTCATTGGAACGTTGTCACTTACATGTATGTACTGTGTATATAGGGATCCCATACAGAAATGCCAAGATTGCTCCATGCTTGTAACTAGGTTGTTTGAGCAACCTTTTTTCAAGGTTGTAAAAACCATGCAACAAGTGTGTAATTGACACAGTTTCAAGGTAGTGGCAAGGTTGAAGCAACCTTGTTAATAGATTGCAAAACAGTTAGTAGCAACCTTGCCGCAAAGTTGTTGAATAAATGACAAAAGCCTTGCTTGTTGTTACAAGGTAAAGGATTATTATTATGTTGAGATTAGAGATAGTACATGTTAGGGTTTGATGACATGATCGAGTGACAACATTCCACTATAGAGATACATGTTTGATGATAGTGATACTACCGTACTGTGTGATACCTGCCCAAAAATTCTCCTCCGTCTTTATCTAATGGAGTGTACATGCCCAGCTCAGACCAGCCTCTAGACTCTTACTCTTCATATTTAGAGACTTTAAGTCATAACATTTCACAGACTGCTCAGACTGTGCCTGAGGCTCCAATGATAATTCGGCAATGTGTATCAGGTAGCTACCACTGCAATGGTTATAGTTCATGCTCAAATGACAGTGATGAAGAGGGATGTAGTGTACATGTAAGTATATGTACATGTACGAATTGAATGTACAATATCATGGAAACTGGACTACCGTACTGTGTGATACCCCACAGGATGCATGCATTGTGTACTAGTGTACAGGTTGGATATGTGTCTGCATTACATATAGTCTATTATAACCATAGGTGGCGGAAGCGGGGGGCTTTGGGGCTGAAGCCTCCCCCCCCCAAAAATATAGGCTCACGGGCTAGGGTTGCACGAAGTATATAGGATGCACTAAAGTGCAGAACCCTCAGCGCCACATACGTACTATTAGAGCATAATGCGCATGCGCGCTTTAAAATGGCCGACTGTTTCGTATGGCCTTCAGCGGAGGGAGTGCTGGATCTCTGCAACGGAGCGGTTTCAGAGAAAACTCCACAAATAGTTTGACAAACAGATGCTCCAGAGGTGAGATGTGACCAGACACACAACTACTGTAACCCTGCGCATGTGCGCGCCGACGGTTAATAATAATAGCCCCCCCAAAGCCTCCCCGCTCCCGCCGCCTATGATAACTACACATGTACAATATTCACACAAAATTCACAAGGTTCTTAGTGATGAAGTATAGCCACAAGTGTACAGGCAAAAGTACATGCACTCTGTAAAACTGCAAGCTTGGTCAGCCTGTGAGGTAGAGTGAAAGTTATCCAATGGACAGGGCACATTTCATAAATACCACATCACACTGGCTATGATAGGAAGTACATGCTAAAGCTACTTTGCAGTAATTTGTAATAAGGACTTGCAAGTAACACCACCTTCACAATAACATGCATACATGTACATGTAGAGTAATTTATCAAAGTTCGCCAGGCATCTAATTTCAACGGTCTAAACAGCCTGCTAAATTAAACCAGATGATCTTACAGACAGGTATGAGGGCACTAACATTTAGAACTTTGAGATTCAGCCTAATTAATAGAAGCGAAGCAATGACGTGAGAAGTGACCTGTTGACTTTCGTTTTGTGCTGAATCAGCAAAATTAGCTTCCGCATGGAACAGATACGGAAGTTACTGCTGACACTTGTATTCATATATATTCAGCTGAGAACATTGTTTTCATCGAACTTAACAAATCACACTGAGAACACACACTGAAATCACATATTAAAGTTTGATGATACAATGTTCTCAGCTGAACATACACTGTAATACTGAATTCAAATCTCAGCAGTAACTTCTGTACGTGTTCCATGTTGAAGCTATTTTTGCTGATTCAGCACATTAATTCGTCAGGAGCCAGCTGTAGTGGGGTGTTGGTAGGTTCTTCCGTTGCAGCGATTGCTCCACACTACAGTATGCTCTATACAGAATTAATTCAGTGCGTTTTAGCTAGGCTCTAGTTCTGTTTTTCAGGCAAAAACGAAAATAGATGTCGGGCTGACGAAAATCGAAGCATTCAGCAGGTCACTTCTCACGTTCATTGCTTTGCTTCTATTAGGCTGAATCTCTTCAAACTTCTAAACGTTAGTGCCCTCATACCTGACTGTAGCACCATGTAGTTAGAATTAGCGAAGCACTGTTGAGCGTGCTGTTTAGACCGTTCGTTGCCTGGCCAAGTTTGATCACTTACTTTATGTACATCAGTACTTCATTAGTACACAGTGTACAGCTGCATGCCGTGAGAGTTACTCAATTGGTATTGTCTACTACACACAGTGACCACTCTCACACCTTCTTTCAGATGATAAATGTGCAACTCATTGGTCCATCCTCTACCATCAGTACTCCTGGTGCTCTTCATAAATGACCCTGGCTCTACTGATCCACGTGGTCTTCCATAGCCACCAAATACAACTAAACTGTCTTTAATTGATATCATTCCACAGGAAGCCTTCAGCATAGGAGCTCTTTCTGCATTCTGAGGGGACAGTTGACACCAGTGCCATGTCTTAGTGTCCAGTTTGTGCAGAGTGTTGGAGTAGTTTCTGCCATCACTTCCTCCAAACGTGTACAGTTCGTCATTAACTGAGGTACTGGCTGCACCGTACGACTCAGGTGAAGGGGCGTCTCCTTCGACTTGTCTCTGCTCCCACAACTCGGAGTACGGGTCGAGGGTCTCTACTACCGAGGTCAAGCGTTGCTGTGTCTTCTCTGAAAAGTCCTTTGTTAGTCCACCCTGCACTAGCACTTTACTACCTACACTCTGTGAAACGTGATCAAACCTTGGCAGAGGCTCGTACTTTGCTGCAGATTCTGACGAACAAGACAGGAACGCAGCCATTGAAAATAAGGAGGCGTGTTTGGCCACATAATTCCTTTGTGACGTCATACATAGATTATCACACAGTACTGTGTATATAGGGATGGCTATGGTTTCCCATTGGTTGTGTATATAAGGAAATCACTGGTTTTCTGAGTTCTAACTTCGTCAATGTGAACATGTGGCCATAAGGTAGCTCTGGTATTGGAGTACATAATATGGCTGGGAGAAGTGTTAAACTGAAATGAGTAGATTTTCAAATTCTTCTTCTTCTTCTTCTTCTTCTTCTTCTTCTTCTTCTTCTTCTTCTTCTTCTTCTTCTTCTTCTTCTTCTTCTTCTTCTTCTTCTTCTTCTTCTTCTTCTTCTTCCGGTTCAAGAGGCATATCTCACTAACCACAGTACTAAAAGACATGAAACTTGGCCGACAGAGAGAGTCCTATGACCCCACAAACCTCGTCATATTAAGAAATATGTAAACAATATACTTCATGAAAAACAAACAATATCGGCCAATGTATTATTAATGGACATGCATATGTTTGTGGAGTCCAGTAAATAAATTCAACAACTGAGGTACTGACAAACAATACACTGTAAAAAATTAAAGGTGGTTTTAACCCTTCTGTGTTTGTTTGAGTTGCAACTTGAGCATACTATAGCTACAGCTGGCAAATGCTTTCTAAATTAAAGAGACAAACATAGAGCTATGAGCAACCTGGCTTCTGAAAACCACCACCCACTAGTGATTTGAGAGACTCAACCACATGACACCTCAGGAATGTATGCAGTAATATAGCAATTCATTGAGTTTCCCTCTCATTAACAAATTTGGTAGCAGTAAAACCTCAGTTGCATGTAGTGGCCTAAGTTGCATGTTTTGTTATAAAATAAAGCATTATACTGCCACTGTATACTGCCGTTAATAAGGAGAAACTCAATAATGGCTATACTTCTACATTCCCAGGTTGTCATGTATTTGTTGGCATACTGGTGTAAAGAAAGTTCAGCAAATCATGCAGGAGGTTATTAAATTAAGAAGCCAGGTTACTCAAAGTCAAAAGTCATGTCACTCCTAATTTGTTGTTTCTCACTCATTAAAAAGGAATTTAGTGCCCCTAGTACACAGGTTAAAACAACCTTTAACTTTTGCAGTGTAAAACTTTGTAGAGAAATGAAGTCCTCTACCCTCTCATGTTCTCGGTTGTTGTTCACGACATAATGTAGCGGTCGGATCTTAGCGGAATGGATGATCATGCGAAAGAGGGTCTGGTCACTGCGCAATTTCTTGGTTGTGCAGACTCAGCATATATTGACTATTAACAAGCCAATCAGATTGCTGCATTGGGAAAGTCATGTGATTTCAAGACATGCCGGCGGTTTGGGGTGGGGTCTGGAGATCTAGTCTCGTGCCCAGCCGCCCACCCGCGAAGGTATGACTTATGTGACGTCGTCTCGTTGCGGAGCCTGGGCTGGGTACGAGGCTAACAAAACCTGCTTCAGATAAATTACTTCTGGTTCGCTCCCTACACACGCTACACTTGCCCCTGACGACCCTCAGTCATGGTGAAGTTGTTAAAGACAAAAGCAGAGGTGGATGCCGCACTAGCGAAGGCTGGCGGCCAACTGGTGGTAATAGAATACAGTGCCTCTGGGGTTGCGTCAGAACTTGAGACCATGTCCGAAGAATTTGCGGATGTCGTTTTCTACAAGGTCAAGTCTCAAGGCTCAATGAAGTTCATATTTTACAGGAATTCTGTAGAGATCAGACAGCTAATAGGAGCTACTGAAATGAGATTGAGGGAGTCAATCATGAAGCATAGATATTAAGAAGAATTAGAAAACTACAACAGCAGACTTTTATAGTGCTTACTTTGTATGGTTATTGGGCTTACAATAGGCTTTATATGATGATGGTTGTGTGTGCCATTGTGTAGTGGATATTATGCTGTACCAATGACATAACGAAGCGAGCTGAGAGGTCGGTATAAAGATAAGGGTTGTTTAACTATTTATAGTCATCTTAGTTGCATCCATTATAGGATTGCTAGTAGAAAAGAGCTGTTTATTTATCTTGGTAGTTCTATATATAGCTTATAGACAGCAAAGAATGTTTTATGCATGGTTTTATACCTCAGTTGCATGTTTCATAGAAGATCAGTATAGGTCCACTATGTTTGACTCTGTAGGATTTCCACAAATAAGTTTTTTCTCATCATTTCAAATGTCTCTTTATGGAAGTGGTTAAGTTAGCCATTACAATCTAGTATAGTGACTCCACTCAGCCATTTAATCTTTCCTTCATACTTGGGCATCGCTTACTGCACCATTACATACTAGACATCTAATTTTCACATTTCAGTGTATTCAGGATACATGCAGAATATGATGCAACTGAGGTAACCACACTTGATGGTCGAAATAATTGGGTAACTGGATCCGGTGAAATGGCATAGTGGAAATAACCACCCATTTTGCAGTGATATAATTATATGCACAAAAATCATTGCAACTTATCGTTACTTCGCACCTCATGTTAAGCATATGAATATTATTAATTATTATGTAGTGTCACTATTAGATAAATAAACAGTCTCTCTAACATCCAGATAAAGTTGGTAGTGATAGCTATATTAGTGGTAGGTGGTGAACTAACACTTTCCCATAATTATGCATCTTATCAATGTAATATAGTCACCTAGTACTACATACATGCATGAGATAAACAAACACATAGCACATGTCTGGTAAAGGTACCAGCAGCTCAACAGGTTTATTGTTCGAAGATGGTATGATAGATTTAGTTGAGTTAACTCTGGGGGTGATATTTGCAGTGGGCTGGTTTCACTGGTGGTAGCAACAGTATCACTGTGGAAATTTAGTAGCAGTGGTCTCACTGCTTGTGGCAATATGGAAGTTTATATGCATAATCTACACAATTCAAGCTAGGTTGCACTAAATCATGTCTTTTGCATAGCAGTTTAGGCAGTGTGTTATCTATGCCTTCATATATGTGTAAGCACGTATATGTGTGCCTGTCGAAGTCTGTCATTTCATATTTTCATATGATACTGAGTGTTTTTTTCTAGTGTCTGTCGTTTTTTGATAGTCTTGAACTGTGTTGTCAAGGAGGAGTTTTCTCCTTCGAATTAAATAAGGCATTAGATGTTTAAAGAGTCAGTCAGTTTGGTTATTGGGTGCTATGTATCAGAGAGTTGATAGGCTCTATATAAGGATGGTGCCAACACGCCCATTAAATGTAACGGATCAGAACTCTTGAATGCGGGTGATATAAGCCCTTTTAGGCACATAACATGGCCTACAATGTGTCTATACATAATATCAATAAAATACACCGCTACAATGACATACAAAATTGCTAAATCTTCTTCTTCTTCTTCTTCTTCTTCTTCTTCTTCTTCTTCTTCTTCTTCTTCTTCTTCTTCTTCTTCCTTCAAACAGCCTATAGCTAGCACAATTTTTTAAAATTGGTACAAGTACAACACTTACAAATATTGACCATTCCCAAGCTTTCAATCATGCCATTTGTTGTTTTAAAGATAGACAGAGATGGAAGTAATGGGATTGATTTGAATGAGTTCACCTCTGCTATAGTCTGTTACTGGCTATGTATAGCTCTTTTAGCCAGATCAACAGGCAAACATCAAACTTCTGTAAGCAACTAGCTAGATGGTTCTGCAATAGTTCTACACTGTAACCAAAACATATCTCTCGAGGCTACGGTGCATGGCTATTCATTCCCGTCGACGTCATTGCTGAGCGCATCAGCTAATCCGAGTCCACATCTCGGCCAATCGTAATTACGTGTAGTCACGCTCAATTCATGATTTGTCACGTGAGTAACGTGATTTGTCACGGTAACTTTCGCAAATACGACGCCAAGCACTCTGGCATGCGTATGCACATTCCTAGTATCACTTGGTCTATTAATAGTTAGCTGCCAACCTCAGCCTTACTTTGAAAGTGGTGTAAGAGCTCCAGCAACTGGTCCTGAAAAGTACTCATAACTCGATTTAGCTAATGTAACAGTGTAGTAGCTATATGCAAATTACCTTGGCCAACCTTATAACATAGAGGCAGCATTGTAGTAAGATAACCATACATGTTCTCCTGTCGTATGTACGACATATTATTAAAAAAAAATGTTATAAACAAACATTTCGGAGTAAAATTCATTGGAACACCACATTATCATTTGTACTTGTGCTAACAGTGTATATATTATGACGTTACCTTCGTTTCTGCTTCATTCCATATAAAATTCAATTTCTTCAATCCGAATACTCCTCGGATTTGCATTTGGTGTTGGTATTCCATTACAGACCCTGACCTCCCGAAGTGGGGGTAGGATTAATTTTTACAAAAAAGGGAGGCTCTTCATTGTTGTCGCTGTTGGAATCCATACCATCATGTGACCCTGTTGTAGCTGCATGGCCACATTGTGTATATAGTTACCAGCTGACAGACACACTCTGTGTCTAATGTGACATTGTGTGCTTTGCAGTATTCTTACATTTTAGTGAAAGGGTTTTGATTGTTTCACATATTTGGCTAATTCCAAATGTGTGATGAATTACAGTAAACTACATGTACAGGACAAATATTATTTTATACATGTATATACATGTATAGTCAACCACATCCTCCCTCCTCCAACCAATTTTCATCTGTAATTTCAAGTCTGTTCACTTATAATTGTTTTATCTCATGGCACACATGCACGTTGCTAGAAATCTCAACAGAATATTGAGAATCAATATTTTTAACATGACGATGCACTAGTCTATCTATCATGGTGTGCAAAGATTTATATTTGCAAGTCTTTCCTTTGAGAGAGCACATGGTTTAAACAGATCTAGATGTACTAATGGCTGTTACAGCTTTCTTTTCCCACAACTGTAACATTTCCTACGCTTTCTTGTAGGAGGTGTAGGCAAAGTCAACAACAACATGTTATGACTGACTATGTGGAGATAAAAGCAGTCCGGACAAATATAGAGCATACATTCCACCTAAAATGAAACCTTCATTAACACAAAAGCATTTTTCCAGGAAGAAGTAATCTCATTAGTTCAACAAAAACTTTCAAAAGATGTTTTGCCTCTCCTATAGTCCATTACTGGTAGTGTTAGTATCTAGATTGCTGTTTTAAATATACTGAATCATCAGGCACATCATTATAAAAACATCGAATATTAGTTTTGTAACCAACTAGCTAAATAAGGCAGTAGTTCTAAAGTCAAACATGTCTCTACTGTGGGTATTCATTCCCATCATATCAGTTGGTCTAGTTAGCTGTCAACCTCAGCCTCATTTTGAAAGTGATGGAAGAATTCTGACTAACAATTCCTACATCTATTATGCCAATATCTCTGATGGAGACAGTGCTCTGAAGTGTGTAACTGACAGTGGGAACTGCTGCAATGATTCTCATGTTGGAAACTGGAGAGATGAGAGAGGGAGAGTAGTCCAGCAGGGAGTAGATGAGGCCACTTGTCTGTATGTCACTAGAGGACATGGAGTGGTCAGTCTCAACCGTAAGAGTCGTTGCATTCCGGAGAGCTCAGGACTGTGGAGATGTGATATACCTGATTCCAGTGAAGTGATGCAGAGCATCTACATCTACATCAGTAATGATAATACATCTGGTAAGTTGGTATTGTGAAATATAGTATTTCATTAAAAGTTGTCCATACAAACAGGTCAATTTAAGCTAACAAGAACTGCTGTAATGTTTATTTTACACACTGAGCCCAATGTGAGTCCTCCTGAGTTCACCATCATCTGCCACACTGAGGGAGGACCAGCCACAACTGCCTTATGGCAGAGACCAAATGGAGAGAGAGTACAACAGGGAGACAGTGACCATGAGACCAGCCAGATCATAGTGGACACACGTAACTCTGTCTATGAAAACAGACTGCGAGTGAGAGGGAAAGAGGCTGGAACATACTTCTGTATTATCAGTAACAACATAAAGGATTACTTCTCCAACTTAGTTAATATGACAGCCAGAGGTCCAGGGGTTCGTTGTAAGTTAATGAGCATTATTATTACTTCATAATTATTATCACACCCATGCAGTTACTAAGGAGCCCAATATTTTTAATGCCACTTCAAAGTCCAATAGTACACATGTCAACATTACTGTGACTTGGGAGTCACCACTGAGATCCACACCAGGAACACCACTCAATGGGTATGTGATCTACTACCAGCCTAAGAGAGGCACTGTGAGAAATGTCACAGTGTTTGGTGGTTTAACGATATATTTACTGGAAGGTCTTCAGAGAGGAGTGACCTACAACATCTCCATAGTAGCTTGGTCAAATGTCACACTACCCAGTCCACTGGTTGGACCTATTACTGTAATTCCAGGTACGCCTGGAACTGTAATGTACTATATCTCGTATACAGTGAACTTGAGATGAAATAGAGGGCATAGACTATTGTTTGGTGATATTTAAAAATCTGAGCGATAAAGATGTTACACATGGGCGTAACTACCATTGGGGCAGGTGGGGCAGATGGAGCAGTCGCCCCATCGCGTAAGATGCGTATATCCTAAGAATGAGGATAGTTGCCGAGGGCATTAGCACGATCGCGTGGCAGCTAATCTGGGTCCATATCTCGGCCAATACGTGGACTCACGCTTTAGGAATTAGTTACGCTCAATTTAGCATCTTTGTGTGTCACAGTAACTTTCCGCAATTATGACGACAGTGCTCCATGGCGCGCGCGAGAGGGATTAATGCGCATGCGCTTTCCTTTCGTCCCTTCTATGCTATGATTATTCTAGTTACGCCCCTGATGTAGTAAAGTCAAAGATCAATGTGTAATCATTGCATGCATGCAGAGGGGAGCTGTATCTCTGATATTATTTTTTAATACAAGCAATCTTAAATCACAAAATGCTGCTATTGAGTAGATGTTTTTGACAGAACCAATTCTGACAGTGGAGGTCTCACCCTCATCAGTTACCTTCTCACCAAATGATCAGTTCACTGTGACCTGTACTGCCAAGGCTGAGGTTGATGGACAGGGTCTTCCTGTTGAGATATTGAGGTGGGTACGGATCACCACATCTCCATCTGGCTCACTGAATTATTTTAGACTACATTCCACTGAGTATGACATTACAACAACTGGCTCTCCTGAGAGTGGATATCATAGTATTCTGACCACTACTGAGAATGACACAGTCAATATGATCATCTACCGCTGCAGAGCTAGGATATCTGACACCAAAAATTTTAGTGATGTTATTATAACTGTACCAGGTTAATATTTATAGCTAAAGAGATACTTTTGTATGGAAACTTAAATGGTACTCTGTGCTGTCTTTACAGAAACAAACAATTCCACTACTAGTAGTGCTCCTAGTACTGAAACAACTGCCACCATCACTCCTAGTGAGACTACTGCTGCCACCAGTACTGAGACTACCACCAGTAGTGAGACTACCACTTGTAGTGAGAATACAGTAACTGCTGTCACCAGCAGTAGTGAGACTACTGCCACAAGTGGTGAGACCACTGCCACCATCACTCCAAGAGTCAATTCAACCAATACACCAAATTATTGCAAGCCATCTTCAAACAACAAAACTATTGTAACAGTTATATACGCTTTTATATGGTACTCCAGCTGGTGGTAATTCATTATTGGTAATACTGGCATATACACAGTGCATGTGTCATCAATTGTTACATATATCCATGGTGACAGTCTGTGTGTGTGTGTCTGCTGTAGGAGATATAACACACCCTTTGATGGAATGTAAAGAAGTATGGTTTATCGAATCAGTCAGTTTGGTGTATTTAGTGCTATATGTCTGAATGTACACAAGGTGGCATCACTTTAGGGTACATTCATGGGACAGTTTTGCAGAAGTAGCTGTTCCAATATACTGTAGAATTATTGCATGGGTTATGCACATTGTTCATCTCATATCAGAAGCTGTTCACTGTGTAAACAAAGAGAAGGTGTCGACGTCATGTACCTGCAATACTGCACTAGTAACAGGAGGTGTAGGAGGAGTAATGGGTCTGATCATTCTCTTCCAGTCAGTACTAGTGGTAGTACTTTTGGTGATAGTACTTTCACAATACAACATAAATAAAGGAGCTAAGAGGTTGGTAAAGAAGTGATGAAGCAGCTATAGCACACAGAGAATGATCTCCTCATTCCTTACAGGACTTCTGCTGAGGGTGAGCACAAGATGGTGGAGACCTCCAGTAATGCAGCCTATGGAGTGGTGTCAGTGAGTGAGGACCATGAGTATGAGGTGATAGGCCTACAGAGGGCTCAGGACTCGTCACCTACAGGCCCATCCCACCAGTAGAACTTTCTTACAGATCAAGACGTTATTTAGTGTAACCTGAGTTATTATTAGAGAGTTGGTAGACTCTATGTATGAATCCGACACGCTAAAATACTAGTTTACCTTATTCCCGTGAGCAGTGCTGAGTTCACGTGAACGCGTGCAGCAAAAATGGGTGTGGCTCGCGCACACCGCAGTAATAGTATTGCTAATGAATGGCAGTGCCAAAGGAACAGAGAAGCAAGGGCAGTATATATGCAGTGGCATAGAGCACACACACCACACAAAACAGCACACAACACTAGATGAATTAATGCTCAGCATTGTGGGCGAGCGGAACGCAGATATTTATAATATTACGCAGCTGACACAGCCCCAAGCTTTCTGTTGAAGCAAAACTACGCGCACTTCTGCTTACGTTAGTTATACGTATTTGTGCCTGCATGTATCATTATTTGGGAGTCCTTCTCTTCGTGTGAGTTGCGCACTCGCCCCATTATGGAGTCTGACACGATTACACTTGGATAACTATTATCTCTACGCTTTCGCGTGGCATACTGCCTCGCTTCTTGCAGTCAAGTAAGAACTTAGACAGCCAGTAAGTTTTTACATGACTACAGATCTATCTTCGTAGCGATGTAGCCTCGTTCCCAGGCCTCCTCGCGGTGCGTTGCGCATACGAATTGTTAAAAGCCGGGAAGGCCTGGTCTGAAATATCACGTGAGGTAGACGTTGAGTAGACACGTGGGGAAAGTGGCAAGGAGTTTGTGTAGTGTATAATGCTTTAGTCTACAAAAGCTGCCCGAGGAGCTGCCCTTTAACGACGGCCATGGAGACCAACAACGAAGCGATTGTTCAGTGCCTGAAGAAACATACAACGCGAGCAGGTACCACTCCCCCCACGCGTCTGCCTACGTCTATCTCACGTGATGTTTCAGACCAGGCCTTCCCCGTTTTAACTGTTCGTATGCGCAACGCACCGCGGGGAGACCTGGGAACGAGGCTAGTAGCGATGCCTTACACAATTACGGTATGCGTATACTTCACGTGGCACTCTTAAGTCCCATCCTCGGCTCCAGACCTTCATGCTAAAGAGGGTCTGGTCATCACTGCGTAATTTCTTGGTTGGGCAGACTCAGCATGTATTCATTGTTGACAAGCCCATCAGATTGCTGCGTTGGGAAAGTCATGTGATTTCAAGACATACCGACCGTTTTGGGGTGGGGTCTGGAGATCTAGTCTCGTGCCCAGCCGCCCACCCGCGAAGGTATGACTTATGTGAGTCGTCTCGTTAATATTTTGTACGGAGCGTGGGCTGGGTACGAGGATAATAAAACCTGCTGCAGATAAATTACTTCTGGTTCGCTCTCTACACACGCTATACTTGCAATAGGCTTTATGTGATGATGGTTGCGTGTACCATTGTATAGTGGATATTATGCTGTACATATGACATTAAAGAAGTGAGCTGAGAGGTCGGTATAAAGACAAGATAGCCATCTTAGTTGCATCCATTATAGGATTGGTAGTAGAAAAGAGCTGTTTATTTATCTTGGTAGTTCTATATATAGCTTATAGACAGCAAAGAATGTTTTATGCATTGTTTTATACCTCAGTTGCATGTTTCATAGAAGATCAATTATTGTACTGTATAGTTCCACTAGACATGAAGGTTTGACTCTGTATGATTTCCGCTAAAATAAGTTTTTCTCATCATTTCAAATGTCTCTTTATGGAAGTGGTTAAGTTAGCCATTACAATCTAGTATAGTGACTCCACTCAGTCATTTAATCTTTCCTTCATACTTGGGCATCACTTACTGCACCATTACATACTAGACATCTAATTTTCACATTTCAGTGTATTCAGGATGCATGCAGAATATGATGCAACTGAGGTAACCACACTTGGTGGTCGAAATAATTGGGTATCTGGATCCGGTGAAATGGCGCAGTGGAAATAACCACCCATTTTTGCAGTGATATAATTATATGCACAAAAATCATTGCACACTTATCGTTACTTCACACCTCATGTTAAGCATATGAATATTATTAATTATTATGTAGCGTCACTATTAGATAAATAAACAGTCTCTCTACCATCCAGATAAAGTTGGTAGTGGTAGCTATATTAGTGGTAGGTGGTGCACCAACACTTTCCCAAAATTATGCATCTCATCAATGAAATAGAGTCATCTAGTACTACATACATGCATGAGATAAACACATAGTACATGTCTGATAAAGGTACCAGCAGCTGAACAGGTTTATTGTTCGAAGATGGTATGATAGATCAGTTGAGTTAACTCTGGGGGTGATATTTGCAGTGGGCTGGTTTCACTGGTGGTAGCAACAGTATCACTGTGGAAATTTAGTAGCAGTGGTCTCACTGCTTGTGGCAATATGGAAGTTTATACGCATAATCTACACAATTCAAGCTAGGTTACACTAAATCATGTCTTCTGAATAGCAGTTTAGGCAGTGTGTTATCTATGCATATATGCACATATGCATGAGCACGTATATATATGTGTGCCTGTCAAAGTCTGTCATTTTATATTTTCATGTGACACTGAGTGTTTTTTATAGTCTGTCGTTTTTTGATAGTCTTGAGCTGTGTTGTCAAGGAGTTTTCTCCTTCGAATTAAATAAGGCATTAGATGTTTAAAGAGTCAGTCAGTTTGGTCATTGGGTGCTATGTCTCAGAGAGTCGATAGACTATGTAAGGATTGTGCCAACACGCCCATTAAATGTAACAGATCAGAACTCTTGAATGCGGGTGCTATAAGCCCTTTTAGGCACACAACATGGCCTACAAGTGTGTCTATACATGATAACAATAAAATACACCGCTACAATGACCTACGGAATTGTTAAATCCCCGATTTGTCTATCTTCTTCTTCTTCTTCTTCTTCTTCTTCTTCTTCTTCTTCTTCTTCTTCTTCTTCTTCTTCTTCTTCTTCTTCTTCTTCTTCTTCTTCTTCTTCTTCTTCTTCTTCTTCTTCTTCTTCTTCTTCTTCTTCTTCTTCTTCTTCTTCTTCTTCTTCTTCTTCTTCTTCTTCTTCTTCTTCTTCTTCTTCTTCTTCTTCCTTCAAACAGCCTATAGATAGCACAATTTTTTTAAAATTGGTACAAGTACTTAAAACACTATACAAATATTTACCTTGATTTTGACCATTCCCAAGCTTTCAATCATGCCATTTGTTGTTTTAGAGATAGACAGGATGGAAGTAATGGGATTGATTTGAATGAGTTCACCTCTGCTATAGTTTGTTACTGGCTATGTATAGCTCTTTTAGCCAAATCAACAGGCAAACATCAAACTTCTGTAAAGCAACTAGCTAGATGGTTCTGCAATAGTTCTACACCGTAACCAAAACATATCTCTCGAGGCTACTGCGCATGGCTATTCATTCCCGTCGACGTCATTGCTGAGCGCATCAGCTAATCCGAGTCCACATCTCGGCCAATCGTAATTACGTGAAATGTCATTAGTCACACTCAATTCATGATTTGTCACGTGAGTAACGTGATTTGTCACGGTAACTCTCGCAAATACGACGCCAAGCGCTCTGGCATTGCACATCCCTAGTAGTATCACTTGGTCTATTAATAGTTAGCTGCCAACCTCAGCCTTACTTTGAAAGTGGTGTAAGAACTCCAGCAACTGCTCCTGAAAAGTACTCATAACTCGATTTAGCTAATGTAACAGTGTAGTAGCTATATGCAAATTACCTTGCAGTGGCGGATTTAGGGGCGGGGTCCGTGGGGTCCGTGGACCCCCCTTTTCACCCAGCTTTGGCAGGCGGAGTGCATTTTCACGCATACACGCTTGACTAAACTTATGCAGCTACAGCACCAAAACCTCCCTGGCATATAAAAGTAGCGTGCGTCACCTTGACGGATTAAACGTTGCTAAACGGATCGCTAAAGGTTGCAGCGAAGGTACGTAGCTACCCGTAACGCTAGCCGAAAAGTGGGCGTGGCACGTCAAAATTTCCGGCGCGCGCATAATTTTGCACCCCCCTTTCTAAATTTCTAGATCCGCCACTGCCTTGGCCAACCTTATAACATGGAGGCAGCATTATAGTAAGATAACCATGTTATAAACAAACATTTCGGAGTAAAATACATTGGAACACCACATTATCATTTGTACTTGTGCTAACAGTGTATGTATTACGACGTTATTTTCGTTTCTGCTTCATTCTACATGAAATTCAATTTCTTCAATCAGAATACTCCTCGGATTTGCATTTGGTGTTGGTATTTCATTACAGACCCTGACCTTCAGAGAATTTGAAGTGGGGGTAGGATTAATGTATTTTACAAAAAAGGGAGGCTCTTCATTGTTGTCGCTGTTGGAATCCATACCATCATGTGACCCTGTTGTAGCGGCATGGCCACATTGTGTATATAGTTACCAGCTGACAGACACACTCTGTGTCTAAAATATAATGTGACATTGCGTATTTTGCAGTATTCTTACATTTTAGTGAAATGGTTTTGATTGTTCTCACACATTTTGGCTAATTCCAAGTGCGTGGTGAATTATATACAGGAAACTACATGTACAGGACACATATTACTATATACATGTATATAATAGTCAACCACATCCTCCCTCCTCCAACCGATTTCATCTGAAATTTCAAGTCTGTTCAGTTATAATTGTTTTATCTCATGGCATGCATGCATGTAGCTACAAAATCTCAAGAGAATATTGAGAATTGATACTTTTAACATCACGATGCACTAGTCTATCTATTATGTTGTGCAAAGATTTATAATATATTTGCAAGTCTTTCCTTTGAGAGAGCACATGGTACAGATCTAGATGTACTAATGGTCGTTACAGCTTTCTTTTCCCACAACTGTAACATTTCCTACGCTTTCTTGTAGGAGGTGTAGACAAAGTCAACAACAACATGTTTATGACTTACTGTGTGGAGATAAAAGCAGTCCGGACCAATATAAAGCAGACAATCCACCTAAATTGAAACCGTCAGATATTATGAAACCAGAATCATTCCTCCAGGAAGAAATAATCCGACAATAAGTTTTAAAAAATAGAGGCAGAGACAGCATGTGAAAAATGGGGGGCTCACCGTTCATAAAGTAGGGGATTATTTGCATTCATTTTAAATAGGCTATTAGTATTTAATATGTTCTTCATGAAAACCACCAATTTTGGGGGGGGGGGCTCAGCCCCCCCTTATCGAAAAGTGGGGGGCTCAAGCCCCCCCTGCCCCCCCAGGTTCTCTGCCTCTGAAAAAATGTGTCATACCTCTCCTAGAGCCCATTACTGATAGTGTATCTAGATTGCTATTTTAAATGTACTGAATCAACAGACACATCATATAAAAACATTGAATATTAGTTCTGTAACCAAATAGTTAAATACGGCAGTAGTTGTGAAGCCAAACATGTCTCTACTGTGGGTATTCATTCCCATCATATCAGTTGGTCTAGTTAGCTGTCAACTTCAGCCTCATTTTGAAAGTGATGGAAGAATTCTGACTAACAATTCCTATATCTATTATGCTAATATCTCTGATGGAGACAGTGCTCTGAAGTGTGTAACTGACAGTGATAACTGCTGCAATGATACTCATGCTGGAAACTGGAGAGATGAGAGAGGGAGAGCAGTCTAGCAGGGAGCAGATGAGGCCACTTGTCTGTATGTCACTAGAGGACATGGAGTGGTCAGTGTCAACCGTAAGAGTGATTGCATTCCTGAGAGCTTAGGACTGTGGAGATGTGATATACCTGATTCCAGTGAAGTGATGCAGAGCATCTACATCTACATCAGTAATGATAATACATCTGGTAAGTTATAATATCAAGAAATATAGTATTGCAAAACTCACCGACAGTGATACAGGTCAATTTAAGCTATCAAGAACTGCAGTAGAGTTTATTTTACACACTGAGCCATATGTGAGTCCTCCTGAGTTCACTATCATATGTCGCACTGAGGGAGGACCAGCCACAACTGTCACATGGCAGATGCCAAACAGAGCCATAGTAGGGCAGGGAGACAGTGACCATGAGACAAGCCAGATTATATTAAACACAACTAACTCTGTTTATGAAAACAGACTGCGAGTGAGGGGGAGAGAGGGTGGAACCTACTTCTGTATTATCAGCAACAACATAAAGGATTACTTCCCCAATTTAGTTAATATGACAGCCAGAGGTCCAGGAGTTCATTGTACGTTAATTTGTATACACTTATTACTTCATATTACTAAATCCATGCAGTTACTCATGAGCCCACCAGACTTAGTGCCACTTCTAAGTCCAATAATACACATGTCAACATTACAGTGACTTGGGAATCACCACTAAGATCCTCACCAGGAACACCACTCATGGGGTATGTGATCTACTACCAGCCCAAGGGAGGAGCAGTCAGAAACATCATGTTGACCATGTATGGTAATGAGACAGAGAAATACTTACTGGAAGGTCTTCAAAGAGGAGTGACCTACAACATCCCCATAGTAGCTGTGTCACATGAACTTCCTAGTCCATTGGTTGGACCTACTACTGTAATTCCAGGTATATCTGGAACTACTTCTTATTCATATAGAGAGCATAATATTATAGCATTAATATGGAGAGCATATAGCATTTGTTTGGAGATACATATACTCTGAGTGATAAGATAGACATTGTCAACTATAGTAAGTGTCATATCTCTCAGATTTTTAATCAGAAAGCAATCTTAAATGATAAAATGCTGCTACTGCATAATGTATGTTGTATTATATTTCTAACAGATCCAATTCTGACAGTGGAGGTCTCACCCTCATCGGTTACCATCTCACCAAATGATCAGTTCACTGTGACCTGTACTGCCAGGGCTGAGGTTGATGGACAGGGTCTTCCTGTTGAGGTATTGAGGTGGGTACGGATCACCACATCTCCATCTGGCTCAGTGAATTATTATAAACTAAATTCCACCAAGTATGACATTGCAGTGACTGGCTCTCCTGGGAGTGGCTATCAGAGTATTCTGACCACTACTGAGAATAACACAGTCAACATGATCATCTACCGCTGCAGGGCTAGGATATCTGACACCAAGAATTTCAGTGATGTTATTGTGACTATAGAAGGTTCATATTGCACACTTCTTAGTAATATTTCAATATGTGTAGGAATGTAATTGTGGAAGGGGGCACTGGGTGAAGCTTAAGGTGATGTGCCACACCCACTTTATTACGATAATACTAGGTTAGGTATGCATGATATGATAAACCGTTAGTGCAATTGCTATATATACTGTGTGTAACCATGTGTATTGCTGAACATGTCATCACAGATTATATAAGACACCACATGCTTGTACACTTAAACAACACTTTTATTCTTTCATTCACAGCTAAAAGAATTTGCAAGTATTTATTTTCTGTCTCTACACAACTGCTTCATCGCAGTATATAGGGGGTGTATAGGCTCCTCATTACTACTGCACTTACTATCACTTTTTAGCCAGTCTATAGTGCTGTAAGGTGTGGGAGGTGTGGCTAATTTGGGACATGTGCCTCCAGTGCCCCAGTTCCTACACCTAATGATTTCTCCAATAACAACAATGAAAACGGTTGTATACAAACTTAAATGGTTTCTGTGCAATTGTTTTCTTTACAGGAAAAAGCTCTACTACCAGTAGTCTCACCAGTGAGACTACGGCCACCACCAGTGAGGCCACTGCCACCACCAGTGAGACTACTGCCACCACCAGTGAGACTACTGCCACCACCAGTGAAGCCACTGCCACCACCAGTGAGACTACTGCCACCACCAGTGAGGCCACTACCACCACCAGTGAGACTACTGCCACCACTGTTGAGACCACTGCCACTAGATTTCTCACCAGTGATACTGCTGCCACAACAATCATACCCAGAGTTAACTCAACTGATCTACCAAATTATTGCATGTCATCTTCAAACAATGAACCTGTGATTACTCCAGCTGCCGATATTGGTAATGCTAACATGTAAAGGCAGTGTATTATCTATGCCTTCACATATGTATGGGCCTGTATAGCTATGTGTGTCTGTCAAAGTCTGTTGTTTTGTATTTTCATGTCTTTTTTCATCAGTTGCTGTGATAGCCTTGAGCTGTATTGTCAAAGAAGAGTGCTTCCAATTGTGTGTCTTTCTTTGAAGGCATTTAATAAGGACATGATTGCATTATATAGTCACTAGTTTTGGTTATTGGGTGCTACATGCCTGGGGTAAGATAGTATGACCCTTATAGATGAATTCGATATAGAGACTTGATGTCAGTAGGCGTCTACTATATCAGGGTGTGTAGTAGCTACTTTGTTGTAATATAGAACAGAATAATTGTTCATTTCATTTCTAGATACGGAGAAGGTGTCATGTACTTGCAACACTGCAGTAACAACAGGAAGTGTAGGAGGAGTAATGGGTCTGATCATTCTCATCCAGTCAGTACTAGTGGTAGTACTTTTGGTGATAGTACTTTCACAATACAACATAAAGAAGAGAGCTAAGAGGTTGGTAAAGAAGTGACTAAGCAGCTACAGTGGAACCCATCTAATCAGGACACCCTGAAATGAGAACACCTTGATAAACAGGACATTTTTGGCTGTTCCAAATGTACAGAGGCAGAGACAGGATGTTAAAAGTGGGGGGGGGGGGGGGATCGGTGTTCATGAATTATTACATTCATTCTGAATACATCTGGCATAGTCTATTAGTATTTAATACCTTCTTCATGACAACCTCCAATTTTGGGGGGGGGGGCTCAGCCCCCCCTTATCAAAAAGTGGGGGGCTCAAGCCCCCCCTGCCCTTCCAGGTTCTCTGCCTCTGATGTAGCAATTTGATCCCTGAAATCATGATACCTCACAGGACACTTTCTTCTCCCCCAAGGGTGTCCAGATTAGAGAGGTTCTACTGTATAGCACACAGAGAATGATCTCCTCACTCCATACAGTACCTCAACTGAGGGTGAGCACAAGATGGTGGAGACCTCCAGTAATGCAGCCTATGGAGTGGTGTCAGTGAGTGAGGACCACCAGTATGAGGTGATAGGTCTACAACAGACACAGAGAGCTCAGCACTCTTCAGCTACAGACCCATCTCACCAGCAAAATTAGTTTTATATCCCTGAAGACAATTGAATTTTATGTAAGACTAATTGAATCGTGTACATTATTATGGCAATGATCTGATCCAGTTGCTAATCACTGTAGCTACACAAGTTGAAAATGGAATGAGGAAGTTTCTCAATTTACTCAGTTTCTCATGGGAGTACAAAGATTCTCTTGGTCAAGAGAGCCAGAAGCGAATTCATATAAAGTATCTGTGGTATTAGGCCATTTGAACTGAATTTAAGCGCACATGGCGATTTTACGAGCTTACATGCTAATGACTGCAGACCTACACATGGTCTTGGTAGTGGTTAGTACACTTGTTACCTACTGTTATATTAGCCTTTAAAAACGTAATCAGGCTCTGTTGTAGAAAAATCGTCAGCCCTGTAGGATGTGCTTCAAAAGTTGCACTCACTACAACTGGTAAACTATTTGCAAAGCTTGATATGCATTTAGTGGCAAAGGCCTCCTAATTGATGGAATAACAATTTCAGCAAGTATTTACAGCCTTGGAAAACACTCAACAACATCTGCCAGTGAAATATTCAGAGAGGTGATAACTGAAATGCAGAAAGAGATCAACAATGTTGATAAGATGTATATGACATACTGAAGGGTCATATTAAGTGGTAATTACATTCATTACAGGCATATGGTTAAAAAATATTATTAATGTAAGGACAAGACTGCTATACTGATGGTTATTTTGCATCATCTAATGCTATACATGTATACTACGTTGCCCGCTGAGTACGTGACAGTATTTTCAGGACGAACAGACGCTCCAGAGGTGAGATTTGACTTAACAGACAGACAGACACACACACACACACACACACACACACACACACACACACACACACACACACACACACACACACACACACACACACACACACACACACACACACACACACACACACACACACACACACACACACACACACACACACACACACACACACACACACACACACAGACCCAACTACCGTAACCCTCGCTGCGCATGCGCGCCGAGGGTTAATTAGCGCCTGAAATTAGATCCATCTGAAAATTGATCGCTTACTCTAGCTACTATAGCTAGGCATTGATGCAATGTCGTTGCTAAATGTCGGCGTGGTCATTCTCCCGCTTCTGGTGACCTTCACACGACCAGGTTTAATGCTTCCTATACTTCTCACTGCATGTACATGTATCTCTGTATTATTCACAATGGTACAGGTCCTGCACAAGGCATTCCTTGTTCTAGGGAAAAACACTGTATTAATGAATTTTATGAGGACTCAGTGCGTCAATGTTGTATGCAGGAAGGAACTCTAACTTATCGATTTGGGATGGGGGAAAGCTGTGAACACTGTTATGGTATGTTGAATATAATTTACAAAAAGTGCAGGCTTGTAATATTTTTTGCTGTCTACAGTGTATGGATGGGTGGAAGACATTGCTCCAGACAATGACTCAGCTTCACCTCAATCAGACATAACTGCTGAAGAGGGAGAGACAATTATTCTCAATATTTTTCACACTAAGAATGGTCAAAGTTCACCTGCAGGATTTGGGTTCATCATTCAGTATGGTGGAAATTCTACATGTAATTTTTATTTGTTCCCAAACTTTGTATTTCTTTTCTACATATATATCTCACTATCTTGATTGGTCTGTCAGCACCTATTGGCACTGTGCTGCCTGTACTGATGTGAACTTTATTCCTTGTAGTTAATGAAGACTACACACTCTCCAATACCAGTGCTTCATTCTTTCGAGAACCAACACCTATCAGTATAACACTACTGAAAGATGGAGTGGCTGGTGAAGGGTTGGAGACAATAACCCTGACCCTAATTCAGACCTTAGGGCCAGTAAAGTACAATATTATTCTTGGACACCCTACAACTGTCATTAATGTACAGGACATCGATGGTAAACAATATTATCTTTAGAGTGGTAGAGTATTCCCTGGGGTGAGATTAAAGAAAGGAGAGTAGACTAGAATGTCGCGGACTAGCAGGGATATTAACTGAACAAAGAAAAACACACTACAGCATGATGTGTGTTTTACATTCTCATTCTTACTATATCAAATAAGTATGTCACTGTGTGAACCTTGTCTATCTACTTTATGTTGCAACTCAGGCACAGCTTTCATACAACCAGGTTTGCAGCTATTAGTGCTACAGAACATGCACTTTGGCATAGAGTAGCTACCAACACCAAATACACCCTTTCAATATTGAGTTTGACCTGCGTGACTCACTCCATAGTTTACTGTAAAAGTGGTGACATAATTAGGCCATTAGTTATTTTTTTGCCCATGCAACTAGTGGAACTAATAAAATCATACAAGGGCTTATGTCAACTGAAGGGCTTATGTTAACTGAATGCACTAAACAAACCCTTGGTGCAAGTTATATAGTTCATGTAACACAAATGATGAATACAAATATCAATGCCAAGTCATTTGGTGAATACTGAAAAAACTTAGGAATTCTAAACTAGGACCTTCTCACAATCATATTAGTCAGTCTTAAACTGAACATCTTTTGGCAGAGTGTAGGATAGAATCTGATGTTATAAGGATTGAATAGACACACACACGCACACACACACACACACACACACACACACACACACACACACACACACACACACACACACACACACACACACACACACACACACACACACACACACACACACACACACACACACACACACACACACACACACACACACACACACACACACACACACCAAATACTCTAACTCTTACTATGTGTACCAAAGGTTAACTAGATAGGTTTAAGTCAGATCGTAAGATTCACACAACATTCACAGGTGTAAAATAGTTTCTTGTTTCTTCACCTGTCAAAGACCAAAATGTTATGTAATTGTGAAGAGCATTCTAGACTACATAAATGTAATGTATTCTTGGCAAACAGTCAATTATATAGAAAACATTATCAGGTGCATAGGAACCGCCTAATTTTTTGGCACATTCACCCATGCCTACTAATTGGTGACATGCACCTATTATACATATTATATTTGCACACAGTCAAGACTGGATTTCAAGCTAATGAGATAACTCTGCTGGAGAATAGCCAAGGAATGATGTGCCTCAATACAGTGGAAACAGTGTTCCGTGATACTCTTATCAATGTCACACTTATTGGAGGCAGTGCTGGAGCAGAAGGTGATGTAATACAATGTGGGTGTATGCTAATATTATACAAGCGCAATGTCATGTATCAGTTGCACATGTCAGTACTTAAGGCATGCATGTACAAAAAAATTTACTGACATGTTGAAAGAAAGGGTGTGTAGGCTATATATGAAAATTGCAAATTGACCTCTATAGCACTATAAAAACAAGTTGTTGTTTTGACAAGTGTGTGTGGTTATCTCAGTTGCATCATATTCTAAATGCGTGACTGTTTTGATGTTCAAAGAATGTATGAAGTTCCCAGGAGGAGTGTGGTGTATATATATATAAGGGTTACTCCTTCATCATTTACAGTACAGTAGGTTATGTATGTGATTATAAGGTCCTATAACAAGCAGTCTTACTGGCTCTTGAAGTATACAGAGGCAACTCCTTAAGGGACAAGTAAATGAAACATTTAGGAAATTTGAAAGGAAATATATGGATTGCATAAAAAGGAACAGAAACAAGATTGGGACACAGACATGTTATGAAATATCAACGTAACATTATGGGTACGTCGATATACCATAACATGTCTGTGTCCCAATCTTGTCTCTGTTCCTTTTTATGCAATCCATATATTTCCTTTCAAATTTCCTAAATGTTTTATTTACTTGTCTCCCATCATTTTTTTCTGGACCTAACTACATGCATTTTGCTATTTTTGTAGTTTACTTGGTAGCAAACATATTAGCTAATAGAGCTTGTAGCCTGGGGCTATCCAACATTTTTATCGCAACATCAATTGTTTGTGTATTATATTGTACCAAATTTTACTTTTAGTGGAGCTTTTGTTAATGAAATACAGCAAAGTAGTGCCTGGGGCTACTATTTACAAGATTACAAGATTTTATCTCAGCATTAATTATTGGGATATTAAGCTTTAACACCACACAAATTTCCACATTTTGTGCTACTTTTTTAGCGAGATATAGCTAACTATTGCCTGAGGATATTTTGTTGTTATATTACAAGATTTACATTGTTTACAGAGATTTTATCACAACATTGATCATTGGGGTATTAAGCTCTACCATCACACCAATTTTCACATTTAGTAGAGCTTCTGTTAGTAAGATACGGTAATGCTAGCCTGAGGCTATTTTTTACAAGATTTACATGGTTTACAGAGATTTTATCACAATGTTGATCTTTGTGGTATTAAGCTTTACCATCATACCGATTTTCACATTTAGTAGAGCTTCTGTTAGTAAGATACAGTAATGTTAGCCTGAGGCTATTTTTTACAAGATTTACATAGTTTCCAGAGATTTTATCACAATGTTGATCTTTAGGTCATTAAGCTCTACCATCACACCAATTTCCACATTTAGTGAAGCTTTTGTTAGTGAGATACAGTAATGCTTGCCTGAGGCTATTTGTTGTTGTATTACAAGATTTACATTGTTTACAGAGATCTTATCACAACCTTGATCATTAGCATATTACACTTTACCATCATACCAATTTCCACATTTAATGGAGCTTTTATTAGTGAGATACAGTAATCCTTGCCTGAGGCTATTTGTTGTTGTATTACAAGATTTACATTGTTTACAGAGATCTTATCACAACGTTGATCATTAGCGTATTACACTTTACCATCATACCAATTTCCACATTTAATGGAGCTTTTATTAGTGAGATACAGTAATCCTTGCCTGAGGCTATTTGTTGTTATATTACAAGATTTACATTGTTTACAGAGATTTTATCACAACGTTGATCAGGGTTCTATCCAGTGGGGGGGGGGGGGGGGGGGGGGCAGGGGGGAAACTTCCCCCCCAAACACCCCAACTTCTCCCCCAAACATTTCAAGCTTCCCCCCCTGTTAGTGTAGCTTGTATGCTTGCAGTAACCTAGTCTACTTGACTTCAGGTTTGTTTGTGTACCCAAGAATTTAAATAAATGCACTAGATTGCATCTCTGGTGATGTAAAATTCAAAATTTTCCGGGGGAGGATGCCCCCGGACCCCCTTACTCTGCTCAGTGATAGCACACCTCACAGCTTCCCCCCCAAACCAAAAATCCTAGATAGAACACTGTTGATCATTGGGGTATTGAACTATACTACAATAAAAAATTTCACATTTAGCAGACCTTTCATTAGTCAGATAAAGGATTGTGTGGCCCCATTAATAATACATGGCCTGAGGCTATTTTTGTTTATTTTACAAGAAGTACATTGTTTACAAAATTTTTAACATGACGATGCACTATCCCCAGTGGAACTACATAACTGTACCAAGTTTCATGTTTAGATGTGTTACCGTTAGTGAGTTACGCTTGTTAAAGCAGAAGAAGAAGAAGAAGAAGAAGAAGAAGAAGATGGAAAATTTACAAAACGGACTTTTGTTAATTTAACACCTTTCTCGTGCATCAAATTATACCATTTTATAATCACAGTTAGTTTCTGGGTATAGTTACACATTCATGTCAACAGAAGTCCAGTAGGTAGCAAACTGAAAGTGAAAGTGATGAAAAACCTTATATATGGTTTTCAATGGGGATAGACCATAGCAATCCCTATATACACAGTACTACCGTACTGTGTGATATACATATCTCATGAGAGGTTTATTGTAGTCATCATAATATAAGTTGAATATCTTGCAACGTACAACATGTTAGTTAAAACAACCACTGATTTTTTGCAGTGTACAATTCTTTCATATTTGCATAATATATTTGCAGATTTAATTCTGAATACTAAGCAAGTGACTATAACTACTGTTAACCCTGAACCTTGCATTAGCTTCACTGCTGTAGCTGATGATCTGGGACTGGAGGGCCAGGAAATGTTGACTCTGAGCCTGAGTGGTCCACCTAATGTCATATTTCAGAATGTTTCACTTACTGTCGTCATTAATGATGGTGATGGTATGTATATATCTCCATGGGAAACACACACACACACACACACACACACACACACACACACACTGTGTAATTGCTCTCGCTCGCCAAAAGTGCACCACATTCACCTACTTATAATATTAATTGTCAGTACACTATAATATATCTTCATTGCAGTAGCATCATCATTCTCATCAATGACATCATCTTCATCAACAGAAGTGTACACTAGATACACCGAGGAACACAAGAAGAATGGAGATACTACACTACACATTTATATAGGACTGTGTGTTGCAGCAGTAGTGCTGATTGTTGCTGCCATCATTTTAATCTCTCTGATTGTCTGTCTGAGAAAGAGACAAAAAATGGTGAATGTAGCGGACAATGCTGCATATGGTACAAGCCAGGAGTTGAGAGAAAACAATGACATTGACATTACTACTTCAGCAAATGAGGCCTATGCAACTACTGAGATTACTACTTCAGCAAATGAGTCCTATGCAACTACTGAGATTACTACTTCAGCAAATGAGGCCTATGCAACTACTGAGATTACTACTTCAGCAAATGAGTCCTATGCAACTACTGAGATTACTACTTCAGCAAATGAGGCCTATGCAACTACTGAGATTACTACTTCAGCAAATGAGTCCTATGCAACTACTGAGATTACTACTTCAGCAAATGAGGCCTATGCAACTACTGAGATTACTACTTCAGCAAATGAGGCCTATGCAACTACTGACATTACTACTTCAGCAAATGAGGCCTATGCAACTACTGAGATTACTACTTCAGCAAATGAGGCCTATGCAACTACTGACATTACTACTTCAGCAAATGAGGCCTATCCAGCTACTGATAATGTCCCTGTGGTTAACAACCAGGCCTATGCAATGGGGCATCACTAGCTAATTTGTTAACTCTTATACTATAGTGTGTATAGTGTACAGCTGGTGATTTCAATATGAGTTCTCACATTTCACATTTGCCTGTCACGCAAAAAGTGGACAAGACGATAACTGGACTGAGGGTTCATTTTTCACGCAAAAGCAGACCGGTGTCACGGGGATTTGGTACCCCCAGAGATATGGTCCATGGGGTACCATATTGCATATCACCATGCCGTAACCATGATTTAGGGCACCATATCAGGTGATTTGGTACCCCAGGAGTATTGTATCATCATGCTGTCACTTTGCTGTATGGTACCATATCACGGGTGAATTGGTACCCCCAGGGTAGCATGTCCCCTTGCAGTTGTTCCCCAGGAGTATATTGATATCCCCGACACAGCAAGTGAGCTCAGGTTTATATTGAGTTTTGCACGTAGGTCTGGTACTCTAAATCAGAGTAACAATATAGTACTATGGGATCTACTTCTGGGGAACAACCTGAGGATGTGGTGAACTTGCCTGTAGCTCTCTAAAACTGCCCTAAAACTTGCAATGTAAACAGGCCAGTAGACTGGATGGGAATTTGGCGTAGGCATTCCAAAGGGGGTGGGGCTGCAGATGTCCAATGTACGATGTCACTAAATTATGATTTGGGATATTACAGTGCCTTTGGCTACAATATCACCTGTGATATATTATCTGGATGCAATAATACTGTGATATGTATACCCTTAAGTGTATACAATGCAACCTTGAATTGCTGAATACCACATTGCCAGCATATAACGTGTCATTATATTATTCAAACCTGCAATCCAACATCTTTAAATCTTTCCAGGAAATCACTATGTCTGCTGTGGAAACTTTCTCATGACTTGAACAAATTAAATTCATGCCCTGTTATCGATCTAATCCACCCTATAGGAATAATCTCACATGATGCATGAAACCATGTTCCCATGCAGGGTACCAAGATATGGTATCCGGGGTAATATCACCAGGGGTACCAAATCAGTGGCGTAGCTAGGATTTCAGAGTAGGGGTGCTTGATCAATGGCAAATAACCTGCAGTATAAATACATATTCCAATTAGCGTATAAGGGAATTGGATGACAGGTAACAACTACCACCATACATACATACATTGATCACACAGACATGCACATAAACATGCACAAAATTCCCGTTGCTAGGTCGTTGCTCTGTTTATAGTGCCACTATAAATCTGCCATAACACTTACAAGGTGTGAAGAGTGACTATATCTAGTGTCAAGAGTGCCTATATCAGGGTGATTATATCTGATTGGTAATTACCAATTGTTGAGCCACCTAGCAGCTGGCTATAAATCAATTATCACACCCCTAATCGGTATGTTACACGTAAGTATAAGAGTATATCAGGCCAAAAAGTTCGGTGGTGGCATGTGCTCTCCGGAAAAGAGGAAGACCTGATTTCCTTGGAGAGAAAATGGGATACTGTGAAAATCCAAACTGGTTGGAAAATTGAGCCCTGTTATGCTATTGATTCAACTTTTATCACCAGTCCAGGAAAGTCTCCAACTTAGAGAGCAGCTGTATGCATGTGGAGGGTGGAAACCTTCAACCTGTGGAGGGCTTGTTGAGGGAATGTTATGACAATGTAAAAGATAAGGAGTTGTCTATTGTTTATTACAATGCTCGTAGCCTATTGCCAAAATTTGATGAGTTATGTACACTATGTGCAACTCACAAGCCAGACATGTTGTGCTTGGTGGAGACGTGGTTATGTAACGATATAAGCAACAATGAAATTATGATTCCGGGTTATCAGCTATACCGCTTGGACAGAAATCGACATGGTGGTGGTGTTCTTATGTATGCTTTGGAAGAATTCAATGTAAGTCCTATCTGTCATACTGATAACAATCTTGAATTTCTTCCCCTCTCAGTTAAGATTTTAAATCAATATTTTTGTATCACTATTTTTTATAGACCTCCTTCCTCATCCTCTGATATTTTTGATTCACTTTTTTATTCTATTTTAAGTATCAACATATCTAGGTTTTCTCATATTATTTTTATAGGAGACTTTAACGTAGATTTCAATAATAAGCACCACCCTAATTATTGTAAACTCAGTGGTTTAATGGAATCATTCTCATTGTCACAAATTGTTACAGGTTGTACACATGTAAGTCAAAAGTATTCTTCACTCATTGATTTAGTTTTTGTATCATCTGTTACATTTATCAAATCTTGTTCTGTAATCCCACCTCTCGCCAACTCTGATCACTATGGTCTACTTGTTAAAATAAACACTTGCCTTCCAACAATGAATAAGAGGTCAAGGATAGTTTGGTGCTACAAACATGCTGACTTTACAAAAGCTCGCCAGCTAATCCTAGACATAGATTGGGATTCTTTACTCATCAACGATATTGACATAGCCTGGGCTAACTGGTACAAGGCATTCATGGAAGTTATGAAGAAATGCATTCCTAGAAGACAGCTTCCTATTAACCAGAGAAATATCCCTTGGATCAACAAAAAAGTAACACAAGCTATGAAACGTAGAAATCGTCTTTACAAGAACTCCAGAAAGTCAACAACTGCAAGAAGCAAATACCAATTAGCTCGAAACAGGGTACTGTCACACATAAGGAAAGCAAAGGAAGAATATTTTGCTAAATTAAGAACAAAGGATCAAAAGCAGTTCTGGAAGACGGTGAAACTCTTGTCTGTTCAGAAATCCATGATACCAACATTAACGCAAAATTCTACCGTGCTTTCAAATGATTTAGAGAAGGCTAGGACGCTAAATTCATTTTTCTCAGAATGTTTCAATACAAGTGTCCCTCCTATAAAGTCAATACATCATTCTCCATCTGGAACCTGTCCTGATTTGTTTTGCTATGTTGAAGAGATCGAACATTTATTATTATCACTTGACATCAACAAATCATCTGGCCCAGATGGTATTTCTGGGAAAATGCTTAAAGCGACAGCTCATGAAATTGCACCGTCTATTACAAAGTTATTAAATATATCCATTATGTGCAAAGGTCCTCCAACAGCATGGAAACATTCAAATGTTGTCCCAATTCCGAAAAAGAACAATGCTAGCTCTGTCACTGACTACAGACCAATTTCATTGTTACCTATTACCAGTAAAATCCTGGAAAAGCATGTACATATGTTAATATTGGAACATATTATGTCCTACTCATCATTATCATCTATGCAATGGGGCTTTCAACAAGGGAAATCTACTGAGTTGGCACTTTTGAGTACAATTAATGACTGGTTGTCAATCATGGAAAAGGGCCAAGATATTGCTGCAGTCTTTTTTGATTTTAAAAAAGC